>QJPP01001617.1:0-526887 GCA_003996215.1 Jaltomata sinuosa | reverse complement strand
TAGGGTGACAGTGAAGAATAGGTATCCAATACCGAGGATTGATGATTTGTTTGAACAGCTTCAGGGTTCAGTCGTGTTTTCGAAGATTGATTTGAGGTCCGGCTACCATCAGTTGAGGATTAGGGCGGAGGACATCCCTAAGACAGCATTCAGGACATGTTATGGCCATTATGAGTTCCTGGTGATGTCTTTTGGGTTGACTAATGCCCCCGCAGCCTTTATGAACTTGATGCACAGGGTTCTTGGTCCGTATTTGGACTCATTTGTGATAGTTTTTATAGACGACATCTTGGTATACTCGCGTAGTAGAGATGAGCATGAGCAGCACTTGAGGGTTATACTCCAGACTTTGAGAGATCATCGGCTTTATGCCAAGTTCTCAAAGTGCGAGTTTTGGCTTGAGTCAGTGGCATTCCTAGGGCACGTGGTGTCTAAGGATGGGATTAGGGTTGATCCGGGAAAGATTTCAGCGGTTTATGAGTGGCCTAGACCTACTACTGTTACTGAGGTTCGCAGCTTTATTGGGTTAGCAGGTTACTACCGACGGTTCGTTGAGGGATTTTCTTCCATAGCAGCACCCTTGACTATGCTTACTAGGAAGGATATCCCATTTCAGTGGTCGGATCAGTGTGAGGATAGCTTCCAGAGGCTTAAGGCCTTATTGACTTCAGCTCCAGTTTTGACTTTGCCGGTAGAGGGTCAGAGCTTCTCCGTGTACTGTGATGCTTCTGGGGTTTGTCTTGGTTGTGTGTTGATGCAGCAGGGTCGTGTAATAGCATATGCATCGAGGCAGCTGAAGGTTCACGAGCGCAACTACCCCACTCATGACTTAGAGTTGGCGGCGGTAGTTTTCGCACTCTAGATCTGGAGGCATTACCTATATGGAGTTCACTGTGAGATCTTCACCGATCACCGTAGTCTTAAGTATATCACGAGTCAGCGAGAGTTGAACTCGAGATAGAGGAGATGGGTCGAGTTACTGAAGGACTATGACTTCACTATTTTGTATCATCCGGGCAAGGCAAACGTAGTAGCGGATGCCTTGAGCCGGAAGGCAGTGAGTATGGGTAGCCTAGCTTCTCTTTCAGTTTCAGAGTGACCATTGGCCTTCGACATCCTTTCCTTGGCTAACCGTCTGGTTAGGCTTGACTTGTCAGATCCTAGCAGAGTTCTGGCCAGTATTGAGGTTTGTTCTACTTTGATTGATCAGATTCAGAGCCGTCAGTTTAAGGATCAGCAGTTGTGTGACCTTCGTGATCGGGTTGTTCAGGGGGAAACCAGCCAGGCTACTCTAGATTCAGATGGGGTTCTGAGGTTTGATAGTTGCCTTTGTGTTTCGAGGATTAGTGATTTGATTTAGTTGATACTTCATGAGGCACATTGTACTAGATACTCCATTCACCCTGGCACAGCAAAGATGTATAGAGACATGAGACAGCTTTACTGGTGGAGTGGTATGAAGCGGGATATAGTAGAGTTCATATCTCGGTGCTTGAACTGTCATCAGGTTAAGTTCGAGCACATGAGACCTGGTGGTTTGATGCAGCGACTTCCCATTCCTGAGTGGAAGTGGGAAGGGATTACTATGGACTTCATTATTGGTTTGCCTCGTACTTCTCATGGGTTTGATTCCATATGGGTGATTGTTGATAGGCTGACTAAGTCAGCACATTTCTTGCCGGTTCAGACTTCTTATGGTGCAGAGAGGTTAGCTCAGATCTAGCTTTGTGAGATTGTTCGATTGCATGGGGTCCCAGCTTCTATTATTTCAGACCGTGGCACTTAGTTCACATCTCAGTTCTGGAGGGCTATTCAGCGAGATTTGGGTACAGAGGTTCATCTTAGTACCGCTTTCCACCCTCAGACAGATGGTCAGTCTAAAAGGACCATTCATATTCTGGATGATATGCTTCGGGACTGTTTCTTGACTTTGGAGGTTCATGGGATCAGTTTGTTCCCTTGGCAGAGTTTGCTTATAATAACAGCTTCCATTCGAGTATCGACATGGCACCATTTGAGGCTTTGTATGGCAGGCGTTCCAGATCACCAGTAGGTTGGTTTGATGGTTTTAGTTCTAGGCCACAGAGCACAGATCTGCTTCGAGATTCCTTAGACCGAGTTCGAGTGATTCAGGACAGACTTCGGGCAGCTCAGAGCAGGCAGAAGAGTTATGCTGATCGTAGGCTTCGTACCTTGGAGTTTAGTGTCGGTAACTTGGTGTTTCTCCATGTATCGCCCATGAAGGGCGTGATGAGATTTGGTAGGCGGGGCAAGCTTAGCCCCAGGTACATTGGGCCATTTGAGATTCTTCAGAGGGTTGGTAGTGTTGCCTATCAGCTAGCCTTGCCTCTGATGTTTTCAGCTATACATACTGTATTTCATGTTTCAATATTGCGTCGGTATGTCCCAGATGAGTCTCATGTGTTGCAGTGGAATTTAGTTCAGTTGGGTGAGGGTTTAGCCTTTGTTAAGGAGCCGGCAGCTATTTCGGCCAGAGATGTCAGGAGATTGAGGTCTCGAGAGATCCTGGTTGTTAAGGTTCAGTGGAGGCACCGTCCAGTTGAGGAGGCTACTTGGGAGACCAAAGGAGATATGCGGGATCAGTATCCGCAGCTATTTTAGCCTTCAGGTACCCCCTTGACCTTGACTTTCGAGGATGAAAGTCCTTTTTAGTAGTGGATGATGTAATGACCCTTCCGGTTATTTCCACGTATACGTTTCCCTTGAACCGTTAGAGCTTGTTTGTAGCGGCCCCAAGTCACTTAAGGCTCTTCAGGACCAGTATTTCGGTGTTGGGTCCATTTGTTTGGTCGCATTATAAGTTTTGAAGTCAAGCAAGTCGGCAAAAGTTATCGTAAGATCTTTAATAAATTTTCTGAACTTTGGGTAAAATAATTCGGAGATTTTCTCTCAATATATAAAGAGTTAGATGTCCCCCAAAATACCAAATCGAAGGTCTACGAGTCTAGTTTCCAACGCATAAAACCTCACGTCCAACTGATCTCGGAGTAAAGAGTTATGACTGTTTTACTGCAGACTGTCTGGTAGGAATCGGGTTGTGAACCGGGTCGCGAACCGGGTCGGGTCAAACTCGATTTAAGCCTCAACTTCACTAATTAAAATGCCATTTAAGTTCTGAAAAAGTGAGAAAACATAATGGAGGATTCCAAGAGAGTTATTGAGTATCAAAATCGTGCGTTGGTGAATTGCGAGCCTAAGTCTGAGAATTTATTTACATCGCGTGTATTTAAAAATGTTTTATTTACCCTTGTGGTCCTGTGAGGCCTTGTTGACTCTGGAACATAGAAGGTGGGATTTTGGGAATGTACGCGAGTCTCGGGCATAGAATTATCCTTCTAGGCTGGTTATGCTTGCTGAGTAGTTGTGGGCATGTGCAGGGTCGATAGGTTGATTGTGAGCTGCTGGGCAGCTATTGTGTTTGATCATACCATTTTCATGCATATAAAAGGGTTTTATACATGTTTTACTATGGTTTGGGCTTCGGGCCTACGGACACTATTTTCTAAACCTTGCATGGCTCGGGGGGCCCATTTTTGTTGGAAATAATTTGGAAATGGTTTGATTTAACTTGTGAATATTCTTGGGTAAAAGAAAGTAAAATTATGTTTTAAAAACACCAATTTTACGATTAAAGCTAGACTCGGCAGGTCCGGGGTGCTAGTTGAGTTTTTTTGCTACTTGAGATGATTTTTAGCCTCGGTCGGACTGAGCACCTGAGATGACTTTCTACTGTTTAGACCCGGTTATGCCCGGGCACCCTTGGAGGGGTTTTTGAGATATTTTTCTACTACTTTAGTCCTGGACAGGGTCTGGGCATGCATATTCGAGACTGGGTCTCTATCTTGAACCCGGACTTGCTTCCGAATGACATGTTTGATACTGAGTTTTAGTGTGGGGTCTGGGACCTCCATGGACCTTGCCATCCGGGCCAGGGGCTGCGGGCTGCGTGTGCCGGAGGAGGGGTATACGGTGGAGTAGAGGAATATGGGTAGTGTCTTTCCATGGAACCTACCTGCTGGGCCCGATCGGCAACGAAGGAGGTACATACGGAGATACCATTTCACTTGAGATCTTCATGCATCATATCATTCATTGTTTGAGGTTCCACCCTTGTTTGTTGTTTATTGATTGTACGCTCCGGTAGTATGGGATGACGGAGGGTTTGTTTCACTTGTTTGTGTTCCTCGGTTGTATGGGCGGCCGGGGGACTGTAGGTAGACTCTTTCTATTTACTTGTAGAATTGTTCCCTATTACGGTTAATTATGAAATTGGTTACTTCTAGACTGTTAGTTGCTGGATTTGAGATTGATATGATTAGTTGGGATTGATTCATGTCTCTAAGCATGCCTATCATTACTCTTTCTCTCTTCTTCTTACACTTGAGGTTACCGGTGTACCGTCTATTTCGTAAACTTATTTTGTATACACTGTTGTTTCAAGGACCCCAGGTGCGTTGTTTCTTACTTTCACCTATGCCTATGGTGTGTATATTCTGCTTACTAGCCTCACATGTGATTCTGTTGATTTCCCTCTGGGCTAGTTCCTGTGTACCTTTTGTTGATTTATGTGACTGCTTGCTTCTATTCTGTCTGTTACTACGCTTTTATCTTATATGTGCCCAGTCGGCCTATGATACCTACTGGGTACCGTATGCTTCGCATTTGGTGCTCACCCTACCCCCTGCATCTTTGGGTGTAGATCCTAGCATGGGCCATCGCCGTTAGATCGCTGTGATTCGTGCTTGGAGATCTGTTGGGGACTACTTCAGACTGAGGGTGAGCTCTTGGCCATCGGAGCTTAGCTTTAGTTTATCTTTTGCTTCATGTACTCTATTACCACTCAGAGACATCTATATATATTGTTTTGGATTATTTGCACTCTATGTATGTAGTTTGGCTCTATACCACGATACCAGGTCTTGGGGTTTGATTTAGTTTCTGCATATGTATATATATATATACTCCTGTTATCTATTCTCCCACTTATTTGTTAGATAGTGGCCCATGGGCAACGGCAATTGGTTCGTCTACTGGGGGGTTGTAGGAGCCATCGTGACCGAGAAATCGGGTCGTGACAACTAACCATGCTCAAAAACAAGACTCATAACCCAGTCATGCTAGTAATACCACTCTTAAGCCAGAAATAAACAACCGACAGCCCAAGTATAACCATCAAGTGAACCAACGTATGTAATATAACTCTCAATTACCAATTACCAAATATAACCATAATGAGGATCAATATGGCAATAAAAAAAAAATCTATCTACAGTCCCAACGGGTGAACATACACCCGAAGAACTTACACAAGTGAAGACAAACCCTCTGATATTCCATACTACCATAGCGTGCAATCAGGAAATAACAAAAAAGGGTGGAATCTCACACAAATGAATGATGTGATACTATAGTGAAAATCGAGTGGAACAGTAAGCCTGTATGTACCTCTGCTGACACCGATAGGCCCAGCAGGTAAGATTCATGGAAGGATATGGCCCATATACCTCAATTGCTCTATATAACCCTCCTCCGGCACACTCAGTATGTAGCCCTTGTCTGGAACGGCAAGGTCCATGGAGGACCTAGACCACATACCAAATCTCAAATCTCAATATAATAGTCCAGAATGCAACCAGATCCAAACTAGTAACCAAATCTTGAAAAATGCATGCCTCGAGTCTCTCCTGTTCTAAATCAGTGAAATAAGTCTCAAAAACACCCTAGTAAGGGTGCCCGGGCATGATCGGGTCTAAAATACTAGTAAAACAATTTTGATGCTCGGCTTTACCGAGTCTAATACCATCTCAAATCAATAGTAAATCAATTCTAGTACTATAGCCCAGCCGAGTCAAGTATAAGTATGAAAATAGTGATAAAATCATCCTTCTAACTCTCTTACCCCAAGAAGATCCATAAAAATAATTCCAAACCTTTTATAACCATTTTTACCGAAAATGGGCCCTCAAGGCCATGCAAGGTTTGGAAAACCATCAATAGTCGACCCGAAGCCAAAATCATAGTAAAATATGTAGAAAATCTCTTTATATGCATGATAATGGCATGCTCAATCATAAACAGTAGCCTAATGGCTCACAATCAACCTATTGACCCTACACTGGCTCCAATCATTCTACAACACAGATAACCAGCTCTACAAACTAATATCGATGTTTGGGACTCGTGGATATTCTGAAATAAGCAACCATTTATGGTCCAGAGTCAGATACAAGTCCATGTAAGACCATACGGGTGATACAATTAATTATAATGAATACTACAATCAGAGAGAAAAAGAGATGGACCTGAAGAAGCAGACAAGGTCTGGGGTACCGAACTAATAATCCAAACCCAAGGATGTTAATTAGTACAATTATAGCCTATATACGCAAAGTATAGAAGAGTTAAACCATAACCTACCTGTCGTCCGATGATAAGCTGCTAAAATGACGATGTCCAAGCTTGAACCGCTCCGAGAAGCTCTGAAATAAGGTCAAACTATTATAAACATAAACTACATATTAAAACAAGACCAACAATACCCATATTGTTATAATAGTAATAGTCGAATCAAAATCTGTGTCAAAAGTAGGCTGGTGGGGCCGACAACCCAAAATCAAAAATGAAAAAGCGCACGATGTTCATTACAATTCCAAGAGTGCATGCTCAAAGAATCAAAAGAATTGGACTAGAAATTAGGGCTAAAACAGCCCACCCAATAAGGGAATTCAAAGAGGGAATCTAAAGGAATTTAAATCAAAAATTAGCAAGGAACTTATCGAATTAAGGCCAGGAAAATGATCACGAAGCAATGATAATCTTTCTCTAAGAATTTGATGGCCATAAGTGGAGAAAATAGAGCTTTTGGGAGATGGTTGCAATGGTGGAATGAGTTAAGTTGTAAATGAAGTGAAAAAGAAGAAGAAGGCCAAGTTATAGGCTGCCAGCGATGCCATGCGTATGCGATCAAGCACAGGCTCATACATAGGCCAGGTGCTACCCATCTCGCACGTGATCGGGTGATACGTAGGTGGCCCATACGCACGCGGCCCAGGCGATGGGTAGGCGAAGGCCAAGGAAAATGGGTAGCTAGCATGCTACTGTGTAGATACGTCCAAGACTTCACGTGGGCATAGGCCTACTACTGCCATGACAGCAACCAACTGTCAACAACAATGCCAACACAAGAATTAACTCTGATGGACCTTTGGGAACATATTTAGGGTCTCGCAAATACAAACGAGCAGAGCTATTCGACTAAAAATGACATTTAGGACTTAGTGGAATCGACAAAAAACCCAATTGAGGTTGATATAACAAAAAGTGGGCCCAACTCCCAAAAACCAAATTTAGGACAACTTTTCCAAAATAGAACCCCATAGCCTAAAATGAATCTAGAAGCCTCAAGACCCAAACCAAAGGTCCCTCTAGTCCAATATCAATATTCCGGAGCTAACAGCGCTATCAGAATTTCCATCCGAGGCCATCTTCTCTGAATGTTGACTAAAGTCAATCTTTCAAGTTCAACTGGCTAGAAACCACAAAAACCAACACAAAACCAAACCAAAAGCTCCCAGTCCCCAACAAAGGGTCCATCTAGACCAAAATTGATGCTCCAAAGCTAACAAAACTATCAGAATTCGATTTTGAGTGCGTTTACCAAGAATGTTGACTGAAGTCAATAATATCCTAAGTTAAGGCTCTAAAATAGGGAAACAATCATAAAGGCCAAACAAATGTCCAGGGCACTAAACCACCAGTCCTAGCAAGCCATAAATGACTTGGGACCATTACAGGCAAGCTCTAACAGTACAAGAAAAATGTAAATGCAGGAATAATCAAAAGGGTCATTACAGTATCTAGACAAACCCAATTGGTATCTAGCTAATTCCAATTGGTATCTGACCATGAGAGTTATGGTAAAGTGTGAGTATTAAATTCTATAAAGTGACCATGGTAAGTGTTGCTTGATTTGTCGATTGAAAATTTCTTACGTGTTAAGATTATGAGATAAATAAGTCACACTTATGCTTTGACTTCTATTGTTTTATGGTTATTTGTGAGGTGGTTTATACTAGTTTTTCTTACGTGGTTGCTATGGAATTATTGGCTGTGATTGTTGCATTTGTTAGCCTTATTGAATTACTTGCTATTGTGATGATTTTGGCCGTGGTTTAGAGTAGAGGCTATGGTGATATCGGATATGATCCATGTGCTCTCATTGTAAACTCTATATGATTGACTAAATTGTTGAATTGATTGAACAATGTCTTATTATACGTGCTAATGTCTGTAATGATAAAAAAAATTGTCTGGAATTTTTGTTATGATTGGATAATACCTGAGTTAGCATGAGATTGTTGTCTATATATTCAAGTGAACAGGCTTGGTAAATTGTTATGCATCCTTTATGTGGAAAAAGCCTAGAATTGAATTATGTTAGATAGTCACCTATGAAGTAATTACAACCTAGCATATAACATGATTGGTTAATAGATTCACGGCTATAATTTCTGTGTTTCTTGAAAGGTGTGTTATTTTCATGTAAAATTGTTTACATGTATTATAACTATTGAAATTGACTGAATGTCTAGATAAAGTGGGTAATAATAAATGAATTTTGTGAGCTCGTAATCTATAAAACTCATCTTTAATGATGTAAGAAAATAGGGAATTGCTATTCTGCATATTTTGAATGTGAGATATTCTTATTGAAGGATAGTTAGGAGAATTAATCATGATAAGAGAATATGGTATTATAATTTGAGGACCTAAAGTCTAGTCTGGCTAGGTGTTAAGAAGTAAGATATGTAAAGGTGCATGACTCATCTAGAGTTATAAGTTGAACAGAGCTGGGGGATTGAATCAGCTAATGAAATAGTGTCTTGAACTTAGTGATGACTTCTATGTTGTGTAAGTACTTATAGTAGCATGATTCTGTTATGACTTGATATGTCTATTAGTGACTTACATGTCCTTAAGATTATGGGTTTGATTGTATTAGCGTAATAAAGGAGGTATGTGCTCAGTGAGTATATATAACTAAGTTGATGTGATCTCAATCCGAGTGGACTAAGGTGAGTGGTGGTGGGGAAATTATGTATTAATGAAACCCATAGTTGTGTGGTTGTAAGTATTTGTGCTTTAGCTGACCTATCCTAGTATGTTGACCTTTGAGGTATGGAAAAGTGTCACAACATAGATGTCCCAAAGGGAAAACATGGCATAGTATTCGATGGTATTGTAAGCTATAAAATTATTAAGGTGTAAGTACCCTACTAGATGTTTTTCCAGTATAAAAGTGGTAGACCTCGAGGTAGTATGATTTTTGATAAAAAATTAGTGTTGAGTGGTTTAGTATTGAATTATGGATTGTGATGTAGTGTTTGGTGGTATTGTATTCGTTATAGTAAAGTGAGGGCATACGTACCTGGCTACAAAAGTCCCTAATAGGAGAGTTGATAAAATCTTAGGCTAGGGTGAGTTTTGACAAAATCTAACATCCTATACCTTAGAGATGGTTAGGGCCTCATGGCTTGTTATATGATTAGTATGGAGTCCATTTATGGAAAGTCGGAGGGTTTAGGTCCTCGTAGGAAGTTTTGGGATGGGAATTAGGTTCATAGAACTCTTAATATGGTGGTTATCGTGTTAGGTTTGACCCTTGATGCCTAGAAATCAAAGTGTGTTGTAAAATAAGGGGTTGGGGATGAGTTTTTGCATTCTAGAACTCTTGCTTTGTCGCGATGAAGGGGTCACTCATTTTGATGAGCCATCGTGATGAGTAAATCCTCGTCATTATGACCCATCATAATGAGACGTGGTCCATCGCAATGAGAAATAGGGCAACTTTCCTGACTGTAAGTCAGGTAAGGTTCAATATAGATGACCTTGAGAGTAATGTTCTTTTTAATTTAGACCTCATGCCTCTTTTCATCAACCTATGTTTGTTCAGGGATGAACGCATAGTAAATTAATATCAAATATAATGACCTATTCCGTCGTTACTGAAAATAAATGTGTTAAAGGCTTAAGACCTTGACTTTCATAGGTGTTAGGTCCAATTTCTTAATGTGGGACTGCATTAAACATGAACTAAGTTCTTACAAAACTCCTAGCACAAAGCTAAGTTGAAAACATTCTTACCGATTTAGTTTTGATGTAAGTTTTTGCTAGGGTCAACTTCAAATGAGCACCCCTCCTAGAATATGAAGATCTAGGAGGTCCATAATCCACCAAATTAAAGGTCTACGAGTCTTCTTTCCAACTCTATGGACCGCTCGTTAGTTAAAAGTTATGACCATTTTACTGAAGGTTGTCTGTGCTAGAATGCAGGGCTCATCGCAATGAGGGGGTGTTTATTGTGATGAATCATCGTGACGAGAAAATGGCCTAAATCAATGAGCGATGCGGGCATACCGCCTGGTAATCATATATTTAAGTGTTTTATGCACCATAACTCCAAAATCTCATCCTAAAATCCTAGAGGGTCGATGTAACGATCGGGTCCGTCGTTATATAAATTTTCTAATTTCGTAAATTTAGGGAAAACGATTTAAAAATATGTTTGAAGTAATTAGGGTAAAGTCATGGGAAAATTTCTGATTTTTGGAAATAATCCGGGCTGACGTCACTCTGCTATAGTGGTAATTATTCCACTATAGCGGAACTGCCATAGCGGAGGGGTAACTGCCATAGTGGAATGATGGGAGGCAGTAGCCTTAGAACGGGATTTTATTAAAATGCTTCTCCTCCTCAGTTAGATAACATACGAGGGTTTCTCCAAAAAACTTCCCATGCTGCTCCAAGGCTAGGGAATCATGAGGAAGAGGGGTCATGGTTGAAGGGATGTGGAGCAGCTGATTCCAGGACCATCGTTCAGCTGGGAACGCCTTCACGAAGCTAGAAATGCACAATTACAGCTGCTTGGCGCCCAGGTAGGCTAGGTTTTCATGAGTAGTTAGACCTATTTGCATGTTGTATTCATCGTATAGCGGAATGGAGATTTCATGTTTTAGGCCTCTGGGCACGTAGTCTAGTGGATTTTGTATTAGTTATGAGTGATCTAAGGATTGGTTAGATCGATCTGTGGATTGATTGTAGCTATTTTGGGCTGTTAGGATGTCTTGGCATGCTAAACTAATAGGACTCAGGGAATGGAATGTCGGGAAGGTTCGGGGAACCGGGAAATGCAAGGACAACTAAAAGGGTATGAAAGTGGGAAATTCTTAGGTAAGGTTTCGGGAATGCTGAAGCCATGATAAGTAGTCGCTATTTTGCTAAGGGCTAAGGGGTGGTAACTCGTGTTGGTATTATCAATGAAAGTTCTGAAATCAATGGGGTTGTTAAATTATGCTAAAAGAGGGAACCCGTTCTTTATATGTAAATAAAGGGTGAGTGTGTTTAGTCTTCGGACGAAGGTTGAGATTAAGTTATATGCCTGGGAGAGAGGGTAGGTGATGGCTTACGATTCCTGTGAATGTTGTATATTTTGTACTCTTATCTAAGTATTTGTATGAATTACATGGCTTAGAGGAATTGTGTAGAATGTCTAAGGGTCCTGTTTTACAATCTGTGAATTGAACAGTGTGTTGCTTGTTGGTTTACAAGTTGTTTGTTTATTATTTTGACTATGTATTATTGACATTCGATTGGCTCGGGTTCCACGCCTGGTATGGGTATACTAATGGTTAGCTCAGGTACCACACCTGGTACGGGTATAACAAATGGTTGGCTCGGGTACCACGCCTGGTTGGGAATACTAATAGTTAGCTCGGGTACCATGCCTGGTACGGGTTTATTTAACTGCATCATTGCATTGATATTGTTGCATTGCATTGATATTGTTACATTGCATTGACTATTATTGGTTCCGTGAGTGGGTCAGGTTGTTTTATTAAATTGTGATATTCGTTAGTTGTCCTTGAGTGATCGGGAATCCTGTTATGTTTGTGAATTAGTCTTGGATTAGGCCGGGTTGTCTGTTTAACACTTAGGTGTTGTTTAGAGGGGATCCCAGGGTGGGTCCTGGCTATATTGGTGTGGTTAATCAATTGGAGTTGTTCATGGTCATATGAGTGGTCGGGTTGCATGTGAGAACTAGCCTGGGGAGATGGTTGAGAGTCGGGCATTGCATCACTAGTGGGTATTATCATAAGAGAGATTCTTAGGAACCCTTGGGAGGTCTAGATTACTATAAGGGATACTATAAGGGTTATGGGTCTAGACTGACAGTAGTTGGGATGGTTTCCAGAACGTGCAGTCCTGGGGATTTGTAGGGTAAATAGGGTGGTAGTCCGGGTCAGGACTTAGGGGTTAGACTAGTAGTGAGGCTTGGGAAGTCTAAGGTTGATAAGGATTGGGAAGCCTAAGGTTTATAAGACTTGGGAAGCCTAAGGTTAGTACAACTTGAGTAGTCTGAGAAGTGAGGGAGTTGGCAGTGTAAGGAGTAGGAAGGGTTGGTTGGTATTGAATAAAATGGGGAGGAGGTTGGAGGATGGAAATTAAATTACATTAATTGCAGTCATGTTTTTCCCTATTTTGTAATATGATGGTAGGAGTGGATTGGGGTTGACCAATGATGCCTACCAGTACGTGTGTTGTACTGATTCTACTCTTGCTATACCTTTTTGGGTATAGTCTGGTTGCAAGGTTGGTGATGTTTCATATGTTCACGGTGATGAGGATCTCCAGCAGCTTCTATCCTTCGATTCCATGATTGAAGTTATGTCTTTTATTTCATGTATAAATCTTGTAGTAGCTCTTGTACCTGTTTAGACTAGATCCTAGGGAGGGGTGTTTTCAAGTGTAAAACTGTTCTTCAACTTTTCCGTGTTGTAAATAAAAAGTTTCTTTTGGGAAGGAAAGGTTTATTTTGCTGCTTTCTATTTTTCCGCATGTTACCTGTTAGACGGGTGGTGAGGGTTCGTCTATCTAGGTGGTTAAAGTAGGCGCCTGCACGGCCCGGTAGGTTGGGTCGTGACAGTCAATTTTCCCATGGCTAGGATGGAAACTCTCTGATTAAGGTAAATTCTTTCATCAACTTCTTCTCCTATTAATCCTTTAACACCTTAGAATCATTAGAATGATCTTTAATGGTGAAATTGTGGGTTAGAACCACAGGTTCATCAAATTATAGGGGAAACTTAAGGGTATGTATTTTATCACCTAGAATTGTTTCTAGATTGTAAATTAACCTTTCCTAGCATGAATTCATTATTATAAAAGATGGATTTTGGTGGTTGAAAACCTTGAGTTCTATAAAAATGGAGTCTTTACCATTAGAACTCTATTAATCGAGGTAAGGTGAGTTTGATAGAACTAGTTGATGGTTAATTGACCCTTGGTTAATGATTTAGATCATGAATACGGGTAGAATTAGTGGATTTGTATTCCCAAAGTATTTCGTTGAAGAGTAATTGATTAATTACTCTTGTAATTACTTGCTTATTAGATTATTGTATATTCTGAGGCATGAAGGAAGAGAAGAAGCATCCATGGTAGGGCTTGCTTGTCCCAAGATCTTCGATGGTAGTAGGTTATGGCTTATTAGTAGTAGACTAGGATTAGTTAAATGTATAGATTGTGTATAATTTATGGGAGAATACATAATTAGGCCTTCGGGTACAGAATTTGGATGGAATTTAGTTAGAATAAATTGATAAGATTGTGATCTTTGCATTTAGACATATTACATTATGTGTAACTTAATGTGAATGTGAATTGGGAATCAAGCCATGTGATTTATGAGACCTAGATAATATATTCTTTGTGGTAGTGAAAGCCGGAGCTAAATATGAGAGATAAAATAGAATTACAATGATATCAAGCCTTTAAACTTGTATTCTTTATTGTTGTGTTACTACCTGGTAACTTGTGTTAAATTGTGTTAGACCTTATACGATTTGCTATGATTCTTGATTTACTAAACTTATTATTATGAATCCCTGAGTTGGAGTAGAATAGTGTGTTAAATAAGAATCATCTTAAAAGAGAATTGAGTTTCTATTATTAAGGGTCGAGAAAGACTTGTCTAGATACTAATTATATAAATTGTGTAGACTCAATTTGGTGGAACGTGCCCTCCTCAAATAGATACTTGATTATGTGGTCCTCAAACAAACTTAGATTCGATGAATATAGTTTGATAAGGTCTCGTATGCATTATATGTTAATGTCAATTGATACTTGTTTAGAACTTGTATGAAGCTAAACTCTTGACTTGCTCTTGGTCTTTGAATGCGATTGTATTTATATGTTTTTGCTGTTATGCTTGTATGAATAGGTTAAATGAACAAGATGTGATAAATAAGCTTAAATGACTTAGTATGAATAGTGCCTTGGGCACCGAATATTTTGATGAGAATACGGGTCTGAGAGCCCATCTATTCATACATTGTTATGAGTACATTGATATGGACGGGATATCTTACTGGTATGATATATAAAGCGGATACCTCACCAGTATGATATATGGAGTGGATACCTTATCGGTATGGTACATGGACAACCTAGGGTCCCCTGCAGGTCATAGCTAGTGGGCAGCCATAAGACCCATAGCATGTGTGTACACTTTTACCTTGTTTGCATTATTGTATTGTTGATTGTGATGAGGTGATAGGGTTTCTTGTCTGGAAAAATCCTTGATTGGATAATATGATAATGAAATTGTTGATGTCCTAAATCGTAAAGTGGAAATTAGTGAAATGTACCCTTGCCTGAGATTTCCAATATGAACCTTGTTTATGCTTACTTGATGACCTAAATGCCTACTTGATAACCATTGGTGATTGCTATATCCTTGTCTATTATATTTAATGTCTGTTAGTGACTACTATGCCCTTTTATGTTTATATTTTCAAGTCTTAAATGAAGGTTATTGTCTGATTTATTTGTATCTGGGGGAACTTGGGGATTGGGTAATGCCTTACAAATTATTCTAAATTTGTAGCTGATTTTAGGTGTAGATTTTAAAGGATCTATATATGCAATATAGGACTCCTTGTGATTATGTTAAATGAGTTAAAGATAATTGCTTACGGTAATAGAAAATATAGGAGTATTGGTACTATGGGTTATAGTGGAGTAGGATTGAATTGTGTTGATGAAGTTAGCTATAATTTGAGATCCCATGTTGGCAAATTAGTGTAGATATAATTGTTAGATATCATGTCTATATTGTTTATTTTATATGATGTTGAATGATCTAATCATAGTTGACCGATGATACCTACCAATACGTGTAATTGTACTGATCTCACTCTTACTACATACTTTTTGGGGTGTATAGTCATATTGTAAGACCAATTGAAGTTATTATGAGAAGCGACAAGAATTCCTTAATAGCTTCTGCTCATCCTATTTCTACAGTGGGAGCCGTGTCTTTTATTTTGTCCTTTATTGTATTAGAAGCTCTTGTACATGTCTAGACTAGGTCCTTGAGAAGATGTTTTTTTCTATTTTGTTTTGCGAAAAGTATTGTAAGACTTCATTAGTATTTCAATATTTTAATAAACCTTTTTTTAAGACTTTGGCATGTATATAGTTGGGTCGTTCAGGATTCGCCTATCTAGATAGATTAGAGTAGGTGTATGCATGATCCTTGTATTTTGGGTCTTGACAATTTCAGTTTTGTTTTAACAACGTTAGTTTTCTGTCCAGTTTTTTTTGTTGGTATCCTGTGTTCAAAATATTAAACCAGAAAATCAAAATAAACTAGAAACAAAAAAGAAAAAAACTTTAACAAAAATATTTGAGTCCATAGAATTCACTGTGTGTCCTTAAGGAATTTAATCCCCTCACAGTGGCCGAGGTTATGAATTACTTCCTCCTAAGATAAAATGGATATACTTGTTGTAGGAATAGCGGTACCTCAAATTTCCACAATTTCACTGAACTCAAAGTCAGTAACTAATCACACAAAGACTCTATATTTTTTATTTGTAAGAAAATATGCAAAAGAAGTGCAGAAAATTGAATGGAGAAAATTGAAGCTAAAACTATGAATTTATAGCCAACGAAAAGGTAGTATGACGAGGTGCTTATTGTAACTTATTGAAAAAGTCACAACCTATAGAAAAAGTCACAACCCATCGAAAAAGTCACAACTCATTCAATGTGAAAAGGTGCATGTTAAAGATGCATCCTTTCTCTTGGTGTCTTTTTAGAAAAATACCTATTCATTTTTTATTTACACCTATTAAAAATTCAACAATCTCCCACATTAATGGGAATTGACTATATAATGAATAACATGCATAAAAAACTGTGTGATACATAAGTAAGGATTAACCGAATCTGAATATGTAGGTGTTCCATTGAACTTTCTATAGTGATCATATGTCAGATATACTCAGTCAATTGGTAGATTTGATATCTTTGAACCATCATGCTTTGATATATATCTAGACAACCATATGTCACACAATTAACCCTATAACCGTCTTTGGCTCTCATTATTTTATTTGTTTCAGCCATGAACACAACCTAGTTCATAAGTGCATAAAGAATTGGACTTACATAATTTTACTTGAAGTGGCTTACAATTCACACTTAGAACCTATTTGGATAGGATTAAAATCTGTTCAAACCAGCTTTTAATCTATTTTGTAGCTTTCTAGGTGTTTGGTAAAGTAAAGAGCAATTTAAAAAGGCTAAAAACTGATTTAAAAAGGCTAAAAGCTGGACTTCTCACGCTTTTTGCTTTTAGCTTAAAATTCTTTTAAAGTTTTACCAATAAATTTACCTTTTTATCCCTTATACTTTTCCCTAATTCCAACACTACTCTAACTTTCCAGTCCTAAAATGTATGGAAGTACTCTCTTTTCACTCATTCTCATCCCGCTTCTCCATCCTTCCCTTTCCCCTACAATAAAAAAGTTCTTAACATAACTTGTTTGCTAAGCACATTAACAAATTTTTTTAGTTTAAGTATCTTTTTATCCACACACTTATCTGCTTATTTATATGCACTTATTTTCAGCTTTTAATCAGATCTGCTTAAAAGCTACTTTTTAAGCAAATCCAAACAGGTTCATACATAGGTGATTTCTAAATGTGTCATCCCATAGATACACAATTTGATATATATTATATCAAACTTAGAAATTATTAAAAAGTCTTTAATACTATATCCTTGTTACTGAAAATTGTCTCATCATGAGAATAAACCAAAGTTGTTTTGACAATATTGAACCATCATCAAAGACTTTGTTTGATCTCCTTGAACCTAGATCTTGGGATCTCCAGTCTTCTAGGTAGAGTTATTGCCATGATGACTTGTCATCTGCCATAGTCTCATTCCCTTTGATGATCTTTTAACTACCTCTCTAGTTAGGCCCGACACATTATCTCTTTACTTTACAAGTGAATTATGATAATTCCACTAGAGAGTAGTTATCTCACGGTATTTTTATATGTATTTATCATATGTGATGAGACTTTCTGTTATACATAACACTCCCATCTTTTCAATTACCATTGCACGTATACAAGTGCCAATGGTTTGAGCTATTTTGGAGTAATTAAATTTCTTCATCGTCTTTGTCTAAATAAATTTTGATTCCATTATAGAGCGGACGATAGATATATATTTAGAATTTTTAAGACATAACTCCTCCACCAATTATAAAAATGTATCCACTCGTGGATATACTTTCAGTTGATCTGGTGCCTCAATTTACATTATTATATCCCTTAATTAACTATGGAATATTTATTATAGTGCAAATCATACTTAGAAAATAGGATATATTGTAGACTGATGACTATGCTTAAACTAATATCATAATATATATATATTGTGGATGATACACCTTCAGTTGTGGCCACAACCTTTTAACAATATATATATTTCTCAACCGTTCCACTTTTTATAAGTCTACTTTTTCAAATATCCAACTAATAGCATATTCAGTAATATGAAAATTCAAGCTATTATCGATTTAAGCATTATCTTTAATTGGTTCTTCGATTCATCGACCAAAGAACTTATACTTTCAATGAACTGTGTTGTCTTTTCAAAGGGTTGTCTTTCCACAATCACATCAAATCATGAAATATCACAACCTTTCAAGTGACATCTGCTTAGTTATATGTTCAGTAAAATATCTTATCTTTCCAAAGTGTTGTCTTTTAGTAGACACATCTTGTCATGAAAAGTCACAACTTTTTATGAAATTAAGGAACATGGCCTTTATAATGTAAAGATGTATGATCAACCATCAAATGAATAGGTTGATCAACTAGTCCTTATCAAGACAGAATGAGTGTAATGACATGTTTCGTCCATATAATAAAGTAAGGGTGTAAGTACCCGACTAGAAAAATCCCTAGGTTGTGAGCTGTTAAAATCTCAGGTTAGGGTTAGCTTTGAAAAAATTATAGTATTTGATGTCATAGTGGAAAGTCCTTTTATGAATAGATTACTATTGTATGATCCCATAGGAAGTTTTGGAATTGAATTTGGATTCATAGAACTTTGATTATGGGCATTGCCATGTTGAGATTAATTTGTGATGTCTTAAAGTAAAGTGTTTTATAAAATGAGGAATTTTAGGCGAGCACATAGCATTCTAGAAAATATTGTTTGCCACAATAAAGAGATGCTTCACCATGATGGTCCATCAAAAAAATGATCCTCATCACGATGACCCATCATGATGAAGAACCGTGCATTGAGACGAGGAGATGGGACAATATACCTGGGTATTTTCTAGCTTTCTTAGTTTTTTCCTAATAATTCCTACTTCATTCTAGAGCTCTAAGAAGTGTTTCTCTCAAAAACTAGGGCATTCTTCATCATTTGAGGTAAGTAAGTCATAAAACCTCTTCGTTTATTGATTATTAATCTTTTTTAGACCTTTAAGGTAGGGATTAATGGTGAATTTCTTAAAATTGAGCCCTAGAACCATGAACTTGGGGAAGAACTCTACGGGTAGGTGTAATTCCACCTAGAATTGATCCTAGGATGTTTATTTTTAACTCTTAGCATGAAATTAAGTGTTTTAAACATGATTAAGAATAATGGGAAACCTTGAGTTCCATAAAGGTGAAACCTTTGGGCATAAAAATGGCTTAAAGCGGTGAACTTGATTAGAAAACCCTTTGGGTATTGATTTATGAATTCTATGAGCCTAATTATCGATTAATTAACCTTTGGGGAATGCTAGAAACCTCGTTTAAGGGTAGAATTGATAGGCTGGATTTCCAAGGCCCAAAATGAAAGGTAATTGGCTGATTAATCTTATGTATTTTTTGTTTATAAACCTTGAGCATTCAAAAGAGTTAAGGAAAGGCAAGGTTGTTGTGAGTTAGTTTGCGGGTGTTATTTCTTCACTCTAGGTAGGTTATGGTTTTAATTGGAGTTGAGACTCATTTTATTATATGTTATATGGTAGAATTATGTAATTCGTGATTGGTCTTTGGATATGGTTGAACTGTATGTATTTTCCTAATATGTTTGATTGAATAGGCTAAATGAACGGAAAGTGATAAGTAAGCTGAAATGGATAAGTGTAAAGGTATCGTGGGCACTTTGTATAATATCGAGAAATAGGTCGAAGAGCCTAGTGAGTTTGATAATGATGTTGATACAGTTGTTATGGGTTGGTTACCACCCTGCTATGATACATGGACACCTAGAATCCCCTGTATGTCATGGCTAGTTAGGCAGAAAAAAGTCTCTTTAGCATGTGTGTGCACACTTTATTAGCTTAGCATTGTTGTATATTTATTTGTAGTGAGCTGAATGAGACAAGAGAGACTAGACATGTTGATGGGAGATAGATGGATAGGAGTTTCACGTGGTGTGATTGAAAGCAAAAGCCTATACTTATTGATGATTCTCATTGAAATCTATGCACTTGATATTGTTGTTATTGAACTGAACTTGAGATAACTATTTGCTTACTGATTTAAATGCTAAGTGCTTAGATTTTATGTTACTCGTTATATGGTTTTACTGAATTCATGTTTTAGTTTGGGTCATCCTATGATACCTATAGTTCATATTATTTTATACTGCCATATACTCTTCTTTTGTTGAGTACAGACCGTGTGCCAAAGGATGAGATGAGACCTCAGCTAAAGTGGGAGACTGACTTTAGATCCAAGGATGAGCATTACTAAGCAAGCTGTCGTGGATCCTCATGCAGGTTATTATTCTATCACGACCTGAAATTGGGCCGTGATGATGCCTACTAAAAAAACCCAGTAGGCAAGCCAACCCAAGAATACAGTGCTACTCTAAATAGTTAAATAAGGAAGCAGAAGAGAAAAAACATAAACAAATAGGGTCCAATAGTATAGATACATACCAACAGTACAAAATATACAAAAATGGCCATAAAGTGACCAGGAGGACGAATATATACAAGAACCAACCCTGGACCTGGTGTCACCGGTACAAGAGCATCTAAAGTACGGGATAATGCTATATAATATTTGTTGTCTATCAAAAATACAAAAATATAGACAAAATGTAGATGGGAAATAGTAAAAGTCTCCAAACGTTTGGAGATCACCACGATCTGAACAACAGTTGGCCATGAACGAGAAGATGATCACTGAGGGTGGCTCATACTAGATATTGTATTAGAAAAAGATGTAGAGTGTAGTATGAGTACCAAAACAACATATACCTATTAGGCAGCATAGACCGACTGAGCTCAGAAATATATTATATATCATAAGATACAAGAAAGTAAACTAGCTACAGGGATCCACCTAAATCTAGTTATCAATCAAAAAAGGAATAGTCCAAGCTGATGTTGAAGATAATAATGATAATACACACAAAGTAACTCTAAGTACACATAAGCAAAGGCAATGCATCGTGAGAGGATATGATACAGAATATGTCTAATGCAGAAAAGTAAAAAATTGGTATCTGGTACCCTGGGCGCCTAGAAATTAACCTCGGACTCATCAACATCTGCATAACATAAAACCCAATATGTGCTCCTCGAACCCCCCAAAATCTTGCATCGGACTCATCAACAGAAAAGTAAATGGAAAAAAGGTCTAGAAACGTCCCTCGAACCGGCATAAATAGTGGTACTTTACTTTCTTTTGAAAACTAGTGGCTAAGTAGAAAATCTCAAGTTTGAATCAAAAATCCCATAGTTCCTTCATTTCCAAACCATTTTCCATGAAATGCAGTATGACATATGATGTAAAATTCAGAAAGTATCATATACTTATAAGCAACCAGAGTAAAACACCCTCCAAACAAGACAACTGTAATGATCTTATCCATTGTTATTTTAGAAATCACGATATCATGGGTTTCGAGAATGACTAAAATACATTTTAAATTAAGTGGGGTTGATGTGATGGAAAATTTTGGATTTTAAAATTCATCTAGGCTGACGTCACTCCCCTATAGCAAAAATTATTCCACTATAGCACTGCCGCTGGTCAGCCGTCTGCTATAGTAGTGTGGCAGAAACTAGAAACCAGAATTATGTGATTTTTATAAAAGACTTCTCCTTCTCAGTATGAAAACATACGAGGGTTACTCCAAAAACCCTCCTAGACTGCTCTAAAGCTTGGGAGCCATGGGGAGGAGGGATTCTGGCTAATAAGATGCGAAACTACAGATTTAGGGATTTCATCCATTAGAAAATGCCTTCACGGAGCCAGAATATGCATTGTGCAGCTGCTTGGAATCCAGGTAGGCTAGGTTCTTTTATTGAGTAGATTTGACCTGTTTCATTTCTTATTGTCGTACAGGTGGAAGGGAGAATCCATATTTAGACCTTTGGGCCCGGAATCTAGAGGAGTATTGTGTTGACTGGGTTGAAATAGAAAATGATAGGGTTAGGATGATGTATGCCATATTTTGGGTTGCTTACAATTATTGTGTCATGTATGATGCTAGAATCCAGGTATTAGACTGTTGGAGAGGTTCAGGGAATCTAAATGTTATGGATAACTAAATGACTAGTTAAAGGGAGTTTTCAAAAATTATTTCATATAAAAGAAGTAGAGTAATCAAGAAGTGTTTCGGTACAAATGTTAAGGGATGTCTTCCCCATGTTGTGTTATCTTAAAAGGAGGATTCCAGAATTGATGTATCTGCTAATTATGTGTCTAAGGGGTGCATGGGGTTTTAGTCTTCGGACAGGGTTCCAGGATTGAGGTTGTGAACCTGGATGTTGGGAAGGGTGATGGTTATTGTATTTCCAAATGCAATGTGTATATATATATATATATGTGTGTGGGTTTAATTATGCATTATTGACTGTGTTTATCGAAGGTTCTATGAGTGGACCCGATTGATTGCTGAAATTATGATATTGCATGTTAGTCCTTGAAAGGCCAGGTTGTTACACTTATATGTAGGATTGGTCTTTGGGTGGGCCGGCGTTGCAGGTTAACACTTAGGTGTTGGTTTAGGGATCCTTAGATGGTCTGGGTAATGTAAAAAGGGTAAATATCTTGATTATTGTTCATTATTAATTGATTGTTGAACATGTCCCATACTATTGATAAGTTAGAAGGTAGACTAAGAGTCTGGAGCTGTATTGCTGGCTATTATTATCATGTTGGGAAATTATCCTAGGGATCCTTGAGAGGTCCGGACACTTGTAACTAGCACCATAAATGTAGTTGGTCTAGTTATTGGTTAGTGGGGTTTATTTCTTGTTATTGAGTCATGGGGGTTAACTTGAGTAGTGGAATAGTAGTCCGCATCCGGACAGAGTGGTCGGACTAGTGTTAAGGTGACTTGGGGAGTCTAAGTGTAAGGTGACTTGGGAAGTCTAAGTGTAAGGTGACTTGGGAAGTCTAAGTGTAAGATGACTTGGGAAGTCTAAGTGTAAGGTGACTTGGAAAGTCTAAGTGTAAGGTGACTTGGGAAATCGTAGGTGTCGGGCGTAAAGTCTCAAAATTGGGGAGTTGGCAGCAAAACAGGATAGGAGGTGTGGGATATTATGTGTAAGTTCATGGTGGGATTGATGTTGGTGTTTTTGTAAAAGGGGATGTTGGAAGAATGTATTACTGTAATTATTACATATTTTCTCTTAAATTTCTTATATGATGGTATGTATGAAATTGGGTCGATCGGTGATGCCTACCAGTATGTGTGTTTGTACTGATACTACTTTTGCTATACCTTTTTGGGTATAGTCTTGTTGCAGGATCAATAATGTTTCATAGGTACATGACGATGGTGATCTCCAGCAGCTTCTACTTTTTGATTCCATGGTGGAAGTTGTCACCTCTTACATTTTCTGTATTTCTCCTGTAGTAGCTCTGGTACCTGCTTAGACTAGATCTTAGGGAGAGTTGTTTCAAGTTTTAAAAGGTTTGTTGTTCTTAAATATTGTAAGAGTTACTTCCAGCTTTCAAATGACAACTTCTTTATGGTTTCTTTAAATTCTGCAATTTCATGTTGGATTGGGTGGTAAGGTATCGCCTATCTAGGTGCTCAGAGTAGGTGCCCGCATGGCCTGGTAGTTGGATCGTGACAGATGGTATCAGAGCCTAGGTTATTGGTCTCCCTGTACAAGAGTAAAATGTCGAATGTCGAATAGAGTCCCGCAGATTGGTGTGTTAGCGTTCACGTATAATCTTTGGGAAACTATGAAGCATTCTAGGAAACATCTCTCTTCTTTCATTCCTTTTCGTGCGGTTGATTTACTTGCTTGTATGGTTGAGTCCAATTGGTATCTATTGATTCTAATTGGTATCTCAACGAAGTGAAGGATGTTATTGGACTCCGGTTGAAATGAAATAAGCAAGAGAAGTTGGAATCGGGAAGGTTCCAATTGGTATCTAGCCTGAGAGGCTGCGGTAAAACATGGATGACCGACAAACAGTCACCCATAGGGCGGGTAAAGAGTGGTATATGCGACTTGATTTTTGTTGTAGCTTGAAGCTTGAAATTTTATGTGTGGTGATTCTTAGATGACTGAAATTGTTGGTGTATCATTGATTGCCTTACTGTTAATATTTGGGTCTGAAGAGAGTCATAACTTGATTTTGTGTTCTTTGATTTGTGAAATTGCTAGGTGTCTTGATTTGAAAATTTTGTATGACTTTCCAAAAAGGGACTCATCATTGGTTAAGATTCTACGGGGACAGGACTTACGACTGTAGGGAACCTTTGGTTTCAGGGCAGTCGGGACTTGGTTGGGAACCATGGGAACAAGGGGGTTATTCTTGCATGATAGCAGGAAGGTGTTGTTTAAGACCATAATGAGATTTGTAGAGTTAACATTGATAACCGGGAATGGGAAAGGGTATACTCTGCTGAAGAATTCAATTTTGTGGGTTGCTACCATCGAGATTGACATAGCAGAATTGTACCACTATGGCGATTCCACTATAGCGGGAATTTCCCCGTTATAGCAGTAATGTTGTAGTGGAGTGACAACCGCTATAGCGGGAAGGGGCGGGACAGAATGCCTGCCCTATTTTCCCCTATTTTTCCTTCCATTTCCGGGGCGTCTAAAAGTAATAGTCAAACTATGAGCTGCTATATAAAAGCAGAAAACACCAGTAGAACTAAATTTGCATGCATATATGGGAAATATTTTCTGAAACTAGCATCCATGTGCTTAAAAACAAAGGGAAAAAGGGGAAGGGAAGCATCGTCTAGTACATACCCCAAACAGGGGCACAACCCAAAAAGCAGTAAATGTTCTTAATAAAGGGGGAAGGAGAGGTCCTAGGCCTCATCATCGCTTAGGAAGAGGAACTCCTGCCTGTCCTCGGGCTCAAGTGTGGGAAGCTCCTAAACAGGGGAAACGCAGGTGAACATGACCTTAATGGTCTTCCACATCCTGGCAAACATGCAATCTCGGGAGCGCCTCTTATTTTCCTCCTCATCTAACTCCCTACGAGGTGTTGCAAAATCCTAAGCAGAAGGGTGCGGGGATGTACCTCTAGTAACAGAATCCTCCATAAATTTCCTGACCACAGCCAGGTTCTCCTCCAACTGGCTGCTAGTAATAGGGGGATGGGACTGGGAAGGAGAGGGGAGTGTCATTATCATCATCATCAGCGACCTCGGCAGCCTAGCTGTTTCCTACTCCATCTACCTTCCTCTTCTTCTAAGCAGTGGCCACTCTCACTTAGAGAGGGTTGAAGGCAATATCCATCTCCACCTCCCTTTTTGTATGATCCTCGGGAAACCCCAACCCGCCTGCACAACTCAAACACTAAACCTAGAAGGAAGGGGCCTTTATTAGGACCCCGATAGAAATCCCTCCACTCAGAGATGATATGGTCCCCCACATTCATAATGATCCCATGCATAGCACAAGCAATCACCAAGGCCCTAGCGAAAATCACATCGGTGGTATTGCCTGACGGACAAATCCCTTGGGACATCAAATTCATCCACCTCCTAGCATCAGCTAAAAAGTATGTACTAGTGATACCCTCAACACTGGGCCAGTAAACCTGCCTTTTGAACTCCTCCTCTACTAAGGTATCCCTCAACCATGTCACATCCCACAGTTGAGCCTTGGCCTCATATGCCGCATTTGAAATATGAGGCATTCCTAGCACCTCCTTGATAGTCCAAGAGTCTACAGGGACATCCATTCCTCAGATGCAGATGGTGGGGTTGGGGTCACCCTAATAAATGGTGGGGAGTATGGCATTGAACTCCCGCACCCAACCTGAATTCCCGGAAGGGAGAGCCATCACCAATGGGACCTAGTTAAACTCTTAAACACTGTGATAGAAGATGGCTGCTTTCTCATCCACCCCTTACATTTTGAAGGCCCTCTCATAGAAAAAGCCTAGCCTCCGGTAGTCCAGGAACCTCTCCTGACTAGCATAATCGGGGAACCTCTCATAAGGATACTCAGGCACTTGTTTGTTAGCCATTTAGTGTGTTAACCTGCAATGTGGCAAGGGGTAGGATTAGAACTCGTAAAAGCATAAGGAAAGACAATGTAATTGGAAAAGTTTCACTCTAGTTCAGGCATGGGAGGCTACTATTTTGCGGCTTTCCGCTATAGCGGGACCTCTATAGCAGTTGGATTTCGCTATAGTGATCTTCATCATCCCAAAACTTCATAGGGTGCATCAATGAAGCCCCTTGACCCAAAACTCCATTTTTAACATTCCAAGTTCAGATTAGTACTTTGATCAAAAGTTTAGGCATGATAACCCCTAAATTTTGTCCAAATCACAAATTTTTTCCAAGAACAACCCTTCACCTCCCCCACCATTTCTGGCCCATTTTTGGCCAAAAGATACATAATCTTTACGCCTAAAATATCGTGAAGGCATTGTAAACATAAGGGAAGCATCCATGCTTTGGGAATTTGACAAAAACCCAACCTAGGATCAAGTTTAAGAAACCAACTACAATATCTACCCAAACTCACTAGTTTCTAGCACAATCCTACCTATAATCGTGCAATGAAGTAGAAGAGTAAGCCAGTACGATGTTGACATCAGGAGCTGGGTTATTAGGAGGAAGAGAGTGTTTTCGGGTGGCAAATAGAGGAGAATAGGAATGAAAACCCGTTTCTCCCTTATTTCAACTATTGTCAACCGCTATAGTGGTCAGAACCTCGCTATGTTCCTACTGGGGTAGCAACATGCAAAGGGACAGGCAACAACTCACCTTAAAGTTTGGTTTTTACTTCATGTTTTACCTTTCCATCATGCTATTTACTCGTGATACCCTATTATGTATGTATTCTGTCTAAGTACGTTTTTAAATCATGTTTCTATCTTATTTATGCATTGCCCATATACTCAGTACATTCCATAGTACTGACGCATATTTTGCGCTGCATCCTTTGATGATGCAGATTCAAGTGGTCCTCTCAGATTCGTGGATAGAGTTCCCAGGCCACTTACTCCGCCAGCTGTGGGTAGGTCCTCTTAGATCGAGGATTAGTCATGTTCTCAGTTTATGTTGACTTTATTTTCATACTTCGAGTTAGATGGGGTCTTGTCCTAGCAACTCATTATGTTATGATTAGAGGCTTTCAGACATAGACCGTATGTATCCCTTCATGGGTGTCGTATCTCTTTTGATTCGACCATCTATCTTATGCTATTCTATCTTTATCTTTGATGCTTCCACTATGTTTCCTTTATAGTTGCTTGAGAATGCTATGACCAAGGGTTATCTTGGGATCCTTGTGGTCCTATGTCCCGTGTTACGTCTAGGGGATAATCTCGGGGTGTGACAAACTTGGTATCAGAGCCTCAGGTTCAAGAGTCCTAGGATGTCTAAAAGCCGCATCGAGTAGAGTCTCTTTCATGTGTGTGAAGCGCACCACACATATGAGATGGAAGCTATGAGGTGTCTTAGGAAAACTTCACTTATATCATGATCACGTCATGTGATAGAGCTTAACTTTAATGTTTCTCTAATCCTTATCTTGTATGTTTTAGAATATGCCTCCTCGACGTGCAATGTCTCCCCGATCTGATCGGAATACTGTTCCTTCCATTCCGGTTCCCGATGTCACGAATGAGGAATTCAGATACACCATCCATTTTCTATCCCAACTTTGGCCACTCAGGCCAATCAGCCGGCTCCTGCCCCAATCCACCCTCAAGGTGGGGTAGCGACCCGAGTTCGTGACTTTGTCCGAATGAACCCACCTGAATTTTGGGGTTCAAAAGTGAGTGAGGACCCGCTCAACTTTATTGATAAAGTGAAGAAGATCTTTGAAGTTATTCAAATGGTTGGGATTGACTGTGTTGATCTTGCATCCTATCAACTCAAGGATGTGGCTCATATTTGGTTCATGCAATGGAAGGAGACTAGGGTGAGGGACACGATCCCCACGACTTAGGAGTGTTTTGAGAGGGCCTTCCTTGATAGGTTCTTTCCTCGAGAGTTCAGGAAAGCGAGGGTGGAGGAGTTTGTGAACTTGAGACAGGGTTCGATGTCGATGCAAGAGTATAGTCTGAAGTTCACTCAGTTGTCTAGATATGCTCCCTCCATGGTAGCAGACCCGTATGATCAAATGAATAAGTTTATATATGGGGTTTCTGATGTGGTAAAGAAAGAGTGTAGGTCTGCTTTGTTGTTGAGTGATATAAACATTTCCCGACCATGACTCATGCCCATCAGATTGAGGGTGACAAGCTTAGGGAGATGGAAAGGGAGAACAAGAGGGTTAGATCCGAGGGATCAGGTTTTGGTAATCACAGGTCCGGAGGTGGATATCGATCTTCTTTCCATAAGAAGTCATCAGGATCCGTTGTTTCTTCTGCTAGTGCTCCTACCCAGGCTCAGAAGCCTCATCATGATCAAGGTGGTAGAGGATCTGGTTTCTATTCCCAGTCTCAAGGTAGTGTTGCTAAGGGATCATCATATCCAGCTTGTGCCAAGTGTGGGAAGAGTCATTATGGTGAGTTTTTTGATGGTTCAGGTAGTTGCTATGGATGTGGTCAGGCTGGACATCGTATCCGAGATTGCCCTTCAGTTAAGAAGGGGCAGGGAGGTGGTAGGATTCAGTCTACCCCAGGAGTTTCAGGAGGTCGACCAGCCCAGCAGGGCACAGCTTCTAGTTCTGGTGGTCAGGGCCAGAACCGCCTTTATGATATATCCTCTCGTCAGGATCAGGAGGGTTCCCCAGACATTGTTACTGATCTATTAAAAGTCTTCTCTTTCGATGTGTATGCTTTGTTGGACCCCGATGCCTCCTTATCTTTTGTGACCCCTTATGTGGCATACAAGTTTGAAGTTTGTTCCGAATTGCTTTTAGAACCCTTTACTGTCTTTATTCCCGTTGGTGAGTCAGTCCTAGCCAAAAGAATCTACCAATATTGCCCTATCTCAGTCCTTCATAGAGTCACTTCAGTGGATCTAGTAGAGTAGGAGATGACTGATTTTGATGTCATTCTTGGTATGGATTGGTTGTATGTATGTTATGCTTCTGTTGATTGTCGTACTCGGGTTGTCAGTTTCAAGTTTCCTAATGAACCCATTTTAGAATGGCAAGGTAGTCCCCTTTCCTCGAAAGGTCAGTTCATATCTTATCTTAAGGCTAGGAAGATGATTTCAAAGGGGTATGTTTATCACATAGTAAGGGTTATGGACATGGAGTCTGAAACCCCATCCCTTCAGTTTGTTTCGATTGTGAATGAGTTTCCAGATGTATTTCCTGAAGATTTGCCCGGAGTCCCTTTTGAGCGGGAGATAGACTTTGGGATAGATGTTCTCCCAGATACGAATCCTATCTCTATTCCTCCCTATAGAATGGCTTCCGCGGAACTCAAAGAGTTGAAAGATCAGTTGAAGAATCTTCTTGATAAAGGTTTTATCAGGAACTCATTATGGTCATTATGAATTTGTTGTGATGTCTTTTGGTCTAACTAATGCTCCTGCAGCCTTTTTGGATTTCATGAACCGTGTGTTCAAATAGTACCTGGATATGTTTGTGATTGTTTTCATTGATGATATCCTCATCTACTCTCGGAGTGAAGAGGAGCATGAGGATCACTTGAGGGTTATATTGCAAACTCTCAAGGATAGACAATTATTTGCTAAATTTAGCAAGTCTGAGTTTTGGATGCATTCTGTTGCTTTTCCAGGTCATATTGTGACTAAAGATGGTATTTGGGTTGATTAACAAAAGATAGAGGCAGTAAAGAACTGGCCTAGACCTACTTCTCCGTCTGATATTAGGAGCTTTTTTGATTTGGATGGTTACTACAGAAGGTTTATGGAAGGATTTTCTTTCATTGCTGCCCCTTTGACCCGATTGACTCAGAAGAAGGTAAAATTTCAGTGGTCCAACTTGTGTGAGAAGAACTTTTAGGAACTGAAGACTGGATTGACCACCGCTCTGGTGTTAGATCTACCCTTAGGGCTTAGATGATTTTATTGTGTATTGTGATGCTTCTAGGATTGGTTTGGGTTGTGTTTTGATGCAGCATGGTAAGGTGATTGCTTATGCTTTGAGACAGCTTAAGACCCATGAGAAGAACTATCCTACTCATGATCTTGAGTTGGCAGCCGTGGTCTTTGCTTTGAAAATTTGGAGACATTACTTGTATGGTGTGCATGTGGATGTATTCACCGATCATAAGAGTCTCCAGTATGTGTTCACAATTGAATTTGCAACAAAGAAGATGGCTTGAGCTTCTTAAGGATTATGATATGAGTGTGCTTTACCATCCGGGTAAGGACAATGTTGTGGCGGATGCTTTGAGTAGATTGTCCATGGGAAGTGTAGCTTCTATTGAAGAGGGAAAGAAGGAATAAGTTAAAGAGGTTCATAGGCTTGCTCGATTGGGAGTTCACCTTATGGACTCGACCGAAGGTGGTGTGATTGTACAAAATGGTTCTGAATCTTCCTTAGTGGCTGAGGTGAAGGCAAAGCAAGACGATGATCCAGTTTTACTTCAGCTTAAGGGTACAGTTCATCAGCAGCGGGTTGAGGTTTTCTCCCAAGGGGGAGATGGTGTGCTTCGCTACCAGGGTCGTTTATGTGTACCAGATATTAATGGGTTAGGACAGCAGATTCTAACTGAGGCTCACAGTTCTAGATATTCCATCCATCTGGGTGTCACTAAGATGTACCGTGATATACGGGAAGTCTTTTGGTGGAACGGTATGAAAAAGGACATAGTCGGGTTTGTGGCTAAGTGTCCCTACTGTCAACAAGTCAAAGTGGAACATCAAAGGTCGGGTGGCATGCTTCAAGATATTTACCTTCCCACTTGGAAATGGGAAGCAATCACTATGGACTTCATTACTGGGTTTCCCCGTACTCGAAGGCAGCATGATTCTATTTGGGTGATTGTTAACCGGATGACCAAGTCATCCCATTTCTTGGTTGTTAAGACTACTGATTCAGCGGATGACTATGCCAGACTCTGCATCCAGGAGATAGTTTGATTGCATGGTGTTCCCTTGTCCATCATTTGACAGAGGTCCTCAGTTTACATTTCAGTTTTGGAGATCATTCTAGAAAGGTCCTTGTACCCAGGTGAAGCTTAGCACAGCTTTTCACCCTCAGATAGACGGTCAGGCAGAGCGCACTATTCAGACTTTGGAGGATATGTTGAGGGCTTGTGTGATTGATTTTATAGGAAATTGGGATGATCACTTACCTCTTATTGAATTTTCCTACAACAACAGCTTTCACTCTAGCATCCAGATAGCTCAGTATGAGGTCCTTTATGGTCGGAGGTGTAGATCTCCTATTGATTGGTTCAAGGTTGGTGAGGAAGCCTTGATTGGTCTAGATTCTGTGCATGAGACCATGGAGAAAGTTCATCTTATTCGGTAAAGGTTGAAGACCGCTAAGGGTCAACAAAAATCTTATGCGGATGTGAGGAAAAGGGAGTTGGAATTTGAAGTTGATGATTGGGTTTTCCTTAAGGTGTCACCCATGAAGGGTGTGATGAGGTTTGGCAAGAAAGGAAAGCTTAGTCCCCATTTTGTAGGTCCTTATCGGATTCTGAGGAGAGTTGGTAACGTTGCTTATGAGTTGGAGTTGCCAACAGAGTTGGAAGCGGTTCACCCAGTTTTCCATGTTTCTTTGTTGAAGAAGTGTGTTGGTGATCCGATCTCGATAGTCCCTTTGGAGGATGTGGGTGTGAAGGATAATGTCACCTATGAGGAGGTTCTCTTGGAGATCCTTGATCGTCAGATTCGGAGGTTGAGGAACAAAGAAGTTGCTTCGGTGAAAGTCCTTTGGAGGAATCAACTTGTTGAATGAGCTACTTGGGAAGCGGAAGAGGCCATGAAGGCCAAATATCCTCATCTCTTTTTCCGATTCAATTTCAGCTTGAGGTACTAGTTTTCTCCTTAGTATGTCCCTCCGATCCTATTCCACCAGTTCTTCTCATGATTCTAGCATGCATCCATGTTTTACGAAGTTAGTTTATCATGTTTTCAAGTTGAAAAAGTTCAGTTCTTATGTTTACTCTTTGATTCCATGTTCTGTGGCTGGTTGGGCTGTTTTCTCTTCAGTTTTCCCTTGTTTAGTTTTCATTCGAGGAGGAATGATCCCAAGGGGGAGATATTGTAACACCCCGGAAACTGACCCAGCTTTTAAACTCAGAACTTGCAGAAAATTTTGGACTTCCAGGGACCACGAGTCAAGTCCACAAGTCTTGGGTGGTTCCACGAGTTGTGGAAATGACTCCTGATCCCAGTCCTGCAGACCACCATCAGTTCTGAGGACCACGAGTTAGTTTCCATGACTCGTAGAAGTTTCTACGGGTCGTTCTGTCGACTTGTGGAATCTCATCAGAGGCCAGCCAATTTCCCTGATTTCCACGACTGGGTTCTACGACTCGTGGAAGCTTCCACGAGTCATCCTGTTGAATCGTAGAAGACCTTCTGTAGGTTGATATCTTCAAAAGTTTCCACGACAAAGAACCACGAGTCGTGGTCAGGTCTACGAGTCGTAGACTAAACCAGTGAAACCTGAAGCCGAGTTTTAAAACAGCTTTTCCTTAATTATGTCCCAGGGGTATTTTAGTCATTACCCACCCTTTTAACTCCTAAGTGAGGTCGTTTTAACTATTTCAAGAAGGGGTTTCACCCTTATTATCCTAAGCCTTTTCTAAATCCCTCATTCTTATCCCAAAAGGGAAAATTCTTCTCCAATCTTTAAGTCTCAAGCTCCAAGTCCAAGTCTCCTAAGTCTTTTCAATTCAAGTGGGTTAGCTTCAACCAAGGTCTGGGAAAAACTTATGAAATCAGTTCCGATGCATCAATTCATGATTTCTCATGGTTTATCTATGATTTTATTAAGATTCCTTAATTGGTTTCAAGAGCCCATGTATTAAAGTTGAATTCTAGAATGAATCCATGAAATTGCATATTTTTAAGAGAAACTTGGCATGATTAGTTATCATGGCCTTTATGTATTTATAAAATTGCATGCCTAATTCTTCAAGTATAAATTAAGAAAGAAAAGCATGTTTTGAATTATGGCTATACCTAGCTTTATGAACTATGATATGAAAATTTACATGATTCCCGATGTATTTTCATGCTTTATGAATAAGATTTGGCATGAGATGGTGCCACTATAAAATAATGAGTATTTGTGCAAGTTTTGGGAGTAGTATTTAGCACCGAGCGATGAGGGTTCGATTACCAAAATCCAGAAACTACGTTGCCAGCGTAGGTCATGAAATGATATGTGCCTTATAGGCTTATGAGAGTGGATCCACATCTTTATGAATGGTGTCCTGTGTCCTAATGGGAATTATGGCAGCTTTGCCAACTAGGGTTATATAGTTGGGTATGGTGACTCGTTCCTTGGCAAGGTTCAAGTCAGCTTTGCTAACTAGGGTTATATAGTTAGATTCCATGTAAGCTCACATGGTCTCACGTCGGTTATAAGAAACACCTTTATGTATGTTTTCAAGTTTTCTAAGCTTTATGAACTCTTACCTTAAAGTTTGGTTTTTACTTCATGTTTTACCATTCCATCATGCTATTTACTCGTAATACCCTATTAAGTATGGATTTTGTCTAAGTACGTTTTAAAAGAATGTTTCTATCTTATTTATGCATTGCATGTATACTCAGTACATTCCATAGTACTGACGCATATTTTCCACTGCATCCTTTAATGATGCAGATTCAGGTGTCCCCTCTCAGATTCGTGGCTAGAGTTCCCAGGCCACTTACTCTGCCAACTGTGGGTGAGTTCTTTTAGATCGAGGACTAGTCATGTTCTTAGTTTATGTTGACTTTATTTCCGTACTTCGAATTAGCTGGGGTTTTGTCCTAGCAACTCATTATGTTATGATTAGAGGCTTTTAGACATAGACCGTATGTAACCTTTCATGGGTATCGTATCTCTTTTGACTTGACCATCTATCTTATGCTATTTTGTCTTTATCTTTGATGATTCCGCTATGTTTCCTTCATGTTTGCTTGAGAATGCTATGACCAAGGGTTAGCTTGGGATCCTTGTGGTCCTAAGTCCCGTGTTACGTCTAGGGGGTAATTTCGGGGCGTGATAGTTTCTTTGTGCTCTGCCTAGTATGATAGGTTGGTGTATCAGTTTTCTCAACCTCAATCTTTGGTTCATTGAGTAGTCTCCTGGTCAACGACGGGTTTTCTTGCCTTTTTTGGGAACTACCTCGGGTTACTTGGAGCTTTGCATCTATTGTACCTTGAAGTCAACAATGGAGGAAAAAATTTCTTCTTGCACTTGACTTTACTTAAAATCTCACTAACAAGTACTATTAATCAGGCAAAAGGTAGGGGAAGGTGTGTGTGCGATTAAAGATTTGTTTATGGGAGCGATATGAAATGGACTTTAAATGGAAGATGGGTTGTGCTTCAAGAATGTGAATAATTAAATGTTGGTTGTGATTTGATTTATATGGCAATGGACTTCGAATGGAAGAAGGAAAAGAAATAGAGAAACCGCTATTTAAAATGGTTCCCTCTTTATTATAATTGAATGTGAAGTTGGTTGGTTCGGGTTTAGGGTTATGTTATTGGGTCAGTTTGGGTTAATAAAAGAAGAAAATTATTTATTTGGGTTGACAAGTCCTGTGATAACTCATCACAGTGGTGATAAATCATTGCATGACCTATCAATGTAGACATTAGTTGTGGCTTGGGCAACAATGTTGGAGATTAGTGTGATGGTTCGTCACACCTATGATTATTGGTCACGTGAGCCATCACACTAGACAGAACCCCTCTCTATTTTTCTTCTTTTTGGTGACTTGAGGTAACGGCTCATCAATATTTTGACGATAAGTCATGTGAGTCATCACCTTTACCCACAATAGCACATGTTCACTATTTTGGTGACGAGTCAAGGTGAGAGTTTGTCACAAGCTTGACGACTCATCAAACAAGTCGTCACCATTAAGCAGAATAACATCCTCTAAGGCTTCACCTATACTTTCACTTCTTGCACACATAAACATCCACATTAAACTTGTTCAAGAATAAAAACTATTCTAAGGTTGGTTATACAACAACGGGATATGGGTTGCCTAACATTAGCGCCTGATTTAACGTTGCGTCATGACTCAAGTATATTTATTACTCAGACTTCATCAAGATACACTACTGACAATACCATTACCTCCTCTGGGAATCTGACATATTGCTTTATCCACTGGTCGTTCACTTTGAAATGCTCTCCATCCTTGTTTTCTAGCTCAACAACACCGGACAAAAACACTTGGTTGACTTTGAAAGGCCCGAACCATTTGGACTTGAGATTACTTGGGAACAACTTGAACCTTGAGTTGAACAATAATACCATATCTCTGACCTTGAATTCCCTCTTCTCAATTCTTCAATCATGATACAGCTTCATTTTCTCTTTGTAGAGGGCAGCCCTCTCATAAGCTCGTAGATGGAATTCGTCCATCTCATTCAGTTGTTCTAACCTAAAATCCACGGCATCATTCCAACTAAGATTAAGCTTTTTGAGCGCCCAAAGGGCCTTATGCTCAAGCTCCACAGGCAAATGATAGGCTTTCCCAAAAACAATTTGGTAAGGAGACATACCTATCAGCATTTTGAAAGCCATTCGATAAGCCCATAGTGCATCGTCAAGTTTTCATGGATTATCCTTTTAATTAGCATTTACTCTTTGCTAATATCATTTTGATCTCTCGATTGGACACTTCTACTTGCCCATTGGATTGCGGGTGATAGGGTTAGACACTATGTGTTGCTTTACTCCATACTTAACCCAAGTTGTACGAAACACCTTGTTGCAAAAGTATGACCCTCTATTGCTAATGATCATGTGAGGAGTACCAAACCGAGAGAATATGTTCCTTTTCAGGAACGTCACCACACTTTTACCTTCATTGTCAGCCAAAGCTACAGCCTCTAACCATTTTTCCACATAATCCACCACTACTGAGATGTACTTATTACCATAAGAGCTCACAAATGGTCCCATAAAGTTGATGCCCCAGACGTCAAATAACTCAATTTCCAAAATTGTGGACATGGGCAACTCCTGCCTCCAAGAAATAGATCCCTGTCGTTGGCATTGGTCACATGCCTTGACAAAGTCATGGGCATCATTGTGGATCATGGTCCATTAATACGCACATTGTAGGATCTTTTGGGCTGTATGCTCACCCACATGATGTCTCCCTACTGGGAAAGAATGACAAGCTTGCAAAATGCTTAACATTTCCACTTCTAGTACACATCTCCTAGTTATGTTGTCAGCATACAAATGGAATAGGTAGGGCTCATCCCAAATGTATTTATTTGCATCATGGAGAAATTTCTTTCTCTGATGAAAGTTCAGTTCATCCGGCACTAGATCACTGACAAGGTAATTAGCAAAATCAGCATACCATGGTACAAGATCAAGAGATGCGGCTAATACTTGTTCATCCGGGAATGATTCATCAATATCAAACTCATATTTCACTTTTTTTTCATTCTCCAGTCTAGAAAGATGGTCTGCTACCTGATTTTCACAATCCTTTCAATCTTTGACTTCAAAGTCAAACTCCTGCAGTAGCAATAGCCATCTAATCAACCGTGGTTTGGCATCTTTCTTTGACATGAGATACCTCAAGGCAATATGATTAGTGTGTAGAATAACTCTAGTACCAAGTAGGTATGCCTAAAACTTCTGAAAGGCATAGACAACTGCAACCAATTCTTGTGCAGTAATAATATAATTCTTTTGCGCCCCATTTCATTCCTTGCTAGCTTAATAAATGGGATGAAACAGCTTCTCTCATTTCTGCCCAAGAACATCCCCAAGCACTACTCCGCTTGTATCACACATTACTTAGAATGGTTTGGACCAATCCAGAGCGACAATAATAGGTGCAGCCACCAACTTCTCTTTAAGGCATTCAAATGCCTTAAAACATTCACTGTTGAACACAAAATTCACTTCCTTCTCCAACAATTTGCATAATGGATTATCAATTTTGGATAATTCCATAATAAATCTCCTGTAGAAACCTACATGGCCAAGAAAACTTCTAACTCCCTTAACCGAGATTGGTGGGGGTAGTTTTTCAATTACTTCTATCTTGCCTCTATCCACTTCAATGCCTTTTACCAATATCTTGTGCCCCAAAACAATGCCCTCTTTGACCATGAAGTGGCATTTTCCCCAGTTGAGTACAAGATTGGATTCTTCACACCTTTGCTAAGATTTACTAAGATTTGTCAAGCAATCTTTAAAAACATCACCAACAACCGAGAAATCGTTCGTAAAGACCTCCAGAGTATCTTCCACCATATCGAAAAATTAGACATCATACACCTTTGGAATGTTGTTGTAGCATTGCATAGGCTAAAAGGCATACACTTGAATGTGAATGTCCCATATGGATATGTAAAGGTGGTTTTCTCCTAATCTTCGGGTCCAAAGGAGATTTGATTATAACCTAAATAACCATCCAAAGAGCAGTACCAACCTCTCCCTGCCAACCTATCAAGCATTTAGTATATAAAAGGCATTGGGAAGTGATCCCGAAGGGTCCATGAGTTGAGTTTCCTATAGTCCATACAGACCCGCCAACCAGTGACCGCTCATAGTAGAATTAACTCATTTTTTTCATTAGCTACCACTGTCATACCTCCCTTCTTTGGGACTCACTGCACAGGATTTACCAATTTGTTGTCTGATACCAGGTATACTACACCTGCATCAAGCCACTTGATTATCTCCTTCTTCACCACTTCTTGCATCGGTGGGTTGAGCCTTTGATGATGCTCAATATTAGGAGTACACCCTTCTTATAGTTGAATTTTATGGGTGAAAATACCTTGTGGAATCTCGATAATATCTACAATTGTCAAACCAATTACCCTTTTGTACCTCTGTAATATAGACAGAAGTTCTTCTACCTGCCATTCCACAAGATCACTTGCTATAATCATGGCAATGTGTTATGCTCACCCAAGAAAACATATATAAGATGGTCAGGAAACACTTTCAGTTCCAACTCTGGTGCTTTCTCTATTGAAGGCTTTTCTGGAGGAATTGGTCTATTTTTTAGGTCCAGGTCCAGCTTCTTTGGAGTATAAGAATATGACCCCATTCCCACTAAAGCATTCACTATCTCCTCATAATCTTCGATGTCTTCACCATCGAAATTCATTATCACAGCAGTTAAGGTTTCAACAGTAGACCTTTTTTCAATAGGTACCTCCACCTCAGCCTCAACAACAACATCAATGACCGAAGACTACACTCATATCTCTCAGTTTCTTCATCGATTTACACACATTGAGCTTTACTTCTTTGTTGTTCAGTCTGAACTTCAATTCATTACTCTCCATGTCACCCAACACTCTCCCAGTAGATAAAAATGGCCTACCCAAAATTATGAGTACTTTAAAATCCACTTTGCTATCTACGATTACAAAGTCAGCTGGAAATATGAACTTGTCCACCTTCACTAGCACCTCATATACTATTCCCACTCATTTTACTGAACGGTCATCCATCAATAGCCTCATGGTTTTCAGTTTGGGGCTCCCAAGCCGAAGTAACGATAAATCGCTGACGGCATCAGATTGATGCTAGCGCCAAGATAACATAAGCCTTTGGCAAAGTTAAATTCCCCAATTGTGCAAGGAATTATAAAGGCACCTGGATCTTCCTTTTTTGAACAAGCGATCTCGAAGAAATTGCACTGCAATGATGAAGGTTATATTTTGGCACAAAATTTACAGTTCTCTTCTTGGTGATTAAGTCCTTCATGAACATAGCGTAGCCTAGAATTTTCTCAAGAGCATCCACCAATGGAAGATTAATTGATATCTGCTTCAGCATGGAAATAAACTTATGGAACATCCTATCTTCTACTTTATTTTTCACTCAGTGTGGAAATGAAGAAGGAAGCCTAGGTATCTGAGTTGGAAGTTTTTCAGCTTCCTTGCTTTTCTCCTTAAGCACCAATGCAGTATCTTCCTTCATATTAGATTCTTCATCATCTACTTTTGGATTATCACTCCTTTCTGGCTTCCCAGACTCAGCCAGACTCTCATCAACACAAATATCATCATCTACCATCTTATAGTCATCTGCCACATCCTCCACCTATTTCTGAACCATTGGATATGGTTCAGGTAAAACTTTACCACTCCTCATGGTAATAGCCATGCAACTTCCATCATTCCTAAGATTTTGTATAGCATTACTAGGCAAAGTCCCACTCTTTTTCTGGTTGAGAGACGTAGATAATTTCCCTATCTGGTTCTCCAACTAATTTATAAAATTGGAGTGTGAATCCAACAACTGACTCATTGAATATAGTTCACTCTTTATGTCTTTCACCTCTGAGTTAGTAGATTCCACCTTTAGCAAAACCTTGGTCAACATGGCTTCCATCTTGCAAGTCCCTGAATCATGGTCAGCTTTGTCCCGATGTCCATGTGGTACATTGATAAGTTGGTATTTTACCTACTTATTTAGCTTCTAATCTTATACCTTTTCTAGTACAAATTGGATAAATAATGCAATTTCACACGAATTACTTCTATTTTGCAGGTTTCTGTGTTTTAGAAATGTTCGGGAAGAATTTGGATGAAAATAAGTCAAATGGAGCAAAGATGGAGTTGTTGATCACTGGCACCAAATTGACCATCTTAACTGTGAGACACAAGGCATGCGAACGCGATGCACAAGGAAACAAGCAAGTTATCGCGACGGCAAGCTACAAGGTATGTGATCGCGATGCACAGGGAATTAAAACCACACGACCACGAGAGCGAATCCACGTGACCGCATGGAAGGAAAAGATAAAGCTTCATGACTACGAGGACTAGTCACGCGACCGCGATGAAGAAATCATCAGCTGTAGGACAGATTTGGAAATTCCCATTTTTGGAAACCCCGATTGCCATAAGACTCTTCTCAGCCGATTGACAACACATCTTTGGCTAGATCTGAAGCTATTCTCACATATTTTGGAAGCTTGGAGAGCAAGTTCATCAACCAATACCATAGGAGTGAAGAGATTTGGATGCTTTGTATTGTAAAATCTTAAGTTCCATTCTTCAAACTCTTGTTCTTAATTGCTATTTCATTTGTGTAGTTGTTGAATTGAGATTTGGATTGTATTAGAGATAATACTTGTTTGAATATTGAATTCATATATAGATTTTGCTCTTGTTTGATTATTTGGGTCTATTGAATCCTCTATGCTTGAATTTATAGTCAATGGTTGCAAATATTGACTTAGCTTTCTAAATTGGCTTTTTGCTTGAGAGAGAATTTCCCTAAATTCGAGAAGATTCAATAGTGGGGATTTGGGGTTTCCACTCTAGATTAAAGCTAGACATAGTTTGGTTGCCGGAAACTCCCATCTAAGAGTTGGGGTTAGAGATAACGCAACTCACCCAAGTTATTTGGTTGGTTTATTGCTTACTCATGGTAGTTCGAGAGAACACACGAGATATATGCTCGATTGGTCAAAAGACGGTTAGGCATACCTTCAAGCAAGACTACCTAGGTGTTAATCGGGTGCAAGACTTGTGAGTTGAATTCCCATTCCCAATTCTCCCTTGTTATCCTTGTTTGAAGAAAGAAAGATGAAAGTCATTGATCAATTTATCTTTTAGTTATTTTCTTTTTTCTTTAGTTTTAGGCTTAAACCCCCCTTTTAGATATCTTTTCCCCTTTTTGTTATTTGAACTTCAATAAGTTGCTTGGATTCTTTATTAGCTCGATCGCGACTACATTGTTCCCTTGGGTACGATCCCGACACTCGTTGGGAATTATAAATTTTATTTTTCTTTGACAATTGTCGTGACCTCCTACTTGGAGAGCACGATTTGAGCGTTATCAAAAATGGCGTAGTTAACGGGGAATAATTTGGCATATTGGGTTAGTTTAGAATTTGAGTTTACTTATTCTAGTTCAATTTTGTGAATAATTGTTTTTCTTTTATTTAGTTTTTGTTTGTTGATGGCATCATGGATCATTTGAATGTTAAAAATATTGATAGTTGCATCCCAATTTATATTCCCGACTATTGTGTTTATTATGGAGGAACCTACCTTGGACGAAGGTGTAAAATTAGCCCCAGGAGAGGAAGGTATTCACCTTCTTGCTCCTATGATGGGCGCAATTGCTATTTGTGTGGTGATCGTGATGGACGTTGGAGCAAATGCCCCAATGATGATCGTCCACCTTCCCCTTCTTGTGCTAACAATATTGCTAGTGGTGCTTGTGACCTTAGCAGGGACCATGACTTAGCAAGCGAATAAGGCATATGTGTCAAGCTCCAAACCCTCTTGTCCCCTATAGAAACCCAAGAGGAGAGTGTGCAATCCATAAAGCAATGCTTTGTGGATGCAAGAGCTAAAGGTAGCTTGCATCGCGCCGAGACATTAAATTGTGCGCTTGATGGGAGGCAACCCATCATTTTTGTGCTTTACTTCACTTTTTGTTTCTTTTTGGTATGTTTTTAGGTGCCCAAAGGAATGAGAAGAGGAACCAAGTGTTGAGAAGAACCAAAAATACCTTCGAGAAACGTGATTTTCGCACCTGGAAGAGTTCCCACCGCACGTGCCATCGCATAAGCAAATAGTGAATTGATTAAAAAGTCCAGCATATACGAACATAGTGCATTTTGCACCTCACAAAGTGATCATCGCACCTGGTGTCGCACAATAAAATAGTATGCTGAACATAAATTCAGAAACTCGATGGATGCCAAAGCATCGCGATCGCGAAGACTTAACCTCGCGATCGCGATGAGTTAAAATTTCTTTGACTTTTTGCGACCGCGTGAATACTTTGCAATCGCGTGTAGTCGAGTGAGTTTAACTTATCGCAATTGCATGAAAGAGCCTCACGACTGTGAGGCATTGAACAGTTTCTAGGTTTCAAATAGTCACACAAACCGTTTCAAAAGCAAAAACTGCTTCGAAACTTGGTTCTCTTCTCTCTTAAAGGCAAGAATAATCCATCCATCAACTTCAATTCCATAAGCATCTTTGCAACTCCTCAATTATGATCTCTATTTTCTCTTATTCAATCTATCCTCAGTGCTTGTAAGTGCTCTAAAAATTCCAAGTGGGTGTCAAATCTTTTGCTTTATTCATAATGTGCAAAGTGGGTGTGTGGTATGAAATTATGAGTGAAATCTAGTTGGGGGTTAGTAATCTGTTGGTTTGCTAATTTTTGGGGTAAAAAATAATGCCCATGTGTTGTAAAAATGGTGTGCAAAAGGGTGCAAAGCACCTGTTCGATGAAAAGTTTAAAAGAATTTTTCTGGGCAAGAAGATGACTATCGCGATCGCGATGCCCACCACCGCGATCGCGATGACCAACTTTACTGAGCTTTGCGATTGCGATGTCATATTTTGCGATCGCGATGACTTACAATTCTAAAAAAAATGGTCTTTGCGATCGCGATGCAACATCTCGAGATCGGGATGACTAGTTTTAGTAGTCCCCAAAATAGCAACTTTGCCCAGCTTTGTCTGGGTTTGTTTCGAGTCATTACTTTGGCCTAATCATGTCCCAATACATTGCTTTACATGTCTATATCATTGTTTGACAACTTTGTTCCTTGTGTAGATACTTTAAGCTTAAAAATGGCTAGAATTGAACATGAAGATGCCAACCAAGTGGCAGACGAAGAGTAATTTAAACAAGGAACCTTCGTCTCCCTCAAGTGCTCCCAATTATATGACCGTCTTTTGACAAAGCCAATCACGAGGGAGCAAGGTATTATGTTGGATGGATTAGAGGAGAAATGGGCCAACTTCCATGGAAAGTTGGTTGCTAGTGGGTGGTTGTGTTTCACTGCCGAATATATCAAGACAAACTTTGTTGTGGTCCGTGAATTTTATGCTAATGCAGCTGAGACGGACTTCGCAAATAACTTGATTGTGCAGGTGCAGGGCAAATTTGTTTGGTTTGATCCGGAGTTGATCAATGGATACTACCACCTCCCGAATATCGATAATGCCACATACAAAGCCTGAGCTATAGAGTTAGGGACCAATTGGTTTATGGATCACTTGCATGATGGCACAATCCCGCAATGGATAGTGTTGAACACAAGGATTGAGTCATCCGAGTTTAACCTCGAAGCCCGCACTTGGCTCTCGATCATTTATGCCCGAGTTATGTCATCCAAGAATGAATCTGATGTGACCACCGACAAAGCAAAGGTGATTTGTGATATGATATAGGGTCTTCCAGGGAATGTGGGGAAATTGATTGTGCAAGAAATTCAACAAGTAGTGCTTAGAGGTAATAAGAGTCTGCTTTTCTCTTCATTGATCACTCATTTATGCTATGCAGCTGGGGTTGCAAAGAGGGATGGTGAAAATGAGAGGAAGCCCAAGAAATTGATTCACCCTCTGAAGAAGAGAGGCCCCATGCAAGCATCAAAGAAGAAAAAGATAGACGTTGACTCACCATTATTCGGTCTATTTTTCGAGTCTAGCGAGGCACGTGAATTATCGCTGCTGTTGAGGTTATCGGTCCTCTCAGAAATGGGCTTCCGACACTCCGCTATATCTCCAGCCAGGTCTATGGCATGGATGCCCATCTTCGTCAGCTTGTAGCAGGCTTACCTTCGGGTCTGGGTGAGACTTCCACCACATCGGCATCAGGGTCGTCACCCTCCACTACTCCAGTGGCCCTACACTAGCTAGTGTAGTGAGCCAGCATTAGCACATCAAGGAGAGGTTTGTTAAGGTAGAAAGGCGATAGAAAAAGCATAGGAACTATGATAGGAAGCAAAGAAAGTTCCTCACGAAGATGATGAGCACTCAGAGAAAGCTATGTGGGTCTAACGCTGAGGATGATGCTGATGAGGGAGACTGGGTCCTTTCTGGACCTAGCAGTTCTGATTCTGAGTGATACACCCTTCAGGGAGCCCCCTCAAACTCTTCTCTTATATTGTTGCAGTGAGGGCACTGCACATTGTTAGTTGGGGGTGGCTAGCACTCTCTCTAGAATATTGTTTTATTTTGGATATTGCACCCTTGTCGGGCCTTGTTTTCTTTTTATTGTTGGATATTGATGTGCCCTTGTCGGGCTTGTTTTTGTTAAGTTTTGCCCTCATCGGATTTGTTTGTTGATATGGATGGTTTAAATTGTTAGTTTCTTTTCTCGTAGCTTCTTTGTTTTTCTGTTTATAGCAAGCGTGTTGGATGTTTTGGAGCCAGGGGAAGTCTGAGTACCCGTTAGGCTAGATAGAGCATGTCAGAGTTGGGATACATCATCGCACATGTCAATGTGCGAACCTCACGAGCTTCGCACATGCCCATTGTTGGCTTGTGCATTGCACGTGCGACCCGTACTTTGGCATGTGTGTATCGCATGTGCCTGTTGATTTTGATGGTTGGGTTGATCCACTTTGTGTAGCCATACAAATTTAGATAGATGAATTGGCCCAATGATAGACTGAGTGACGTCATTCGTAAGGGCAAATAATCATCTTTTGAGGTTTTGGTTGCGATTGACTTGTTTGGTACTAATGAAGTAGTCTCGCATGCTAAGTAAAATAGGCATACCCTTCCAAAAAATTTGTGAAAAGTGCATGGCAAAGATTAATGTGTGACAACCCCTTTAATCTTTTTGTGACTCTAAGCCTATTAGCGGTGATAATATGGAATGGCTCCTCCTTGTTCTTGTTTAGGAAGTTAAAATCAATCCTTCTTGAATGATTCGCATGCCATGTGTGGTGAGATTTAGTTGAATAATTCTTGTGCTTGCTTGTGTTAACTAGAACTTGCCCGTTAGTCCTTAAAGCTAGTCTTGATTACTTTTGATTGGAGAAATGATCTTAGGCCTTCTTTGTGATTATCGAAGCCTACTTAGCCTTAAAAGCCACCATTGCACTTAAATTGAATCATTAGTCACCCTTCTTGAGCCTAATACCTTCTCTTTGGCAACCTTGATGCAAGCCTTAAACCACTTTTGAACATGAGTCCCTCTCTTGAACCCGTCCCTCTGTGAACTCCACAAGTGTGAAATCGAGTCTAAAAGTCTAAGTTTGGGGGTTGATAAAGGTACCTTGAGGGAGTTCTAAATGACTAAATCATGGTTTGTTGCTTAATAAGAATTGCCAAAAAGAAGGAAGAAACAAAGAAACAGGAAAGGAAAAGTGGAAAGGAAAGAAAAGAAATAAATCCTCCAAGGTGAAGAAAATGATAAAAATTGGGGAGAGTTCAAGGAGGATTTAGTCACTTGAATCCAAATGCATATCCTACCCGTCCCCGAGCATAAATTACAAGCTTAGAAAAGCCCTTTGAGATCTCCGACCGATTGTATTTGAGCTAGCGACAAATGAAAATAAGGGCAAGCCTATGGTTGATACTTGTTGGTACTTGAAGTTCTTTGTGAGTGTGAGTGTTTGTGTTTGTCCCTTGTGATTATCTTTGTACATAATGTGTTTTTAGGACTTTCGTTCTTGTGAGGGCATGCGAATTAGAATAGTTGGTGACATTGTTAAATTCTGAAAAATGAATCAAAGGAGCATGACTTGGTAAGCTAGTGGTTTAAGTCACATCTTGAGGATTGGTTGTTGTCACTTGCTTGTTCTTATTTTGCCATGGCATAATTGAATTGTGTTGTGAATTGAAGGGAATGTTTAGAGTAAGTAGCATGCGATTGACTAATTATTAGTACCAACCGAAGTCATGCTTGGTGCTTGAAATGGGTTTTCCTTGGCTTGTGGTATTGTCATTTGCACTTGTGTTGTATGCCTCTTGAGCTAGAACTTTTAAGTTGCTTGAGGATAAGAAATAGTTAAAGTTTGGGGGTTGATAAGTTGGTATTCTACTTACTTATTTAGCTTCTAATCTTATACATTTGCTAGTATAAAGTGGATAAATAGTGTAATTATGACACGAATTACTTCTATTCTACAGGTTTCTGTGTTTTAGAAGTGTTCGGCAAGAATTCAGATGAAAACAAGTCAAATGGAGCAAAGATGGAGTTGTTGATCACTACCACAAAATTGACCATCACAACCGCGAGACACAAGGAATGCGAACGTGATGCACAAGAAAACAAGCAAGCTATCGCGACCACGATGCACAAGGAATTAAAGCCACGCGACTACGAGAGTGAATCCACGCGACCGCGTGGAAGGAAAAGATAAAACCTCATGACCGCGAGGACTGGTCACGCGACCGCGATGAAGAAGTCATCAGTTGCAGGAAAGATTTGGAAATTCCCATTTTTGGAAACCCCAATTTCCATAAGACTCTTCTCAGCCGATTGGGAACACATCTTTGGCTGGATCTTAAGATATTCTCACATCTTTTGGAAGCTTGGAGAGCAAGTTCATCAACCAACACCATAGGAGTGAAGATTTGGATGCTTTATATTGTAAAATCTTAAGTTCCATTCTTCAAACTCTTGTTCTTAATTGCTATTTTATTGTTGTAAATGTTGAATTGAGATTTGGGTTGTATTAGAGATAATACTTGTTTCGATATTGAATTCATATATAGATTTTGCTCTTATTTGATTATTTGGGTCTATTGAATTCTCCATGCTTGAATTTATAGTCAAATGGTTGCAAACATTGACTTAGCTTTCTAAATTAGGTTTTTGCTTGAGAGAGAATTTCCCTAAATTCGGGAAGATTCAATAGTGGGGATTTGGGGTTTTTACTCTAGATCAAAGCTAGAGATAGTTTGGTTGCCGAAAACTCCCATCTAAGAATTGGGGTTAGAGATAACGCAACTCACCCAAGTTATTTGGTTGGTTTATTGCTTACTTGTGGTGGTTCGAGAGAACACACGAGATATATGCTCGATTGGTCAAAAGATAGTTAGGCATACCTTCAACCAAGACTATGTAGGTGTTAATCGGGTGCAAGGTGAAAGCCATTGATCAATTTATCTTTTAGTTATTTTCTTTTATCTTTAGTTTTAGGCTAAAACCCCCCTTTTAGATATCTTTTCCCCTTTTTGTTATTTGAACTTCAATAAGTTGCTTGGATTCTTTATTAGCTCGATCGCGACTACATTGTTCCCTTGAGTACGATCCCGACACTCATTGGGAATTATAAATTTTATTTTGCTCTAACGATCGTCGTGACCTCATACTTGGAGAGAACTATTTGAGTGTTATCATACATACAAGCCAACCCTGTCATTTTTACTCTTCCAATTCCCTTGATCACCATCCATGTAACCAGATTTGTCATAGTAATTATTCCTCGGATAGTACTGACCTTGGTTTCCTTGGCCATTGGCCTGGAAACACCCCATCTGGTTATTCAAATAATTTACTTCTTCTTTGGAGTCAGACTCAGTTGATCTACCCTGCGAACCAATAGCTTTAATCTTCTCAATACCACCTGCCAACAAATGCTTTGTAAGTAGGTCATCTGTGTTTTTAGATGAGCCATATCTTGATCTCGCTCTTCTTCCTTTCGGCATTGTTCAGCCGACATACTCACAGTATGAGTACTGCTTACCAGTTCAGAATCGTTGGTATGCCAAGCTCTATTAGTTTTTGTGAGCCTATCCAAGATCATTGTCACCTCAGCAAAAGTCAGTCCCATAAATGCTCCTCTTGCAGAATTGTCAAGTGTCAGCTTGATAGCTGAGTTCAGAGACCTATAGAAGGTTTGCATAAAAAATTCATCTCCTAACTGATGATTTAGGCACTGGGTTATCTTCTTCTTTAATCTCATCCACTTTTGATGTAATGCTTCATGCAGTTGCTTCTTGAAATTATTGATCTCATCTCTCAATTGTAACATCCTGGAGGGTGGAAAGAACCTTTCTAGTAAAGCTCCTTTCAGCTAACTCCAGTTTGTAATAGAATCTGGTGTCAGTTTAGTCAACCACAATGTTTCCTCTCCAGATAAAGACAACAAAAACAACCTCAATTGGATGGTAGTCTGAATAACTCCTGGCAACTCGAAGGACTTGCAAATTCCAACAAAATTCATCAGATGCATGTTAGGATCATCGCCAGCCACCCCTCTAAACAAATCCTTCAGGTTCAATAGCTGGAACATGGTGCTGGTGATGTTGAACTTGGCACCAGGAGTGAGTGGGAGAAGAACAATGGCCCTAGTAGCACCAACCCCATCAAGGTCAGCATCCTTTTTGTCAACAATCTCAAAAGGCATGCACTATTGTCGACCTCTGCCCTTTTGTCACTGCCTTTGGTCGGCTATAGCGACATCGTCAACATTATCTGCCTCAATGTCATCACCCATAGATGCATCGTCCTCCTTGTTAGCATTGTTCAGGTTTTGTTGATCAGCATCAAGCTATTGAATCCTTGCGGCTTCACGCTGGTGTGCATTCATATTCATTCTCAAAGTTCTAGCAAGCTCGGGGTCGTATGGTAACACTAGTTTATCCGAGCGTCGGGTACTTGCCATGCACAAATTTGTACCCTGCAGTAACATAAACAACAAATAAAAGTAAAATTAGGAAATCTGACTAAGAGTCAAATAAACAAAATGGACTTAATAGACAACCATATCCCCCGACAATAGCGCCAAAATTTGATACGCCCAAATTATACCTCCCTTAAAAAGTATAAGCAATCATTATCAAATATATAACCCAACAAAGGTTGGAGTCGAATCCCACAGGGAATATGGTCAAAATTAAATTGTTAGTAGTTTAAATGACTATAAGTCTCTTGCTGTGGGATTCTACAACAAACTTTTCCAGAGGATATTGTGGAGCACATTAAGTCTGAAATTCATATTAAACCTATAGATGGTTACTGGGACAGACCTTGATGGATGCCCTCAAGCACATGTCAATTCACAGTGAATAGTTCTTGGGACATGATAAGACATAGGGAGCACTGTTGCGTCCTTTCGCACACGCAAGTGTACGCGATCGTACAAGTAATATAGAATTTTAAGTCCAGATATCGTACCCACAGAGACTTGTCGATTAACTATTTACTAAATTAAATTAATTCTAATTATTTATTCAAGCAGAAAAATCCAAATTATATTATAATTTAACTAAACTAAAAAGAAAAATAAACTAACTAATGAACAATTAACCAAACGAAGAGTATATCTTCACGTAATCAATGAGATGAAATCAATCTAGGGCTATGAATTTGCTAGCAATTATGTTGAGTAATCACTTGAACTGATTTTGATTTTCTATCGGGTTACTAGTTGCGGGTTGATTTTAACCATGTTGATCGTTTTGCCAATAACTCTAGGTCTCCTCGACTATTCCTAATGCCTATATTCCTATGGTCGTTGATCGATAGTGAAGGGCATGTGATTTCTCTTCCGTATCAACTAAGCAAGGCTAACGGGTATATTCCTATTCACATTAGCGAATCGTTCTCCTTTCCCTATAAGGTTCACAATCAAGTCCTACTTTTTCTTATTACGCACGCAAATTCTCTATTCTTAGTCCAATTTACGTGTCACAAATAGTATTTGTGTGGTGATCAAGCAAACAAATAATTAAGCCCAAGAAAAAGTAAGTAATCACACGAGCCGTAGCACGACGATAAATATCTTAACAAATCAAGATAACTCCTAATCTGTATTAAATTAGATAATAGTACGATATAAAAATATTTTCTACGTAGAACAAAATGAAAGTAAAACAGACAATGCGAAAATAGAATTCATACCACAACAATCATAAAGCTACCATAATCCTAGAACGAGAAGTTTAGCACCACATAGACATGGAGAAATTACAACCAATCATCCAAAGAAAAACGTAAAAATAAATAAATAATAGAGAAGAAAAGATAGAACCAATTTTCTCCGACCTCCACAACAGCTCCTCGCTCTCCCTAGATCAAAAGTTATATTAAAATCGTGTTTAGGATGTATTTATAAAATATGAGAAAGATCTGGACTTTTTTAAAAATCAAATTGGAAAAAACTCCGTCGAGCTCGCGCCACACTTGCAAAGCAAGGCAATGGCGCGAGCATGCAAATCAGATTCAGAAAACGTGAAAATCTCGCGCCACATCTCGCGCCAAAGCGGACGGCAACTGCCAACTGCTTCTATATCTTCATGTGCTGCCACGTTATGCTGCTGCCCAAAGTTGCCAGGTACGTTTCTTTCTCCTTTTCAATTGTTGATTGCAATTTATATATAAATAATAATATTATATTACAATCTTTCCATTAAGCTGCCTGATTGATTTCCTTATATGATTTCTCGTTTTAAATTTATTTTTGTTCCACATCTTCTCATCTTTTCATCATTTTAATCTTACACATAAAAAATATAATATTAAGCACAAAGTAATATAATCAATACTCAAAAGGCGATTAAAAGTACTAAAATATGAGGCAAAAAATGGCTAAATATATATATTTTTGACCTCACATCAATACCCCATACTTAGACTCTTGCTCGTCCTCGAACAAGCATTAAAGCTTATCTCACTAATTCAAGCTAGGAACACCACCACTTTGATTGATACAAATAATTAGGCCATACAAAAATTCAAAACATCACGTACACTTCCCGATAATTATGCAGGATATACAAACAAACGACAAACTTCTAACCTCCTAACCTCAGAGAAAGACTCTAACTCATCAAATTTAAGCTCGCTCACTTATTCTTGTCAAAAAAAGCTAATAACATCACTTATCTATCATGAAACAAGTGTCCTCACAAGAAGAAATAGTCCACACACTCAATTTAAAGAATCGAATATAAACTAAGGACTTAACATCAAAGCACAACTCTCACACTCACAAACGAATTCACATGTATGCAGAAAGAACCATAGGCTTGCTCATTATGTACATCTCCACTAATTAAGCATGCTCGAATAGAATCAAATAGGACTTTAACGGGTTGTAATATTGGCTATGAAACGGGTAGAAAAACTACATAATAGTGACTTACACTTCCTTAAGCACTTTGCACTTTTTTAGACTTCATCGCTCATTATTTTCATCACTTTATTTCTTCAGCCTTTGCTTCAACTATTTTCAGTAGTATTCTCATCATATCTATAACGCTTCAATCATTTTTTTTCAAGCAATTTTTCTTTCCTTTTTTTTCATGTCATATTCTTTCAAAGTGGGCCTTTTCATCACAAGTACTTTCATTGGTCACCTTTTACACTTGACCTTCCCTTTTCTTCAGATCTAACAATTTTATTACAGTCCATGCTACAGTGCTCAAGGAAGCAAGGTGCAAAAACTAGAAAGTCGATAAAAGAATCAAAGAAAAAATACGACTTTCAAACGAAGGCTACAGGCTCAAAAGGGCTAACTAGTGGTAACGATATCTGAACAGGCTAAAATTCACAAGACATATCAAAGAAGGCCTATTATCATCTTCTAAACAGAGCAACACTTTTATTTCGCTTCAATAACATGCAGGGCAAGTTCTAGACTAAGATGCAAAACATGGAATATGCAAGAAATTCTCACCACTCATGGCACAAGTATCAATCAAGATGGATCAATTCTACTTTTAAGACAGACAGGGTAATAGCGAACTACAAAATAAGAATAAGCTATATACAGAGTCACTATCCTGAGCCTAGGTATCAAAAGATTTGCTATTTTATTAACACTCAAGCACTCACAGAAAAGTACTACTCAAACTCAGGCCTAAATTGCTAGTATCAAACAAGTCAAAAGGTCTATTCTTTTCTCTTTAAAAACAAAAAAAAAAAATTACTCCTAAAAATTTAAAAAACTACTCGGCTCAAAGGGCTCCCCCTCGAAAAAGAACCGAAAAAAAAATCAAAGGGTGGACAAAGTATGCCTCTACTAAAGAACTAAAAAGCTAAAAATTATCCTAACAAAAGAATAAAAGAAAATCTTTTTGTTTTCTTAAGCTTTTTTTCTCTTTTTTTTTTCAATTTTTTTCATCTAACTAAAAAAAACTCAATAACCTATGACATACATCACCCTTAACAAATATTGAAAGATATCTCATCCCACACTTAAAGTCATGCTTTGTCCTCAAAGCAATAAATAAGATAAAAATCGGGTTAGAGATATTCCCTGAGGCCCTCTAGAGCCTAGCTAGCAGCATGTTTCTTCAGACTGAATCAAAAGGGCGAACGAACACACACTTAAGATTAAGTCATGCTCCTTAGCTTTCAAATTCGGGTACTCAGACTTCCCCAAACCTGCAAAATAAAAACAAAATAAAACATGACACTATAAAAATAAATAAAATAAAAAAGCTAAACTATTACAAAATTGGGTTGCCTCCCAATAAGCGCATGATTTAACGTCACGGCACGACGCTATCACTTCACCACTTTTCCTTCCACTTTGAACTTATAAATTAAACCCCTAATTTTGCATCAAATTTTCTGCTTCGCTCAAGGGGTGGTGGTATAAAAATAAAGGAACCAAGCAATAAATATCGCATCTTGCACTTCTTGGCCCTTAAGTGAGGAATGTCGTGGAATGACAAATTTTAGAATATAAGGGCCTTGTTCCTCATCTGCACACTTCTCCATTGGTTTGGAAAACTCAATTTTCATGTCACCAACCAAACACAATGTCAAAAAATGCTTGGAATGAGGTTCAACACGCCTCAACTTCAAAACTTCATTTTGTGTGACATTGTCACTTTTGCACACCTCCTTAACATTGACATCAATCAAAAGAGAGTGGTTGAAGGTCAGAATTCCTCTTTTTGCTCCCCAAGTTGGCCAGTATCATTACAAATTCCATATGCAGCCTTTATTTCTGAAAGTTCGACCTTAAACCTTTCCAGGGATTTCATGCTTTCCTCAGTTTGCTTTCGCGTCAGTGCGGTGTGCTCTTGTATTTGTCTTATCAAATCACTCGTTTGAGCATGACGTTCTACATCTTCCACTTCATTACCCCCTATCAACATCATAAACAACAGAAGAATCATAATAGGAGTTCGGGGATGGGGAATAAGAGTAAGGACACTCATACAAATGATCATTTAGACGACCACATATATCACACAAATTTCCTGCAAAAGATTAGGTAGGTGCACACAACCCTCTACCGAGAAAATTATGACACAATAAATTAAAGTAGGGTCCTCCACAATAAATACAAGAATTATCGGTAAACAAATACTCATCACTATACCAAATTTTTTTTCAAGATGTCATGTTAAGAAGGGTAGCACAATATATTTTTTCTTTTAAAATAATTAAAAAAAGATAAGAAAAAAAAAAAAAAAACTAAAATAGGTAAAAAAAAAAAAAAAATCTAGATAAACAGTTAATTTCTAAGTCCTCGGCAACTGCGCCAAAAACTTGTTGTGTCCTTTCGCACATGCAAGTGTACGCGATCGTACAAGTAATATAGGATTTTAAGTCCAGATATCGTACCCACAGAGACTTGTCGATTGAGTATTTACTAAATTAAATTAATTCTAATTATTTATTCAAGCAGAAAAATTCAAATTATATTATAATTTAACTAAACTAAAAAGAAAAATAAACTAACTAATGAACAAGTAACCAAACGAAGAGTATATCTTCACGTAATCAATGAGATTAAATCAATCTAGGGCTATGTATTTGCTAGCAATTATGTTGAATAATCATTTAAACTGATTCCGATTTTCTATCGGGTTACTAGTTGCGGGTTGATTTTAACCATGTTGAGCGTTTTGCCAACAACTCTAGGTCTCCTCGACTATTCCTAATGCCTATATTCCTATGGTCGTCAGTCGATAGTGAAGGGCATACGATTTCTCTTCCGTATCAACCAAAAAAGGCTAAAGGATATATTCCTATCCACGTTAGCAAATCGTTCCTCTTTCCCTATAAGGTTCACAACCAAGCCCTACTTTTTCTTATTACGCACGCAAATTCTCTATTCTAGTCCAATTTATGTCACAAATAGTATTTGTGTGGTGATCAAGCAAACAAATAATTAAGCCCAAGAAAAAGTAAGTAACCACACGAGTCATAGCACGACGATAAATATCTTAACAAATCAATAAAAGTTCATACCACAACAATCATGAAGCTACCATAATCCTAGAACGAGAAGTTTAGCTCCACATAGACATGGAGAAATTACAACCAATCATCCAAAGAAAAACGTAAAAATAAATAAATAATAGAGAAGAAAAGATAGAACCAATTTCTCCGGCTTTCACAGCGGCTCCTCGCTCTCCCTAGATCAAAAGTTATGTTAAAATCGTGTTTAGAATGTATTTATAAAATATGGAAAAGATCTGGACTTTTTTAAAAACTAAATCCCAATCAAATTGGGAAAAACTCCGCGAGGCAAGTGTGGCGCGAGCATGCAAATCAGATTCAGAAAACGTGAAAATCTCGCGCCACATCTCGCGCCAAAGCGGACGGCAACTGCCAACTGCTGCAATATCTTCATGTGCTGCCACGTTATGCAGCTGCCCAAAGTTGCCAGGTACGTTTCTTTCTCCTTTTCAATTGTTGATTGCAATTTATATATAAATAATAATATTATATTACAATCTTTCCATTAAGCTGTTTTGATTTCCTTCTATGATTTCTCGTTTTTAATTCGTTTTTGCTTCAAATCTTCTCATCTTTTCATCATTTTAATCCTACACATAAAAAATATAATATTAAGCACAAAGTAATATAATCAATACTCAAAAGGCAATTAAAAGTACTAAAATATGAGACAAAGAATGACTAAATATATGTATTTTTGACCTCACATCAAGCACAAACAGGAGGATTTCAAGCATATTTGGATCAAGGGGTTGACATTCAAGATAGATTTTTTCCTATGGAGGCTATGGAAAGATAAACTCCCAACAGATGACAAACTTATGAGAATGGGGATGGCTGTAACTTCCAAGTGTTATTGTTGTAGAATGAAACACCAAGAGACTCTACAACACCTATTCCTGACAGGAAACTTTGCAGCAGAAGTGTGGAAAGTATTCAGAAATGCAGTTGGCCTACAGATGAATATGGTTCAGATTCATCAAACCTACAGACTATGATGGAGAATAGATTGTGGAAAGAAAAGCAAGCCAATACTACAGGCAGTACCAGCTATGATAACCTGGGAGCTATGGAAGAGGAGAAATACTATAAAGTATGGGGGACAAGTGAGCTTTGAAAGGGTGATTCATGATATTAATGTCAATCTAGTATACTTGACTAGACTACAGTACCGTGGTTGAAAAATATACCTTTCCTATGGCCAGATTTGGTAGAATTCTTAGAAAGATGTACACCTCTTGTGATCACAAAAATAGTGTACTGGAACCCTCTTTGGAGAATTGGTACAAATGTAATACTGATGGAGCCTCAAGGGGCAACCCAGGGCCTAGCTCATATGGCTTCTGTGTAAGAAACTGGCATGGGGATTTAATATTTGCACAATGTAAGGAGATTTGGGACACAACCAATGTAGTAGTTGAGGCTAGAGCTATATTGGAAGGGTTGTCTTATTGTGTAAGTCAAGAGCTTCACCCCCTGATCTTAGAGACAGATTCAATGTTAATGAAAAGAGTGATTGAAGGAGAATGGAGAATACCTTGGTGTATTGTCACAGAAGTGGAACAGATCAGAAGCCTGATGCTAAACTTATGATAATACAATATGTATACAAAGAAGGAAATTCCCTGGCAGATTTTTTAACTAACCAAGCTTTTATTTTTGCGGGTACATCCAATTTTAATTCATTTTCTGAACTGCCTTGTGCAGGGAGGAAAATACGCAACCTGTGCAAGCATCATACACCTAATCTCAGGTTCAGAGCTGCTAAAAATCCTTACCATCATTGATAGTCTTCCAAGGCCCTATAACTCTAGTATTGACAAAACTTCAGTGTGTGGTATCAACCTCTGGCTCATTCTGCTGAAGAATTATCAGTACAAGAGAAACAGAGACCAAGGGGACCATCAACGTTGAATCTCAGCATATCCCTGACCTCTCATACCCCCTACTAGATCTAAAGGTGTCATAGAGTCCGCTGCAACTCTAGATTGACTATTCCAAAACTTGAAGACATACTTCATGTGGTTTATAAGCCATGTCTTTGGTGAGAGCTTGAAGGACATAATATGGTGGAAACAACAGGTAGAGGAATACATCTAGTTTTGCTACAACTCTGCGATACTAGAAGAACAACCCCTGTCAACAACTCCTAGGAATGTACTAACAGGGTCCAAAGGGAAAATAGGGAAGAGGGGATAACAAATAGCACAACCACAAAGATTAATCCTCAGTCATCACATAACATACAAGCAAATTCAAAATCGTGCAGGGTATTCATCACTACAGATTCAGACACAACGCTAGATATCTAAGAATCTAAGAGCTCTGGCTAAAGATCCACTCATGTTATATCTAGTGGAGAAGTCAAAAGAAGCTGGAATTTTGAAGGTACCTGAACATAGCAAATTGAAGGAGGAGATCCGTAAACTGGAGCGGGAGATGTCACAACAGCTGGGTTGATGTCGATTTGGCTGGCGTTTAGATCAACAATCTTTTCGACGACAGATAGATCCATCCTCTTAGCAAGATGGATGGTCTTTGGACCATGGCAACCTAGAAGTTTCCTTTTTTCTGTTTTCTTTAGTTTCTTCTCTTTTTTTTTTTTTTTTTTTTTTTTTGCTTTTGACGCTTGAGCTTTTGTTGGATTTCAGGCACCTAATGCCTTTTTCTATTAATAAAATATCCACTATGATTAGTGGTTCCAAAAAACGAGAAAGTCACAACTCATTCGGAAAAATATCTATTTAAAATGCATTATTTTTCTTATGTCTTCTCAAAAAAACACTTATTCATTATTCATTTACACCTCTTAAAAAAATCTAACAGTTTTAAACCTCACTATCTATCTACCTCTCAGCAAGATTCGTCTCCATTTTTGCTCTGAAGTGTGTAAACATCAATTCTAGTTAAGTATATTCATTTTTATCCTTTCACTGAAAGCTCTATGTATATATCTAACCTTTTCAACTTTTGACGTTTTGCAATGACGGAAATTAAAGGTTGGAAAAATTGGAACCCCGTTAATTTCATGCCTAGCGCCAATCAAGCTTTTCCTTTTCTTTCGTTAATTATTATAATGACAAAATCTTCATAATTATGGAGCTCACTTGTGCTCGTTAACTAAAGATATAAATATTTTCATTTCAAATCTTGCCAATTACAATATATATTTTTCATTCATTGTGGCAAATCATTTATCACATGACACGATCACTATGCCTTGAAGGCTATACATTTTGATATTGTGTTTGGTTAATTAATTTGAACAATATTTTTATCAATATTAGAGTAACAATTTGAATTTGATTAATGTTTTAAACGTGTTTTTGGAGAAAAACTATTTTTTTTTCAAATTTGGCCAAATAACTTAACTCTATAAATAAGCATTTTTTTTAAAAAAAAGAATAAGCACTTTTGATTCTTCAAAAACTTAATTAAATAGGTTATTAGTCATTTTTGGACAAATTTATCCTAATTTTAGTTTCATCGAATTATCTATGGAAATACTACCTTTGTCTAATATTAGTTGGTCACCTTACTAAAAATAGTTGTCCCATATTAGTTGGTCACCTTACTAAATGAAGAAAACATTAATTAAATTTTTCTTATATTACCCTTGCAATTAATTCTTTTTGAAAGTGTTCAAACTTGTTTGTAAAGTTCCAAAGAAGTTTTTTAAGGGGTGAATTAGTAAAAGTACGTTCTTATTGGTGATTTATTAACATGTGTGTAAAAAAAAAATGACCAACTAATATGAGGGACAGAGGAAGTGAAAAACTTAATTCCATTATATGAAACCATTTTATTAAAACGTAAACAAATTTTATCAATTTGAGAGTAAGAATGATGTAAAAATTAAGTGTGTCTGAATGAAATTAGGGTGGCAGTGAATGTCACTTGCCTTGGTCACGTGATAGTGAATTTTAGACATATGGACCAACAAACATTATTATTCCACAGTAATAATAATAGAGAAAATGACTTGGTTCTGGCCTGTTTAAAAAGAAAAGCCAAAATAGTACATGTGTTTGATCAATCACAAGGTTCATTAGGCAACGAGCCTACATGTCGGACTGACTAAACAACCCTTCAAATTACTGTGTAGAAAGAATATTTCTCATTCACCAGTATATTGCATTATGCTTTATAGATATTTATCATAGATTACAGATATTTATAAAAAAAAATCCGACACAATGACTGAACCTCAACTACAGCAACAACAAAAGAACCAGAGTCCAAGAAAGTAAATTGGAGCCAAAAGAATGTAACAACAGTAGGATGTAACAAGTGATGAGCTTCCAAACAATTACCCTAGCAGCATCAGTGTATGCGGACAAAATAAGTTGGGATTTAATTTCATGTGAAAAAAATTAAGCATACAAGCTTAAGTCTCCTTAAAAAACATGAAATTTATAATTTTGAAAGTAAAATATATTCGTGAGATGTTCTTAATACTTGAGTGACCATAGAAGTAATTACCCAAATAAGACAACAATATCATCATAGAGATAAAGAGAAAGAATAGTCACAATACAAAGAATCAGAGAGTGGGGGCTTGGCAGTTAATAAGGGCACAATTATGTGAAGTTTTGCCGCTCAAATAAATTCATTTTGTTAATTTCTCATCAGATTAAACTTTTTAATGAACAATAACAATAACAAATTTCGATTTTTCTTGTTCTATTTTTCATCGAATCACTAATAAGCTTAAAATTAGAAACGGCCTTTTATTTTATCATTAAAGAAAATGCCACTTTGCTCTGAAGTTCCAATATTCAGCAAAAGGACATCTAATAAACCAAACACGGTTTCGGTGATTTGGGTGAATATGTCATCAGTCATATATGTCTCACATTGTTTCTTGTCTTATGTGTATGTCCAAATATTTAAGAAAAAAAGAACTTTTTTAATGGTATTTGGGAATGTCAGGAGCTCAATTAATTAACCACCGGTCTTTCATATTGTTTATGAGGATTTGATTTCCCCAAAAAAAAATTCTTTTGAAGTTAGTCTTGAGGCGATGGACTAAGTCTTAGTAGTAAAATATTGATGCTTAATTCTTGGAACATGTTCCTAAAATCTTTGCATCTGCACATTCTCAAATTTCTTTATTTCTTAATTCTCAGTTGTCGGCTCCCTCAATGAACCTTCAAAACGCCTACCCTGAATGTTGGTTTTGTTTTAACTGCACAATCTAAAGTGAAAATGTCCAACACTACCCGCTTCTCTTTCTCCCAACTTTCAAAAGCAGAGAAAGCCTAAGCTGGTTCTATCCAAAAGCAGCTGCTTAAATGATTCTTGAATGTATATCCATCTAGATCTGTCATGGTAAATTTTTGGGGGAAAAGTCCAAGAAGATAAAGGGTCAGAATATGGATAGCTACTTTTTATTAGCATCTCTTTAATCTTCCATTGCAGTTATGGATCTGGTAGGTTAGGTTTACCTATGCAGCTGAGTACTATAATTGATGCATTTATTAGGTGCAAGAACTGTTGCAAAAGAATAGTAGTAACTATTCATTCCTGTTAAAACAGCTTACATTTTGTTAAAGTAAGTTGGATTTCAGTGGAATTATTAAGGGTGAAAAGCACAAAAATACGAAAAAGGAATATGAGGGGAGTAGCTTTTACAGGAAAAAAGATAGATAAGCGTTGGAATCGTGAGCAAATGGAAGAGCAGAAGAGAAGGGGGTCCATGTTCTGGTCACGTGCTGCTGCCTCCTCTTAAAAGAAGATAGATAGCTAATTAGCGTTACTTTTTATATAGTCTTGTTCTTTTCAAGCCGAATCATCTATATACCCAACACCCATTTTTGCTCTTGCTTGGCTTTTGAGCCAAAAATCATTTCTGGTAAGTTTTTCATACTTTTATCCAATGCTTCAGACGTTTTGCTTTTTCTTTGTCAATTACATCAACGTCATGATCGGAAAGCTCTCCTTTTCTACTTAAAGAAATACTAGTAACTTTTTAAATATTATTTCCAACCTTTTTAAAAAATAAATTCTTACCAAATATAGATGTGCCACTGAGGTGGAGGAGTTTGGCAAACCAAATTCAGTGAGAGTACACGTATATATCACTGTAGTATTTTGTAGTATACTATTATCTTGGTGACCTGTAAAAATTTGTACGTATATACTAGTAGTTAGTAGAGTGGGAGGGGAGAGTGAGGGGGTAGTGGGGACCGAGGTGGAGGGACTTTTATGGTCCTTACAATCGCCTTAATTTACGTGGGCTCAACTTTGGTGTGATTGATTTGATAATGTAACTACCGTTGAATCATGTGCTTTTGGCTTTCGTTAATCACACACTTGTACGTTTTCTTGTTTTCTTCCTCCTCTTTACACTCCGCAATCAACTGTTAAATACATAGTATAGCTGTAGCATTTGTTTCAGAGGCAACACAGGAGTAAGTTCTCCCTTTCCTTTTATACTTTGTTAACTATAATAAGAAACAAAGCCTATGAGTTTCCATGGGGATTTACTTTTTTTTTGCCCTGCATTGTGCACAAATGTGTTCTGCTGCGCTGCAAGGTGAACCCATTAACTGGCCAAGTGGATTTATTTTTAAAAAGGGTATACTTTTCATGCTTTTAATCTTGTTTATTTAGGGATGGAAAGTGGAGATTTGTGTCAGTGCCAATTAGGTGTTATATTGCAATATTGCCTCAACATCTTTGTGGATCTTCCATTTCTTTCAGGATTATCACATGATAAAGAAATTATACTTCAAGTGAGGATATCTTATCTCTTTGTCAGCATCCAGCAACTTAGTACAACAAGCCTCCGAGGAGAATGGATGTCGACTATGGCAAGTGTTGGGACACTTCAAAGGTGTGTATATGTCGTTGTTCTTCAATCTGCTGAAATTTCAAAACCATAACAGTTTAACCTTGAAGTTTTTGTACCATATTGAAGCTTGTATAATATTGCGGAATTAGAGTCAGAATTTTTCTCCTTTTCTTTTTTAGTCACATCATTCTTACACCTTTTCCCCCCTCTATATTTCTCCATTATAGAAGTCCTGGAAGAGTACACTGATCCTGGCATACCAAAGTCTTGGGGTAGTGTATGGCGATCTCAGTATTTCCCCTCTCTATGTCTACAAAAGCACATTTGCAGAAGACATTCATCATTCAGAGACCAATGAAGAGATTTATGGCGTTCTTTCTTTCGTTTTTTGGACTTTAACTCTAGTTCCTTTATTCAAATATGTCTTTATCGTACTTCGAGCGGATGACAACGGAGAGGGTATGTACCCACAAGTCACGAAGATATCCTTAGTATTTTTTCTCGTTATATTGAAAAGATAACTGAGTATTTGGTCATTGAACTGACTTTCATAGATTCTGCTGCAGGTGGTACTTTTGCTCTCTATTCCTTAATATGCAGGCACGCCAAAGTTAGCCTTCTTCCGAACAGACAAGTTGCCGATGAAGCTCTTTCTACCTATAAACTTGAGCACCCTCCTGAGACGAAGAACAGCTCAAGGGTGAAGTTGCTTCTTGAGAAGCACAAGTCCTTGCACACTGCTTTGCTGATTTTGGTGCTTCTTGGCACTTGTATGGTGATTGGAGATGGGCTGCTTACTCCGGCCATATCTGGTAGGCTGTTTTGCATCAAATTCATGTTCTCTAGAATTATGGTAGATGCTGACATTTAAATCTTCGTCCAAGTGCAGTATTCTCTGCGGTTTCTGGCCTTGAGTTATCGATGTCTCGGGATCATCATCAATGTAAGCTGCTTTGTGTACTAAATGAAACTACTTCCTGAAATGTGTTTGTTTTTGTACTCTGCCATTGTGTGATCAATTACTCTTTGAAAGTTGCATCACAGAAATTGTAGTAGTTTAATTATTATGTCTTGTTCCAATCTTGTACTACCTTTTTTGAATATCCTTGTCTTAGTACAAAATCAAATTATAGAGTGATTGATTGTGTTACAGAAAATAAAGCATTTGAGAAAAACTATGAGACAATCCAGCAGAACCTACACAATCCAGTCAAACTTTGTGGTGTCGATTCTTAAGTAACTTTTCTGTTCAGTGTCAATCAACATTTAACTGATCATGGATAAGGATGGCTGTCTTCTAAGTATCCATTTGTCACGGTTCATCTTCTCCTTGCCCATTTCTTAACCTTCACAGTTGTAATAACCAAATTGGCCGAGAAAACTTCCCATGTTGTCAATGCACAGACCTTGCAATTTTAAGGGCTGGTAAGGTGGAGAAAATGGCAGTAGATAACTCAGTATTATTCTATTACAATCTGGTGGCTGGTTACAGGCAGAACGCCTAAGGTAGAGAGAGAGAAGAAACTATAATTTATGCTTTATATGGCTACTACAACTGAATCACTGTTAGTATCTACTATCTACATTGAAAAGGGAAAGATATAATTGTTGTAACATTAGAGAACTCACTTGTCTGGAAATGTTTTACTTTCTGTTCAATCTCACTTCTGGAGTAGCAATTACTCCGTGTTGTCACTTCCAAAAGGGTATTACAATCAATGTCAACATATCTTTCAACTGAAAAGAATATCTTAGGCAAAGAATCTTGTAGTACCACAATTGTTTTCACTTGTAAAATTTACCAGAGTCGATGTTTCTTTCAACTGAAAGGAAAATGTTGTGTTTCTCTCTGAGTACCTTACATGAAAAACATGTGAAGTCTGAGAGTGGAACAAGTTATGTTTTCTACAAGGATTTTTTTTCTAGCACACAAGGTAATATAACTAATAAGTCAGTGTTCTTTTTCCGACTTTCTGGGTTATATATGGTATTTTATCAAAACTTAGTTACCAGTCTCAAAAAAATATGGTATTTTATGAAAACTAGATATTATAGTACACAAGAAGTGAAGTTCATTCTCCACGTCTTTTATATAGAGCGATGAGTTGAAACAAGAAATTCATCTGGAATGTGGTGTCTTTTGGAGATTACCATATTTTGTAGGTTTCTTCTTTTTTGGTATACCACTTGTATACGGCCATATTGGCTTTGTTATTATTAATGAAATACTTTATCTGATTAAAAAAAAAAGATTTTCACCTGGAATGAAATGGTATAGATATAAAGAAAAGACAGTGGTTTTTGGGGTGTGGCGAGGGGGTACGTGTGCAGGGCCAGACTAAAATCAGCCAACTATTGAGTTTCCAATGTTGTCCTCTTATATTTCTTGCTGGTGTTTAGTTAATGGATGGATGCAGGAACAACAAAGAGATTTGACTTAATATATTTTCTGCTGAGTTATATTTCTTTCTTTCTTTCTTACTTACTTTTCTAGCTGTATCTGCTGTATAAGTGCTCATCACTACAGATCCTTACAGAAGTTATTTTTTTTGAGAAACAGATCCTTACAGAAGTTATTGTTAAACTTTGATTCCATATTACTTCCATGTTTTTGCTTATGCAGATGCAGTGATTCCAATAACTTGTTTCATATTAGTCTGCCTATTCGCATTACAACATTATGGCACACATCGAGTTGGTTTTTGTTTTGCACCAATTGTGATGACCTGGTTACTCTGCATTAGTGCTCTTGGGTTATACAACATTATCCACTGGAATCCACAGGTTTATAAAGCTCTTTCCCCCTATTACATGGTAAAGTTCCTGAAGAAAACAAGAAAAGGAGGATGGATGTCTTTGGGTGGAATTCTGCTCTGCATTACTGGTAATATGTCTTCTTATACTTGTTTTTTTTTGGTATTAGTGTGGTCATAAGCTCTGTTTCTTCGGTATATCATCTGAAGTGTAATATGCAGCTTTTATATAAATCAGGTATAAAGTGATGCTATTATACCTTGCTTTGTGTGGGTTTACCTGTTCATATGTGAAGCGCCTGTTCTCAAGTATCTAAAAACATGTCAATTAGCAAATATAAGGTCCAATTTATGGTAGCACATGATCTATGGTTCTAGGACTTTTTGAAGTCTTTTCTAGTAAAAATTGAGTGAAACAAATTTTAACATACGTCATCAGCCTATACTTGATTGAAATTAATAGCATGAGAACACTTGGTTGGAAAATGCATATATGTGAATCAGGACTAAACAGCTGAAGCATCTGTTCAGTCCAGGTTCATATAATGCAATCAGCCAATAGCTTAAATGTATTCTCTCTTTCATAAAATGGTTGTGTCTTCCCTTTCCAAGAGCCAAACAATGTTATTTTTGAGAATTTTTAATGTTTCTTTCATCACTTTAACATGGAAAAGGTTGCAACTTTTTTCTCTTTCGTAGTTTCAAAATGTCCAAGTCTTACATTGGAAAGAATGAATTATTTTATATCCGATATAACTTTGAAGATTGGTCAAATTGGCCATTCATAAGGAAAAAGAAACAAACAAATTGTGAAGCAGAGATAATTGTATTTTGATGTAATGTATGGCCTGATACTTTATAATTTTTTTTATATTCAACGTTGTCCACCTTTGGATCATGCTTTGATAAGTATTTGAAGCTTAAATGTGAAGGATATATATCTAGACTTGGTTAGGCTATATTCATGGTATCAACAGTGATGCACTATATAGGACATAGTGATGCACTGCAACGAAGCTCCAGTGTTTCATTAATGAATGTTGAAATGTTTTATTTACCGTATCACAGGTTCTGAAGCAATGTTTGCTGATCTTGGGCACTTCTCATATGCTGCAATTCAAGTAAACTCCATGAACCAAATTTTCTCCTTCTAATTTAAGAAATAGACTGTATTTTATCTCAAATGACTTCTCTAATTCTTTATCCTTCCACAGATTGCATTCACCTTTCTGGTTTATCCAGCACTAATTTTGGCGTATATGGGTCAAGCAGCTTTCTTATCAAGGCATCACCACACCATTCACAAGATTGGCTTCTATGTATCAGTTCCAGGTATCATTTTCCATTCAATCAGCTGGTAGATGAAACAATGTTAAACAAGTTCATGTGATACGAGGGCATGCATAGTTATGTTTGATATGGGGTGACCAATCTAGTTTTAACTTGGATATGATTGCTGCTTTGTTTTCAATTCATAGCTTTGCGTTTTAGGTTATATGGATGGAGTTTGAGCTTTCAGTTGATAAATTTGTGTACATCTCTTTTCAAGACACAAAAGTAGGTCTTCCTACCCATTTTATATTTTGGTAATAACTAGACGTTGAGTTTAAGATAACAATTTGACATGTATAATATGCTTATCTGCAAAAAAAAAGGACATGTATAATATAGAAGTGATAGTGGAAGAAAATATTAATTTTGGTAATTTGGTTGAGAAGTGATAGAGAAAACATCTTTAAGATTTGATAAATTTATATTGATAAAATGTTCTAAAAGTTGTATCGAATAATATTACCCGTTAAATGATCAAACAATTTGTGATATCTTAAAATGGGAAGGTTGTTGGGACTGGGGGAGTAAAAGTTCTACATTCAAAGTAAAATGATATCAGTTTCTAGGGATGTCTACTATAATTCATACAAAATTGAAATGAAATTCTTGATGCTTGAATCATCATTAGTACACAGCAATTAGCAGCCTTGAACTTGAAGTCAACAATTGCTCTAGAATATGAGGATTTCTTTGTCAGCAGAAATCGCAACCATGCTAGTTGATATACTTGGCAATGTATTATTCAACTTATTAAAGTTCTTCATGATGTAACAGTTTTTGTATGAAACTGAAACCTGATGTCGAAATATGATAATTATTTAGGGACTGTTATCCGTTGTTGCATTAAGATATCTGAAATGGACTAGTGCTTAATTGTGAAGGGCATGGACTATGGAAATGACTTTTTTTATGTCTGGCCTATCCTCAATCAAATCGTGGGTGTTTTTATAGTGTTTACTTCATTAAGGCATTGTATGAGATTGGGCCTATATAACTACTAGTAGTTAATAATTGTTTTCGTGAACGTAAGCTGGTTTTGTAGAAGAAGCTTCTTGATCATGTTTATCAATTTTCATTTGAATTCCATGCATATTTTTCATTGACTTGTTCCTTCTCTTTTTAAAAAAAAAATTAATTGCAATGTAGATTGCGTGAGATGGCCAGTGCTAGTAATAGCAATTCTGGCTTCTGTTGTGGGAAGTCAGGCAATCATCAGTGGAACATTCTCAATTATCAACCAGAGTCAATCCCTTGGTTGCTTCCCAAGAGTCAAGGTTGTTCACACCAATGCCAAAATACATGGCCAGATATACATTCCTGAGATCAATTGGATACTCATGATTCTTTGTGTTGCTGTGACTATTGGATTCAGAGACACAAAACACATGGGAAATGCGTCAGGTACTTCTGACCAACCATTCTTTCTCCAAGCCACGTTATAAGGCATCAAATACTGTCTACTGTCAGTCATTTTCAAAGCCTTTTGCAGTTCTTATTAACTTCTTAGCTGTGGCTTAGTGTGTGATCTTCAAAAATATTGTGTTCCTCCTTGAGTAGATGTTCGCTTTGCTATATGCTATAGAAAAGATGTTTCGTATACCTGGCATTCTTATGAGACAATTCATTGCTTGCTTCTTTTATAGTGACTCAATCAGAGTATTTCCCTTCTTGTCAGCCTAAACAGCTCTTTCCTTTTGTTTTCCTTTTCTATTAGTCTCTTTTCCCTCTTCTCTTTATGAACGAAGCTGTATAGAAGTTCAGCAAGCACTTAACTTGATACTTCAGTGTATATCTTAAGGTGTCACAGTTTCATCCTTTATCAATTGCAGGACTAGCAGTGATGGCGGTAATGCTGGTGACCACTTGCCTTACTTCATTAGTTATCATCCTCTGCTGGAACAAACCTCCAATACTGGCCCTTGGATTTCTCCTTCTGTTTGGGTCTATTGAGTTACTTTACTTCTCAGCGTCCGTCATTAAGTTTCTTGAGGGCGCTTGGCTTCCAATCCTGCTTGCACTTTTTTTGGTTACTGTCATGTTTGTTTGGCACTACGCCACAGTTAAAAAGTATGAATATGATCTCCATAATAAGGTTTCATTAGAATGGCTGCTGGCACTAGGTCCAAGCTTGGGTATTACTCGAGTCCCTGGCATCGGCCTCGTATTCACTGATTTGACTTCTGGGATTCCAGCCAACTTCTCACGTTTTGTTACCAACCTCCCTGCCTACCACCGGATACTTGTTTTCGTGTGTGTGAAATCCGTGCCTGTCCCTTTTGTGCCCCCAGCTGAGAGATACCTCGTAGGCCGTGTTGGTCCTGCAGCTCATCGTTCCTATAGATGCATTGTCCGTTATGGCTACCGTGATGTTCACCAGGATGTCGACTCCTTCGAATCCGAACTTGTCAGTAGACTGGCTGATTTCATCCGGTATGATTGGTACAAGGCGCATGGAATCATTGACACGTGCAACGAGGATGATGGCTCACGGTCTGGTGCATCATCTGGAGAATGTAGACTAACCGTTATAGGAACTCTGGATTTGTCAGGTGCACCAGCTTTCGAGCTCGAGGAAAATGTGCAGCCTGCAAGCGTATCTGTCGGATTCCCTACAGTAGAAAGTGTGACAGATGTCATAGAGATGCAACCTGTGGAAAGAAGAGTGAGATTTGCCATAGATAACGAATCGGAAGTGGGTTCAGGGGGCGGAATGGATGCTCAGCTGCAGGAGGAGCTAGAAGATTTGTATGCAGCACAACAAGCAGGGACAGCATTTGTACTAGGACATTCACACGTGAAAGCAAAACAAGGATCATCTGTGTTGAAGAGGTTGGCTATCAATTATGGTTATAATTTCCTTAGGAGGAATTGCAGGGGTGCAGATGTATCCCTCAAAGTTCCTCCAGCATCCCTTCTTGAAGTTGGCATGGTCTACATTGTTTAAGTTGTAATACCATCTCACTTTACTCGTATAGCTCTGTATCTTATTAGAACTATCTTATTTAGAGAGGTAAATGTAATTATGCAGATTACTCAAGTTTATCATTTTGATCTCCTATCTATTCAAATTTTAATGTATCAGTCTCCAAATAGAATAACATAAAATATAAAAACTGGGCGAATATAAGGCTATAAAACAAATTTCCCATAAACTGGAAATAATTTAAAATCTCTGTTGCTTCATTCTCCAAAATAAAATGTTATACTATACCATTATGAAATAAATTTATATTTTTATCTATAACGATGGTACTCAAAGAAAGCTTGTGCACACTCCAATCACTTGCTATACAGACTATATATACTTGGCAAGAATTAAGTAGAAGGGAAAAATTTACCAATTGTCGTTTTTTGGCCTGATTCGAATCGTGAAAGATTGTTACTCCAACTCTGAAGTCACAGCCTTTGGACAAATCACATTCTTATTCTTCACTTAATAACCAAAATGGAAATGAGGTGCTAAATATTTTAGACCCGTTGAATGGCTCGTGATTCTTACTATTTCTTAATTATTGGAAGAATGTTAGACAATTAATAAGAGAAATAATATTCATGTATACCACATGAAAGGCGAGCGGTCAAAGATTCTTGCCACTTGTGAAGGGCCCCAGATGGTGAAGAAAACAAATCCATATGTAGAGAATATTATTGGGTACAGATTGCAAATTTTTATCTTAATTTAAATTTTAAGTTGTCAGCTAAAAGCCACGTCATATGTTATGAACCACCAGTTATGCGACTGGCCCTGCATTTTCTATTCTCAAGGCCTAAAATAACTATGCCACAAACAAATTTATCCCATAGAGCAATATAAAGCTGCAGCTTGAAAGTGTCACAAGTAATTAATTAAGCCTCAATTCATAAAAGAAAGAAGCAATGGGGGTCAGGGCTATTCCCTTTTCACCTTCTCAAAATGGCCTTATGCCCAACTATTTGGGTGGTTCAGAATATTTCCCCAAATGCAGTATTCTTCCAAGCAGCAGAACCTCGAAACTAGTAGCAGTTTCAGCAAAGGCAAAGAAAGAGGATACAGAACAAGAAGAACCCAAGAATAAGAAGAAACAATCTTTGTTTTCAAGTGTAACTGAAGCTCTGGATTTTTCCCAGGTTAGATCCGCAAAGGACGCTGAGCTTCTTGATGAAGCTCGAGAAAAAACCCAATCCGGAGAGAGAATGTCTAGAGAACAGGTAACTTTTACATTAATAATTTGTACAATTACACGTATGCAATATTAGGTCACTTAAAAGATAACTCCAAGTAATTAAGTAGGCGTTTAGCCATTAGAAATTTTCATTATTTTTGGAAAATTATTTCACTTTTTTTCAGAAATAGTGTTTGGCCATAAAAATTCCAAATACAATTCCGGAGTTGTATTTGGAAAAGTGAAAAGGGTGTTTTCACTTTTTTTTATCTCACTTTTTCCACTTTTTTTATTATTTTATTTTGAAAAAATCTTAAATTTTTTATTTTTAATAAAATAACTCCATTTAAATTATATTTCATTTTCAAATCATATTTTATGTTTTTTAAAAAAATATATTTAAAATCTAGATAATTATTGCAAAAGTTTTGACCTAACACAATTTCAACTCTAACTCCAGTTTTAAAATTTTTAAAAAGTGAAATTATTTTTGATTCTCATGACCAAACAAGGACTTATAAATTAGTAACTTGGAAAATAAAATATGTTATCAGCTGGTAATACTATATTGTCGGTCTCTCTTTCTCATTGGCGCTAATCAAGTTAAGTACTTGTTTACTTATGAAGACCTCTTAATTATTACCTCTTTGTAGTATGGAGCTCTGAGAAGGAAGATTGGTGGGACATACAAAGATTTCTTCAAGTCCTACGTTGAGGGTAATTATACTCCTAATTAACTAATTATATTATGTAATTTGTGGCTTTTATTAATCACTCTTTTTATGTTTTTGTTTTTGGGGGGAACAAATTAACAGTGGATGGGCAATATGTGGAGGAGGGATGGGTAGACAAGACGTGCAAGGTTTGCAAGAAAGATACGAGAGGAGAAGCAAGACAAGTCGACAAATTGGGACGATATGCGCACGTAGCTTGCCTTGAGAAATCCAACTCCGGAAATTTCTTCACCAAGCTCTTCTCAAGATGAATTTTATTGTATATCGTAAAGGTCAATTAGTACTATTTTCTTGAGAATTTTATAGTATATCATAAGGGCCAATTAGTACTATTTTTTTGTGTCGTGGATACCTCTTATATATGAACTCATAAAAGTACAAGAATATAACAGTACCATGTCCTTTTGTACAAATTTCCAGTATCATTATTACCTTGTTTTCTTTGGCCATTTTGTATTTCCTTCTCATTCCTTTCCGATGTCCAAGGACATGAAACTAGGTGTCATCCGGACTCAATTATGAATGTCATTAATTGGTCTAATCTGCTTGAAGATGAAAGTGCAAGAACCGGGGGGGGGGGGGGGGGGGGGGGGTTGATTTGCCTTCTTTTTAGTTTCTCAATCGACTGCCTAGTTTACTTAGTTGATTATTGCAAAACAGTAAAGATAATAATAAGAACAGAACTGAAAATAAAGATTGACACAAGATATTTTTATACTGGTTGTGATCCAGAATGAATCTTAATCCAGTCCCCTTGGGTTGCAAGGGATCCTTTATTAGTTCTTTTTGGTGTTTTGAGTTATAAGGGTTGAATGTAATTCCTACCGTTGTTGCATAGCTCAGGTCAGAGCAAGGTGCCATCGACTACACTCAATTCTTTTTCTCTCGTTTCTTTTGATACATCAGCCTCACCAATAATTTTTTTTCTCTCCTCTCTTTTTTGAGTACACAGTAAATCACTAAGAATTACAATGCTTGTTAAAAGTAGAGCAAAGAACTTTGAGAAGGTTCAGACTAGAAGTATGTTCTTCTTCATTCTTCAAAGGCTTCTTTATAGACGATGGATATAGCCTTTTGAAAGGACTGATGAAGAAGGCAACCCAAAAGATTTGATCCTTGAAAAAAGGATGTGAATATCCTATTTTCCAAGAATAAAGTTGAGTTAAACTTGACTCCTTTATTTCTGATGATCTTCTTTCCTTCTTCGCTTGAGATGACATAAAAGTTTTTCTTGATTCATGTGAGGTATATTTCCTTTCCATAGCGGGGTCTTCAATAAGTGCTTGATACTTGAGCCAAAATTAGAGCCAATCTAATTTTACTCTGATGACTCAATGTGCTGCTTCTTTCTATAGTATTTTGATCCTTGAGAATCTTCTTAATTGCTTTTCTTATTTTTCTACAAACATGAGTTATCATTCATTAAAATCTAAACACTAACAATCTCTCCCTTTTTGATGATGATAATAAAAAATAAGAAAACTGTAATCAACTTTCCTTTTCAGTGATCTTTCGTAGTTGGCTCCCCCTTAGTAGTTGACTAGATGCTGGAGTTAACTTAGAGCCAATTGTAGTTGACTCCCCTTGCCTTTCTCCCCCTTTGACATCATACAAAAAGGAAAATAACAGGCAAGAGATCCACATATAGCAGAAAATATCATAACAGAAATAACTACTTAACAATCAAAAGAGAAGGATAGTCTAGTCTGAACACCATGTCAGACATTTACAAAGCAAAAATCAAAACAATTGTCCAAAAACGTCAAGCAAAAACAACATCAACAATTATTTTCGAAGGAGATAGCGGATGATATTGATGGTAACTTCCTTTAACTTTTCAAAGCTAGATGCCCGGCTAGCAACAACTTTATCACCATTCTCTTGTATTTTGTTGGCCACCTTGACAACTTTTTGTATCAGTTTGTCAATCTTGATGCGAATTTTGGCCACATCACTATCCGTCTCCTTTGTTGAAGCATGTACCTTTTCCATTTGAAATTGAGTAGACAAGAGAATGTCTTCAAAGAACTCTAGTTTGTCGTCCATGGCCAGTATTTTGGCCAGAATCTCAGATATAGCATCGGAGGAGACTAGAGCATCATTGGAAGAGGAGAGAACATAAGGAGAAACAACGACTGGAGCAGGAGTGTCAATATCAGCCTTGAGAATTCAAGAATCTCCTACACGAGTATACCCCATGCAGCCAAAGGCCTTCGAAGTATAACACATGCAATTAATGAACAATTAAATAAAAAGGAAAGAAAATGACAGGACCCCATTTCTCGGTCATGATGACACCTACAACCCTCCCAGTAGGCAAACCAATCTCCGTAGTCCTGAACGGTTAGTAATGGGCTACATTCTAACAATTTAAGCAGAAGAACAGTTTAATAAGCGGAAGCAAGGGAATAAGATGAAGAAAATAGGTAACAGGGATGTATATACATATAATGCGGAAGCTAAACCAAATCCAAAACCTGGTATCATAGTATAGAGCCGGAACTACAACCAAGGAGTACGAAGCATCCAGAATAATATATACATAAATGTCTCCGATTAGTAATAGAGTACATAAGCAAAAGATAAATTAAAAGCTAAGCTCCGGTCGCCAAGAGCTCACCCTCAATCTGGAGTATCACAAAAGCAGCTCCTCGCACGAGTCTCCAATGAGCTAACGATGATGGCCCACACTCAGATCTGCACCAGAAGATGCAGAGTGTAGTATGAGCACCAAATGCAAAGCATAAGGTACCTAGTAGGTATCATAGGCCGATTGGTCACATATAAGATAAAAGCGTAGTAACAGACAGAATAGAAGCAAGTAGTCATGGAAATCAACAAAAAAGTACACAGGAACTAGCCCAGAGGGAAGACAACAGAAACAACATACAAGGCTAGCAAGTAGAATACATACACAACAGGCACATATCATAGTAAGAGACGACGCACCTGGGATCCTCGCAAAACAGTATATATATACAAGTTTTAGAAGTGGACGGTATATGGATAACCTCAAGTATAAGGGAAGGGAGAGAAGAGTAAGGATAGGCATGCTTGGAAAACAGGAATCAATAACCAAACTAATCATATCAATCTCAAACCAGCACTAACAACTTGCAGTATGTAATCTCAAAATCATAACCGTGACAGGGGGTAGTATCATGATAAACTAATAAGAGTCTACCTACATTCCCTCGCCCGCTCATACAACTGAGGAACGCAATAAGTAAAAATAAAACCCTCCGTCCGCCCATACAATCAGAGCGTACACTCAACAAATAACAAACAAGGGTGGAACATTAAACAATCAATGATATGCTATGAAATGCCAAGACAGTGAAACCTCAGTGTCAGTATGTTACCCCCTCCGGTGCCCCAAAGGTCCAATAAAGGCAGGATCCATGGAAGGAATTCTCCCGAGTACATCTGCTCCACCGTAAACCCCTACACTCGGTCACCCTTTTGTCCTAAGCACTTGGTCTGGAATGACAGGGTCCATGGAGGTCTACTCGTAGACCACATACTGCACTCTAACCTTAAAATACCATTCGGAGTGCCACCAGATCCAAACTAGTCACCAATGCTCGAAATGCATGCCTGAATCCTGTCCAGGTCTAAATCAATGGAATAAATGAAGTAAATCCCCTCCAAGGGTGCCCGGGCGTCTCCAGGTCTAAAACAGTAGTAAAACAAGTCTGTTGCTCAGCTTTACCGAGTCTAATCTCACTTCTTTACAAATAGCAAAACTCAACCCAACACCTCGGTTCACCCGAGTCTAATATAAGATACGAAAACTGAGACATCTCTCTCCTTTTAACCTTTCTTACACCAAGAAGATCCATAAAAGGGATACCAAATCATTTCATAACACATTTTACCGAAAATGGGCTCCCGAGGCCATGCAAGGTTTGAAAATCATAGATAGTAGGCCCGAAGCCAAAACCGTAGTAAAATCGTGTAGAAAATCCTTTTATATGCATGATAATGGCATGCTCAATCAAAATCAACAGCCCAACGACTCACAAATAACTTATCAGCCCTGCACAGGCCCACAACTACTCAGCAAGCATAACCAACCTAGAAGGATATTTCTATGTTCGGGACTCGCGGACATTCCCAATAACCCACCTTCTATGTTCCAGAGTCAACAAAGCCTCACAGGACCACAAGGGTGAATAAAATGTATCAGGCAAGTACTACAAACATCGGAGGAAGGAAAGTAGGCAGACATGAATAAAACGGTCAAGGTCTGTGGTACCAACATAATAACCCAACCCAAAGATGCCAGCTAGTACAATTTTATCCGATATATACTAAGTCTAGAGAGTTTAGACCGTAACCTACCTGTCGTCCGATGACAAGCTGCCCGAACAACAAGGTCCAAGCTCGAATTGCTCCGAAAGATAATCAAACTATCAAAAACATAAATAAAATATTAAAATGAGTCTAATGATACCCATCATGCCACAATTGTAGACGGATCGAAATCCAGGTCAAAAGCGAGCCCGCGGGACCCATAACCCGAAACTAAAATAGAAAGGAGTGCGATGACCACAACGATGCCAAGAAGGCATGCTCCAAAGTTGAGCACAATAGGCCATGAGAAGGGCGCCAAAATAGCCCACTCAAGATGAAGACAAAAGCTAGAATTTAAGAATGAGAATCGGGAATTAGGCAAGGTTTACTTACCAAAAAGGAGGGAATTTAAGCCGAGACGGAGAATTCTTCAAACCCACGAACATGCACGAGCTAGGAGGCAGCTCCTACAACAATTTCCAACCTTTTGGAATGAGCAAAAATGGTGGTTTTTTAGAGAAAACCAAAAGAAAACAAGTTGGGGAAGAAGCTTACCAAGAATCGAAGAACCACGAGTTTATGATGAACAAACAATTTTCCCAAGGTTAGAACTGATGTTGGAGCAATTTGGGAGAGTGTTCAAGTGTTTTGAGTTGGGGGAAGTTAGGAGAAAAGGCTGGAAATACGAAAACAGAATAATATTTCCTTTCTGGAAATTGGCCAGCCCAGGTGCAATGGCGGCCCTGCTAGCGCAGGCGCGCGCGCGCACCGGCGGCCAAAGGAGCCTAGGGGCGCTGGAGGCCACGGCCTAGCCAGGTGCTGCACAGGTGCAGGCGTGCCCAAGGCCATGCCCCGGAGGCCATGGCAGCAACAACAACAAGCAAGTGCCAAACTTGGTAGACTTTCATCGAACGAACCTCCGGTAATGATCATAACTCTTCTGCCTACTCTGGGCTGCTCTAAGTCTGTCCTGAATCAAACGGACTCGGTCCAAGGAATCTCTAAGCAAATTTGTATTCTACAGTTTGGACTCTAACCCACCAAACCAACCAATTGGCAATCTGCAATGCCTACCATACAAAGCCTCGAAAGGTGCCATGCCAATGCTCGAATGAAAACTATTATTATAAGCAAACTCGGCCAATGGCACAAACTGATCCCATGAACTCCCAAAGTCAAGAACACAAGCCCGAAGCATGTCCTCCAAGACCTGAATAGTCCTCTTGGACTGACCATCTGTCTGAGAGTGGAAAGCAGTACTAACCTGAACCTCTGTACCTAATCTCGCTGGATAGCCCTCCAGAACTAAGATGTGAACTGAGTGTCGCGGTCTGAAATGATAGAAGCTGGGACCCCGTGCAACCAAACAATCTTACGAAGGTAGATCTAGGCTAACCGCTCCACACCATAAGAAGTATGAATCGGCAAGAAATATGCTGACTTAGTCAACCTATCAACAATCACCCAGATGGAATCAAACTCACGAGAAGTACGAGGCAAACCAACAACGAAGTCTATAGTAATACCTTTCCACTTCCACTCAGGAATGGGAAGTCACTGCATCAAGGCACCCGGCCTCATGTGATCGAACTTCACCTGCTGACAGTTCAAGCACCGAGATACAAACTCCGCTACGTCCCACTTCATACCACACCACTAGTAAAGCTACCTCAAATCTCTATACATCTTCATCGCACCAGGATGAATGGAGTATATAGAACTATATGCCTCACAAAGTATCAACTGAATCAAATCACCAACCCTCGGAACACAAAGTCGACCATCAAACCTCAGAATACCATCAGAACCCAAAGTAGCCCAGCAGGCCTCACACCGAACTACCTGATCACGAAGTTCGCACAAACTTTGATCCTCAAACTATTGGCTCTGAATCTGATCAACAAGAGTAGAGCGAACCTCAACACTGGCAAGAACTCTGTTGGGATCCGATAAGTCAAGCCTAACCAATCGGTTAGCCTTGGACTGGATGTCCAAGGCCAGCGGTTGCTCAGAAACTGAAAGTGAAGCTAGGCTGCCCATACTCACCACCTTCCAAATCAAGGCATCTGCTTCCAAGCTTTCCTTTCCCGGATGATATAGAATGGTGAAATCATAGTCCTTCAGTAGCTCAATCCATCTCCGCTGCCTCGAGTTTAGCTCTCGCTAACTCATAATGTACTGAAGGCTATGGTGGTCGGTGAATATCTCACAATGAACTCCATATAAAAAGTGCCTCCACATCTTGAGCGCGAAGACTACTGCTGCCAACTCTAAGTCATGAGTGGGGTAGTTGCACTCGTGAAACTTCAGCTGCCTCGACGCATATGCCATCACTCAACCCTGCTGCATCAACACATAAGCAAGACCAACCCCGGAAGCATCACAATACACGACGAAACTCTAACCCTCAACCACCAAAGTCAAAACTAGAGCTGAAGTCAATAAGGCCTTAAGCCTCTGAAAGATATCCTCGCACTGATCTGACCACCGAAATGGAACATCCTTCCTAGTCAGCATAGTAAATGGTGCTGCTATGGAAGAAAATCCCTCAACAAACCGCCTGTAGTACCCGGCTAACCCAACAAAGTTGTGAACCTTAGTAGGAGTAGTAGGTCTAGGCCAATCTTGAACCACAGAAATCTTACCTGGATCAACTCTAATCCTATACTTAGACACCACGTACCCTAGGAATGCAACTGACTCAAGACAAAACTCACACTTTGAGAACTTAGCATAAAGCCAATGATTTCTCAAAGTCTGAAGTACAGTCCTCAAGTGTTGCTCATGCTCGTCTCTACTCCGGGAGTATACCAGAATGTCATCAATGAAGACTATCACGAACATATCCAAGTATGGGCTAAGCACCCTATGCATCAAGTCTATAAAGGCTGCATGGGCATTAGTCAACCCAAAAGACATCACCAGGAACTCATAGTGGCTATAACATGTCCTGAATGCTGTCTTAGGGATGTCCTCTGCCCTAATCCTCAATTGATGGTAGTCGGACCTCAAATCAATCTTTGAAACACAGCGGAACCCTAAAGCTGATCAAATAAGTCATCAATCCTAGGCATCGGATACCCATTCTTCACTATCACCTTATTCAACTACCGATAATCAATACACATCCGCATCGACCCATTCTTCTTCTTCACGAAGAGAATGGGAGCATCCCAAGGAGACACACTCAGTGTTGACACCTAATTTTTTACCCTCCACATTACGAATTAATCTTGAGCCTTTTTGAATTTTAAACAATTTTGAAATAATTGTTTTTTGTAAAAAGGTATAAAACATTTTCCAAATCAGTTTTATAATAGTTGTGAGTAATAATTTATATCTTTCACATTTAATTATGTGGAATCTATAAAAAGTTTACTTAAAGAACCATTGTAAAGTTAATTTCATAAGAAAATCATTTTAAAAGATTAACGTTTGATTTTCCTCCAAATTAATTCAAAATTAGAGGTTAATTGAATAATTAATTTTAAATGAGGTAATTGTGCTTTAAACGTAATAATTGTTTCAAAATCGTTTAGATTAATTGAGCTCAAGAATTGATTTTAAATGATTTGTCTAGCCTAATTTCTTAAACTATTTAAATTTTAGCCGATTTCACCTAATTACTCTCAATTTGGCTATCTCCTTAACCTTTTGGCCACATTTTTTGCCAATGTGGCCATCAATTAAACAACCCTTGTAACCTCTTTGTTCAGCCAAATGATTTGGGCTCAACACCACCCAACCCGCTAGCCCACTACCATATCCTCTTTGTTTTATTTGACCCGAACCGGCCCAACCCACTCTCACCCTTATACTCTTCTTTCCCTTTCTCTCTCAACACATAAGCGACTAAACGAACCCTTATATCTCCCCCTCTCTCTCTCTTTATCAACAGACGAACACACCCAAAAACCCCAACGACAACGACAATAACTCAAAATAATGCCTCAATTCCCAAATGCCATCAAAATTCTCAAACGACGTCCAGCTCCCCGTCGTCTCTGTCTATTGATGTGTTTTTCAGAATCTCAAAGCTTCTAGAAATCACCTAGCTGGCTTCTCTCAACGTTCCTATCCAAAATCATGGCAAAATTGCCTGGAAATCATACTACTACAGTACATACGCGGCCGGATCTAGAGGGAATGAATTTGAATTTCAAATTTCCACAAAGGGGTTTTCCAGACTTTGCCCTCTATTTTCCCCTCCCTCTTTTCACCCTAAAATCTTCCTATAAATAGCCCCTTCCTCTTCATTGAGAGGGGCTGGCTTTTGACTTCTGTGGGTTTTCTTTGGAGAACCATTCTCTAAACCCATCAAGAAGTTGGAAGCTTTAGAGATAAATCCTAAAATTTCGTGTTCTTCTGAAAAAACAAGCTAATTTCAGGTGGTGTGAAGTTTACGACGTAGCTCGTCTATTCCCGTTCGCTGCTCCGAAGAAGGTGAACCCTTCATCTCTTCTTTTCATTCTTTTCTTTTCCCTGTTTGTTTATTTAGCGTGATGTAAAATTGTGTTCTTAGAGATATCCGTACTGGTTTTAGGATGGTTTTATATGATTTAGTGTTAAAATGGTGATTTGAAGTTGTAAAATTTGTTGGTTAAGAGGTGTTTGAATGTTAAAGTCCTGAAGTTTTCTTTTCATTTTGTGTTTTTGTTCTCTGTCTCTTATTATTTTATATTACTCTGTGTGCACTGTTTGTGAAAGTGATATAGTGTTTCAGTGTTGGAGAAACCTTGAGGGATGTGTCTCTTGTTTCCTTTAGCAACATTATGAGATATGCAGTGTTGTTTCTTTTAAAAGATATTTTTTAAGCACATATCAGATTGTCGGATGATGTTTGCTCTCCATTTGGGTTTTGTTCCTTTCATAGAGTAAAACGTATGATTTTATTTTGGTTTTAATTTCATCTATGTCTATCATGTGTTCTAGCTCCATCTTCGCTTACGTTTATTTGAGTATTTGCCGGAATCTAGTTGATTACGAATGAAGGGGAATAGGGTCTGATTTTTAAGAGTGTTCAGTCTTCTTTTTTTAAAACTGTTTTTGCTTTTAAAGACTCAGTTTTGATTTTGGTTGAGCTGATTGTGTGCTTCATTTTATAGTCAAATATTGAGAAAGGGTCCACGTTTGATCATCTCTGCCTAATCTTGTCGTGTTTTAAACAAAAGGAGATCATTTATAGATTTCAAACTGCTTATGAACCTCCCTCAATACGCCCTTGTTTTATCAATGTATTTGGTTAATATGCTTCATGATTCCCTGGTAGCTTATCTTTGTCATAATTGTCCCTTATTTCAAAATCTATGAATTAGCATGATAATTTTACCTACGAGGTTCACTTTTCTTACCACTATTATAAAAATCTGGGTGGGATTAGGATAGTAACATGTTCAAGTTCATCTCTGCCATATGATTATGTGCATACCATATTTGTTTTCTTCAGACCTAGCCATAAATATTTTTGGATAGGGAATTGCTCATGAGGACTATATAGAAGCCCTCTGTTTTCTATCATGCATCATAAATCACCCCCTTTCCAGTAGTATAGGCGAGTTCTGGTCATGGAAGAAGGTAATTTATGTGCAGTACGTGTCTAAATGTATTTCGATGACTTGTGAAGTTTACACCTGATTACTTTACTTTAGCCTTTCCTTTGGTTTCAACACTGTTATAATTTTCTTGAAATTCATCTTTAGAAAAAAATTGAAGCTATTTACGTTTGGGTTGAGACTTAGGAGACGTAAGGTCAACACTAGCATCTCAGATATATGTTAGATAAGCTAAACACCCATGGGAAATCAACTTTCTAGCTCGAAGACAAGAGATGATCCCAAACGGTGCATGGCTAACAAAACCTTGCCACACAACAGGGGATACACCGGGCACAGCTATGGTAATGGTCTTGGCATAACAATCCAAAACCGCACGGTGAGGGGATAACCAGTCAATGCCCAGTATCACATCAAAATCTAGCATATCAAGGATCATCAAATCACCCCAAGTCTCTGAATCACCAATAGATATCGTACAAGATCTCACAATCTGATCCACTACTAAAGAATCTCCTACTGGGGTCGAAACAGAAATAGGAACAGATAATGGCTCACTAGCCAACCCCAAACAAGGCACAAAGTAGGCAGATACATATGAGCAAGTGGATCCAGGATCAAATAAAGCCATAGCAGACTGATGGCACACAAAAATCGTAACTGTAATCACAGCATCTGAGGCCTCTGCCTCTGGTCTCCTAGGGACCGCGTAAAACTGATGACGACCTCCACCTGCCCGACCGCCATCCCTACCACCTGCTCTACCACGCAGAGCACCACCTCTATCCAGATGACCACCCCCTCTAACCAGAGGTTGAACTGCTCGTAAAGGCTCGGCCAACTGAACCGTACCCTTCTGAGGGCAATCTCTAGCAAAATGACCAATCACACCACAAGTAAAACAAGCCCCTGGCGGCCTCCTCAGTCGAGATGAACCAGCAGATCCTGTATAACCACCATGGCCTGATGCCCCAGAAACTATACCCCTCGAAGACTGGCCGCTATAGCCCTGATGGATGCTCTGACCCTGCTCGAACTGGGTACTACCGAAAATCTGAAGGGAAGCCTGAACCGGTCAGCTGGATTGACCCTGGTGCTGCTGTGGCTGATAAGCCCGGCCCTACTGGCCAGAACCTCTACCACCATATCTGGAACCACTGTAGCCACCCTGATGTCGAGGCCTCTTATCTCTGGACCCCTGATCATGTCGCTGTAAGTCCTCCACAGTACAGGCATAGTCTGCGATAGCCTGAAATGACCGACCACCAGCAATCAATATCTCAGCTGGCTGCCTGATCTCTGGCCTCAAACCCCATACAAATCTTCGAATCCTATCTGCCTCGGTAGGAATAATCATAGCTACAAACGGTGCTAGCTGATGATAATGGGTCTCATACTCCGAGATAGTCATAGACTCCTGCATAAGGTGAGTAAAATGCTCCCTGCGATGCTCACGATCACTCTGAGGCAAGAACTTGGCCATAAATGCCTCATAAAACTCAGACCAGGTCAAAGGAGGTGACGATGGTGGTCTACAAGCAACCTGGGCCCTCCACCATAACTTCGTTGGGCCCTCTAACTGATAGGTAGTATAACCAACCCCGTGAGTCTCCAACAAACCCAAATGATGCAACATCTCCTCACAGGTAGTAATAAAGATATGTGGATCCTGTCCAGAAGTACCAGCAAACTTCGGAGGTGCTAACCTCAAAAAGCTACCCAATGCCTTCTGCTTTGACTCTGTCATAGCTGGGCGAGGAGCAAGAGGCTGTGCAACTGATGGAACCGGAATGACCTCCACACGGGAAGCCATAGTAGCAGGCTGCGCTCCTGAACTCTGTGCACCCAGGGCTACCCTCTGAGTGGATGTCTGCGCTACCTTAGACGGCCGCTCTCCAATCATACCCAAAAGCTGTAATAGTAATCCCCGAATATCTGGAGACTGAGCTGCGGCTGGAGCTGGTATAGAAGTGGGCACTGGAGCTGGTACTGGAGCTGGTGTTGGAGCTGGTACTAGAGCTGGTATTGGAGCTGGTGCTGAAGCTGGTACTGGAGCTGGTGGTACCTGGGCTACCCCTTGATCCACTTGCTGCTCGGGCTCTATCTCAACTCTAGCAGCTCTAGCAGGTGCCAGTGCTCGAAGGCGTCCTCGACCCTTAGCTGGAGTGGGAGGCTCATCTCCGCCTGATGCCGATGATCTCGTACGAACCATCTGTGGAAGAATGAAGTAGAACAAATGAGATTTCCAGAAACTTCAAGGGTTCTACGCACGACACAGAAGCAATGAAAGAGTCAGATTTCCTAAAATGTCACTGTAGCCTCCTGAAGATTGAGTACGGACGTCTCCGCCCTGATCCGCAGGACTCTACTAGACATTAGCTCATATACCGATGACACCGGTGAACCTAGAGCTCTGATACCAAGCTATCACGATCCAATTTCTTGGTCATGATGGCACCTACAACCCCCGGTAGGTGAACCAATCCCCGTAGCCCGGGACAGTTAGTATTGGGCTACTATCTAACAAATAAGCGGAAGAACAATTTAATAAGCAAAAGTAAGGGAGCAAGATGAAGAGAATAGATAACAGGAATATATATATACATATGCGGAAACTTAACCAAACCCCAAGACTTGGTATCATAGTATAGAGCCAAAACTACATACATGGAGTGCAAGCGATCCAAAATAATATATACAGATGTATCTGAATGGTAATAGAGTACATAAAGCAAAAGATAAACTAAAGCTAAGCTCTGATCGCCAAGAGCTCACCCTCAGTCTGAAGTAGTCCCCAACAGATCTCCAAGCACGAATCACAGCGATCTAACAGCGATGGCCCACGCTAGGATCTGCACCAAAAGATGCAGGGGGTGGGGTGAGCACCAAATGTGAAGCATAAGGTACCCAGTAGGTATCATAGGCCGACTGAGCACATATAAGATAAAAGCGTAGTAACAGACAGAATAGAAGCAAGTAGTCACAAAAATCAACGAAAAGTACACAGGAACTAGCCAGAGGGAAATCAATAGAACCACATGTGAGGCCAGCAAGCCGAATATATACACCATAGGCACAGGTGAAAGTAAGAAACAACGCACCTGGGGTCCTTGCAATAACAGTGTATACATAATAAGTTTACGAAATGGGCGATATATCGGTAACCTCAAGTGTAAGAGGAAGAGGGAAAGAATAATGATAGGCATGCTCAGAGACATGAATCAAACTCAACTAATCATATCAATCTCAAATCCAAAAACTAACAGTTTAGCTGTAACCAATTTCATACTTAACCGTAACAGGGAACAATTCTGTAAGTAAATAGCAAGAGTCTACCTACAGTCCCCCGACTGCCCATACAACAGAGGAACACAAACAAGTGAAAACAAACCCTCCGGCATCCCATACTACCGGAGCGTACAATCAACAAACAACAAACAAGGGTGGCGCCTCAAACAATGAATGATATGATGCATGAAGATCTCAAGTGAAATGGTATCTCTGTAGGTACCTTCTCCGGTGCCGATACGGCCTAGCAGATAGGTTCCATGGAAGGACACTGCCCGTATACCTCTACTCCACCGTATACCCTTTCTCCGGCACACGCATCCCAAAGCCCCAAGCCTGGATGGCAAGGTCCATGGAGGTCCCTGACCCCATACTAAAACTCAGTATCAAACATGTCATCCGGAAGCAAGTCCGGTTTCAAGATAGAGACCCAGTCTCGAATATCCATGCCCAGACTCTGTCTAGGACTAAAGTAGTAGGAAAATATCCCAAAAGCCCCTCCAAGGGTGCCCGGGCATAACCGGGTCTAAACAGTAGAAAGTCATCTAAGGTGCTCGATCCGACCGAGGCTAAAATTATCTCAAGTAGCAAGAAAACTCAACTAGCACCCCGACCCTGCCGAGTCTAGCGTTAATCGTGAACTGGTGATATAAATCATAATTTTACCTTCTTTTACCCAAGAATATTCACAAGTTAAATCAAACCATTTCCAATTCATTTCCATAAAAAATGGGCCCCCGGGGCCATGCAAGGTTTAGAAAATAGTGCCAGTAGGCTCGAAGCCAAAACCGTTGTAAAACATGGATAAAACCTCTTTATATGCATGGAAATAGTATGATCAAACACAATAGCTGCCCAGCAGCTCACAATCAACCTATCAACCCTGCACAGGCCTATAACTATTATCAAGCATAACCAGCCTAGAAGGATAATTCTATGCCCGGGACTCGCGGACATTCCCAATATCCCACCTTCTATGTTCCAGAGTCAACAAGGCCTCACAGGACCACAAGGGTAAATAAAACATATCGGCAAGTACTACAAGCATCGGAGGAACAAAAGTAGGCGGACATGAATAAAGCAGTCAAGGTCTGTGGTACCAACCTAATAATCCAACCCAAGGATGCCAGCTAGTACAATTTTATCCGATATATGCTAAGTCTAGGGAGTTTAAACCATAACCTACCTGTCGTCCGACGACAAGCTACTAGGACGACGATGTCCAAGCTCGAACCACTCCAAGAAGCTCCAAAATGACAAAAATACCCTCCAACGAACGTCCGAATGCGTGTAGTTCCTTCATGGAAATTATTCCTTACGTCCTAAGCTTCACAAAACTATATATACGCAGCTTATACTCACCTATAAACAGTTCATAATTAAGCTTAAATCGGCAGATTTTCCAAAAGAATCATAACTTGACGAAACATCCGTAGAACTTCATAAAAACGATCATAAAAGAGCCCCGAGATGGTTACCTTAGCAAACCAAGTGTAAAGATTGAATAAAAACCAAGAAATACCAATTCCTATCTTTTGAAACCAGCTCCAAACGTGGTTTATCGAAGGGGAAAATGGCTGCCACGCGTAGAGGTCGCGTTTCTAGGCACAAGGGCAAACTTTAGCGATAAAAATCACCAAAAACGCACCTTGATCACTCAAGAACTCTCTTAGAACCCTCCCTTATGTTTTCTCACTGTTTTAGAACTGAAATGGCGTTTTAAAACGTGAAGTTGAGGCTTTAAATTGATTTTGACCCGACCCGGTTCGCGACCCGGTTTCTGCCAAACTGTCCGCGGTAAAATAGTCATAACTTTTTACTCCGAGATCGGTTGGACGTGAGGTTTTGTGCGTTGGAAACTAGACTTGAAGACCTTCGATTTGGTATTTTGGGGGACTTCTATATCTTTATATATTGAGAGAAAAGCTCTAAGACATTTGACCCAAAGTTTATAAAATTTATTAAAGACTCTTACGATATCTTTTGCCGACTTGTTTGAATTGAAAACTTATCATACGACCATAAATATCAAACAAATGGCCCGGACACCAAACTACCGGTCCCAACAAGCCTTAAATGACTTGGGGCCACTACAAATAAGCTCTAACAGTACAAGAAAGGTGAAAACGCATAAATGACCGAAAGGGTCATTACATCATATGACATCCTATGTGTTATTCATTTACATATATCTAAAATCTCTAGAATTTGCTAGGTGACATCTTTTACCCTCTTATATTGCTTTCTTCTTCGTTCTGTAATACTAACTGTTAAGACGTCACAAGATGGCCTAATGTCGGCGATCGGTGACAGCTGTATGGCATCTGTAGCCAACTTTCACAACCCTATGTGTGAAATCTCATAGTCTCGATGATGTGGTCTGTTAAGGTACACCTTTCAGGCCTCCTGTAAGGTCTGCCCGCAGGCCTGTGTAGTCAAGGGAATCCATGATGGGAAGTTCCAACTAACTCTGTCTGAATTTTGTGCACATAATAGTATCACACATAAAGGCCCTAAAAATACCCACCCCACACTGCAGAGTAGGTTATAATTTCATATTGCCTCTAAAGGCCTGTAGTAAGTAACTCATGAATCATATAACTCATTATCTGAATATTGATTACTTTCTTTAGCCGAAGAATCATAAATCTATGTGATCTATATACATTTGGCTAATCTATGGCCAATTTCTTTCTTTAAATTTTGTGACATATATGCTCTGTAACTTCTAGGAGTTTTAACTGAAGACATGTACGGTCATGTGAAACACATTTATTTTTTGAGTAGAAAAGAGTACTTTAACTCTATAGGTTTAGAACTCCACATGAAAGAGACCTATAATAGTAATAAGCTTTGGGCCACGTGGGATTCTATCGAAGGTTCATCAAATACTTTTTGAAGGTGGCTCATCCTTTGTGTAAGTTTATAGAAAAGGACTCTAAATTTGATTTTGATGATGAATGCATGAAGGCATTTCATTGCTTAAAGACACAACTTACTTCCACTCCTATTATTATGGCACTCGATTGGTCGAAACTATTTGAGTTGATGTGTGACGCAAGTGGCATTGCTTTAGAGGCCGTTCTTGGTCAAAGAAAAGACAAAATATTCCACCGGGTGTACTATGCTAGCAAAACCTTGAATGGGGCTCAAATGAATCACACAGTGATGGAACAAGAACTACTTGCCGTGGTGTTTGCTTTTGAGAAGTTTTGAGCATATCTTCTATGGACTAAAGTTGTGGTACATATAGACAATGCCGAAACTTGATATTTGATGGCCAAGAAAGATGCTAAACCAAGTTTTATTAGATGGGTCATTTTCTTAGTAGAGTTCAATTTTGCACGGAAAGACCGAAGGGGATGTGAAAATCAAGTTGTGGATCACCTATCTAGGTTGGAAGAAAATGGTAGACTCGTGGGAGATCTTGAAATTAATGATGGATTCTCGGATGAACATATTTTAGCGATGTCCCATGATTTAATGCCATGGTTTGCTGACTTTACCAACTTCTTGGCAAGTGATCTAATGCCTAAAATTTTACTTCTCACCAAAAGAAGAAATTTCTGCATGATGTCTGAAAGTTGTATTGGGATGACCCATACCTATTCTAGATTTGTGTTGATGGTATGATTCATTGATGTGTTCCGGAAGTGGAGATGATGCCCATTCTTTAGGCATGTCACTCCTCTCCCGTGGGAAGTCATTATTGTAGCATGCAGACAGCCTCCAAGGTCTTGCAATGTGGATTTTATTAGGGAACCATACACCAAGACACCCATGACTTGGTTAAACTTTTTGATCAAAGCCAACGCCATAGAGATATTTAGATCTCTAAAACACGAACCCCCCTTAACCCCCATTTTAGAAATCGAGTTATTTAATGTGTGGGGAATAGACTTCATAGGACCATTTGTGTGTTCCTACGAGATTAAGTGCATTTTTATAGTCATATATTACGTGTCAAAATGGGTGGAAGATGTGGCGTTACCCAATAATGAAGGGAGTAGTGTCACGGGGTTCTTATAGAAATTCATATTATCAAGGTTTGGCACTCCTCATGCTATCATAAGTGATGGAAGGTCTCACTTTTGCAACCGTTTGTTTAGCTCTTTACTTGAGAAATATGGTGTGAAACACAAAGACACAACATCATACCATCCTCAAACAAATGGTCAAGTGGTGGTGTCGAACCAAGAAACCAAGAATATCTTGTCAAAGACCGTCAACACTAATGGGACTGATTAGTCGAGAAAGTTGGATGATGCTTTATAGGCTTATAGGACCGCTTTCAAGACTCCTATTGGTATGTCCACATACCAAGTAGTGTTTTTCAAAGCTTTCCATTTACCCGTTGAGCTTGAACACAAGGCAATGTGGGCATTGAAAAGATTGAACTTAACTTGGGAAAAAGCTACCCATGAAAGAGTGGAGGACTTTTTGACGGATTAAGAGATTGAGGATTCTTGGTTCTCAAACCACAAGAGAAACTCTAAACATCAAGAAGAATAACTCATGAAGTTCTCTAGAAAAACTCAACCAAAACAGTGTGATTTTCACCTTTTTGACTTGATTTTTCAGATTTCCCCAAGTGCTAGAGAAAAGGACTCTCCAAAGCCTTTCTATCCGAAAACCCCCCCTTCAACAATAGATAGTGAGGGGTTTATATAGAAGAAATATAGTGTTTCGAAATGAGGGGAAAAACAGAGAATTTTCTGATAAGGTTTGAGAGAAATTGAATTTCAAAAATCAAAAGCATCTGATGAAGCCACGTTTGTACCTTTGAGGTACAAAATTAATCATGCACCGATGATCTTGAGGATCATCCGCTGAATTTCTAGGGGAGGGATGCCACCTGTGAGCATTTGGGTTCTTCTAGAACCTGGACAGCTCACGCTCTCATACAACTAAATGAAGGTGAGAGAAATAGATGGAGGGTTGACGATTTTCTAGAGTTTAGGGCATCGTTTGAAGGATTTTGGGGGTCGTTTGAGCTGTTGTTGACGGAGAGTTTGTACTGGGTGTTGTTGTTTAGATGAGGAACAATGAATAAGAAGAAGATAAGGGTGAGGGGTGTTGTACAAGGCGCGTAGGATAGCTTTTGTGCTGTCTTTTTGAGAGAATTGAAGGCGCGTGCGTGTAGGTGTATATGTTGTAAGGGAGTATATTAAGTGTTTATGTGTTTATGTAAGTATATGCAGATGGGGGGGGGGGAATGGATAAGGGAATTAGGCCGGGTCATGTGAAGAAATAGTGGGCTAGGAAATTAGTGTAGGTGCTGGGCTAGAGAAATTGGGAGGAAAAGGGAATTAATAGAGGATTTGGCCATTTGTTTTGCAAGTGTGGCCATATTGAACCAAGAATAACCAAATCGAACTTAAGATACAACTACCTTCATTTCGATTATAGCCAAACTAGATTTAAAAGGCGACCCAATTGAAACAATTCGAAGAAATTTGGCCGTAGTTGAAATAGGGCAAACTAAATACGATTAATTTAATTGAGCTTTATTATTTAAACAATTAAAATAATTAATTCACTATCATATTTAAACATGTGTTTATAAAAATACCAATCTTTCACAATTTAATTCTCGTTTGAATTATTTCGATCAAAATTGGTAGTTTTAAACATTTTGAAATGATTATTAGATTTTTTTTTGAATATCTATTAAAATTTTCACAATAGTATACATCCATATATATATTATGAATATACATATACATATGCTATTCATGAGAAATTATAGAATATTCTCCAGAATTACTTTTTTTTGAAAAATTCTTTTAATTACAAAATTACTTCTTTTTAATTATTTAAAATCTAAAAGCTCGATAATTAATCAAATAGTGGGGGGGTAAAAATTGGGTGTCAACAACTGCCCCTCCCTTTGGGTAGGGTGAGTGTAATGAACCCTGGGCAAAGAGAATTGACGATTCCAATTTTATCCGACCACTAGTTCACCTCTTGGAAGCGGTTGGTTTTTGCACGAATTTCAAGGAATTATGACCGAACTCTGATATCGAGTTTCCTACATATCTCAGGTTACATGAGAATTCTGGTCACTTGTAGTTCAAGGCGCTTGATTTTACGCATGATTTCAAAGAACTTCAACAGTTTTCCCGACCTCGGATCAAGGAAAGGCCAGAAACTGGAGAGTAAAGAAATTGGAAGGGTTTGGAATGCAGCCGAGTTTTCAACATAGAACCCGCCTACATATTCCAGGACTTAGGAATCAGGCTGCTTGTAGTTCGACTCAATCGGTGGAAAAGGCAATCTTTATGTTAAGATGACTTTTTGCTCGGGATGAGTGACAAGTAATTGAGTTATGGAAAAGAGGCTTGTAATCATCTCAATTACAGATGTGGGGCCCTCACATCCATAGATAAAATCTACATGGACATAATTTCCAAAGCTCGAGGTGTATTGTCACTCGGATTAGAAAGAGGGAATATTGCTTCCAACGTGAACTCAGAAAATACCCTGGATGCGAAACTAAGACCCCAACGATAGGAAATACCCACATGCCTTCTGATAGAGGTGTGGTTTGATTAAAGTGGAAGTTGATTCTCAACTCGCGTCCAGAAAGTTTGACATCCCTTTCCAGACTATGTCCCAGTTTGCTGCTAAGATAAAGTTCCATGTTGTGATGCATCCTTTTTGGTGTAGTCCGCACCTGTGGTTTTGTTTTGAGAATTTTATCCTTCTCGGATGCTCTCGACAACATCTCAAAACAAAATGTAATGGTAAAGTAATTCCATTTGGAGAGATAGTTTCTTTGTCATACCTCAACCTTGAATTACGTTCGAATCCTGTATGATGACGTCTTTTTGATGTATTTCATGCCTGTTGTTTTGCTTTGAGATTTTCATCCTCTTGGATGTTCTCGGCAATATTTTATAAAGATTGTTAGTAGTAAAATAGCTCAATAAGGAGAGATAGCCTTGTACCTCATTTGTTCTGCGTCCGTTGTTTCTAAATCGGACATTGTCCCTGTTTGTCTCTGTTTTTAGGAAATAGCAATTTCCATGATGATTAAACATGATAGCCTTCTGGTAGGATTTCCTGGTGCACATTCCAGTTGTTTCGACTTGAACACTTTGAACATTCCTGTTGCTGCGGCTTAGAAGTGTTAGATTTGCGCATTCCCATTGCTTCGACTTGAACAGTTTGTGCATTCCCATTGTTGCGGCATAAAAGTGTTAGATTTGTGCATTCCCATTGATGCGACTTGAACACTTTGTGCATTCCCATTGTTGCGGCATAAAAGTGTTAGATTTAAGCATTCCCGTTGCTGCGACTTGAACACTTTGCGCATTCCCGTTGTTGCGGCATAAAAGTGTTAGATTTGCGCATTCCCGTTGTTATGACTTGAACACTTTGCGCATTCCCATCGTTGCGGCACAAAAGTGTTAGATTTGCGCATTCCCATTGCTGCGACTTGAACACTTTACGCATTTCCGTCGCTGCGACTTGAACACTTTACGCATTCCCGTTGTTGCAGTATAAAAGTGTTAGATTTGCGCATTCCCGTTGCTGCAACTTGAATACTTTGCCCATTCCCGTTGTTGCAGCATAAAAGTATTAGATTTGCGCATTCCCATTGTTACGGCATAAAAGTGTTAGATTATCCGACTGTAATGAGGTGGTTGAATATGGTGATCTTTGAATATGATGACTTCCGTAGTTGTTGTGATGGTGACAGTCCTCTTGATCGTTTGCGGCATTCTCTTGAATGTGATAGCCTTCTTGGCTATTGACAGAAGTCTTTACATATGCCTTTTGGGTAAATCTTGTGCATCATCCGTATCGACGCGACTAACAGATATTCCCTGAATTGTCAGGCTTTGGGTAATCTAGCACATCATCTGACTTTGGATAGAGTCAACTTACAGATGCTTTTAACTTGTCAATTTCAAGTAATCTTGCACATTATCCAACTTTGGATAGAGGCGGCTTAAAGATGTCCTTTGAATTGCCAGTTTTTGGGGTAATCTTGCACTTTTATCCGACCTTGGATGTTACGTGACTTACAGATTTCCCTTGAATTGGGAGCCTTTGTGTAGTCCTGCACAATATCAACATGGATATGTCATGGATTATAGATAACCCTTGGACTATCAATTTTTGGTAGTCTTACACTTTATCCAATTTTGGATATTATTGCGACTTATGTATTACCCTTGAACTTTCAATCTTTAGGTGATCTTACACACTATCCGGTTTTAGATATCACTGCATCTTACAGATAACTCTTAGTCTGTCAAGTTTCTGGTAATCTTGCACACTATCCGATTTCAGATATTGCTGTGACTTACAGACGACCTTTGGCCTTCCAATTTGGGGAAATTCAGTTCATCGTCCAATCAGGATGGCGTCTTATAGACATAACTTGGACTATATGCTTTCGATCTCAACGACAAATGGTATTTGATTATCGGGGTGACAAGGCCTTTGCTACACGATCAAATATAATTGCCTCTTTTGGCAATCGAGGCTCTCGAATAAGAGTGCATAAATATCCTAAATGTCAGACTCCTCCATCTTACGCGATATCGGATATAAATATGCTGAATGCCAGATTTGGCATAATGAAGGAGAAAATATACCCTCAGCATCAGACTCCTCCGTCTTATGCGATATCAGATATAAATATGCTGAATGCCAAATTTGGCATAATAAAGGAATAAATATACCCTCAATGTCAGACTCCTCCATCTTACACGATATCGGATATAAATACGCTGAATGATAGACTTGGCATAATAAAAGAGAAAATATACCCTCAATGTTAGACTCCTCCATCTTACGCGATATCAGATATAAATACGCTGAATGCCAGACTTGGTGTAGTGCCCCGAACTTAAGATACACGTGCAACTCGTAAACATGAAGGAATCATTATGAACCAAGAGTATAAGGTTGTGAATTGATAATTATACAAAGGGACGCTTATAATAAGCTATTTGAAGTGATATACCAAGGTTATAGACCAAAGGGAGACTTGGAACAAAAGTTCAAATTGAAGGATTCACTACGGTGGACTATTTCAAGTAAGCTAGTACAAGGTCTTACTTGTAACGGGTATATCTACTAATATAAAATGATTTAGAGGTCCTATGACATATCAAATTAAAGGTATTTTAGTTAGTTTGCAAAGCAATAAACCGCTCATCAATACGAGTTCGGAGTAAAAGGTTATGCACATTTCACACATGGTTGTGATAGTTGGCTACAGATGCCAAACAGGTGTCACCGATCGCCGAAAGTAGGCCATCTTGTGACTTCCTGACAGTTAGTATTACATAAAGAGTAGATAAATTATGTAAAAGGGTAAAGATGTCACCTAGGCAAATTCTAGGGATTTTAAACATATGTAATTAAGTAGTGTATAAGACGTTATATAAGGACCCCTGATATTGGTCATTGTATTAGTTTCACTTTCAGTTTCAAATTACATTCATGTGTATGCTCAGATTTTCCTATCTTTGATATTCAATTCAGTGAGCATTCTTACATGTCTACTTGTTATTCAGTCTGCTTTACATACCAGTACATGTTTCATATGTACTGACGTCCCTTTATTTTTGGGCGCTGCATTTTATGAATGCAGGCTCAGGTACTCAGGCTAGCAGACATCCACAGTAGACCAATGCCTTCCCGTTGATCAGTTGGTAAGCTCCACCTCTCTCTGGAGCTATCAGATGCCTAGGTCACATATTTTGGATTCATATATATATCGTATGTTGGGTATGTCGGGGCCCTGTCCTGACTAGTTATCATATTTTCAGTTGCAGACTCTTTATAGGCTTCTTAGACATAGTTTTGTTTCAGCTGTACAGTTTGTCTAGTGGGCCCTTTAGTTATTTACGTTTCGGAATATGTAAACACAAGTTGATGTCCATATTGTTTCTTATCAGTTTATAACTTTATCATGAGTTTAGTATATATGTTTAGCAGGTTCTCGTATAACTCACTTGACGTACGCCCCTCCTAGCTAGGGGCGTGACACTTGGCATAATAAATAATAATAATATCCTCAACGTTGGACTCCTCTGTCTTATGCGATATCGGATATAAGCATGTTGAGTGCCAGACTTTGAATAATGATAATGATGATAATGATATCTTCAACGTTAGACTCCACCATCTCATGCGATCTCGGATATAAGCATGCTGAGGGTCGATCCTGCGCAGCAAGTGCGACTTAGGGACGCCTATGAATGTCATCCTCTTTGAAACCGGACGGTAGAGGGAAATAATCTTCGCAGGGGATGTGTATTTGTAGTATTGAATGATAATATGGATGATCATGCAATGGTCCTCGTGACATGGTTCTGGCGACATGCAAATGCAATGGCTCTCATGGTATGGTCCTCGCGATATGCAAATATGATGGCCCTCGTGGCATGGTTCTCACGACGTGAAAATATAATAGCCCTCGTGGCATGGTCCTCGCGATGTGCAAATATGATGGCCCTCGTGGCATGGTTCTCGCGACATGCGAATATGATGGCCCTCGTGGCATGGTCCTCACGACATGCAAATATGATATGGTCCTCTTGACACGGTTCCTGTGATATGATGCCATACAATATAATACAACATAATATAATATGATGCAATGTGATATGACATAATATGATGCGACATAATGCTTATGCCATGTAATGCTGTATGATGCAATGCAGCATGATGCAATGTGACATGGTGCAATACGAATGCAAAATCTGATGCAATGTAGTGCCGTATGATGCAATGGCCTATGGGAAAGTCATAGAAAACATCACCTCTAGTCTTTCTTTTGTCATGTCGACTCCCTTGTGGATACCTGTGCTCAAGGCAAATGGTTAGTAGACACGGTGTCGCTCTTACTAGCGACCACAATTAAATTTGAAAAACTTTAAAGACAACATTTATGAAGCTAATCAAAACAGACTTTCATTTGAAATATGAATGAAATGGTCGTGTCCATTTCTGGGGACAACCATGAATACCGTCTTTGAACATCGTCTGTTCATGGTAATTTCTGACTTGTCAGGGATTGGTGGAGAATGTCATCAATCTTTTGTTTGGTGTCCCAATTCGAAACTGACCGAAATGTCCTGATCCATTTGGGGACTTGAGGACGTTGTCAGTCTCTCTTTATCTGGTAGTTTCCATGAACTACAAGAAGATTCAAATGTTCTAGGGACTTTTGCCATCTTTGGATTCTTTCCGTTGCTTTGGCTTTTCCTGCCAAATTTGGGGCGTCTGGTCTCGTTGCATTTGTTTGAACGCGTTGGATAACGAGGGACTGCTTTTTAACATAATTTTGGGGACAACCTGCATCTACAGAAAAAATGTTAGTTTTTTGCCAAAACTAGTCTATATTGACGTCCTTCGATCTTCTGCTCCTCGTTTTGTCTTCTCCGGATGCTTTCCATTCTTGGGTACTCATCGCCCTCGACTCCCCTTGGGCCACGGTATACATAAGGAGTAAAACTAGTTTTTGTAACGATCTTCAAACAAATTCTTTGGAAAACCAGGATTTGGAAAAAGATAGTTTGGAAAGGTCTCTGCCCGTCATGTCATGTGCTAGCCCAACGAATGTGCTTTACTCGAGGCTTTGAAGTTTTCTAACATATTGCTGGCATACTCTGGAGATCCTTTGTCGTCCTAGTTGGGGAATTCAAAAATGCTTTTTGAGAAATCTGTCACAACTGGGGATTAATCCACCAAAGGCTGGGTATTTTTGAAGTAGACTCTGATCTCTCAGTGTTGGGGAATTCCATTGGAAAGAGACTTGAGACTCTGTGGGGATTACAAGATTCTTTCTCGATATTCACTTTGGTTTCTCTTCGACACTTTCTGTATTCTGACTTGTTGGAGGATGTTCTTTGCTTTTTGAATTTTTGAGATTCCTTTGTCAAAAATTCTGCCCCAGTTTCCATTTTCTGGGTGATATGACCGAGCCGTTGTGGTATATATGATCGAGCCGTTGTGGTATATACGTATCTACAAGCATTCTCTTGTTTTGCTGGAAATTACCTTCATCTTCTGAATTTTTGAGATTCCTTTCTCAAAAATTCTGCCCCAGTTTCCATTTCCTGGGGTGATATGACTGAACCATTGTGGCACCTATGTATCCCGTTGAAGCAGGAATCAGGTCAAATGTAGTTCCCACACTTGTAGTGGGAGAAAATTAGAAATAAATAAAGGGGTGACTGAAGCTGACAAAGGCCGTCTACTTATCTCATTCTTGAGAATTCAGGTCAGACGTAGTTCGTATATAGAGGATAGGGAAATTTTTAAGCTTTTACTAAGTGTAAAATGATTACAATTAGAAAATGCGATTACAAGGAAAACAAATGAAAGAAAAATCATCTCTAGGCGTAGTATCTCTTTGCAGTATCGGAGTTGCTATAGGCTTGGGCCTTACTTGTTCGTCTATATCGAATAAAATCAAAGCTCCTCCAGATAGTACTTTTTGGATGATGTACAGTCCTTGCCAATTTGGTGCAAACTTTCCTTTGTTTCATAGGAGGGAAGGATTAACTGTCCATTCCCTGGATTGAATTCTGGACCCACCAATAAATTTTGGGAGATGATGTTTGTGCTCTTTTCTGTCCTACTACCGTAGGACCAGTCAAAGATGTCGATGTATGACTTGTGCAGACTGATAAGTTCTTTCCTTGTGCCTTTGACAAATGAATACCGACGCTGATTTCTTTAACTTGACCGTTGCCTCCCAGATTGACCACCTCAAATCTGTTAGGTGGGGCCTTCTCTAGTATTCAAAGTTCTTAGATTTCTTGGTCGTTTGTTCAAGGACCATGATATATTTAACAAACTCCTCAGAATTATCATCATCTAGCTTGGTTTATTTGTTAAGCTCTTTACATGACATGATAGTGGTAGGTTTTAACTTATTATTATTGAAATCAAAACAAAACGGGTTAGATAATAACAAGTAAACACAAATAATTTTGAACAGTAAATGTTTTTGAAATAAGGAGGCTTTCGTTGAAAATATTCACAAACTATGGCTACAACCCGCACGAATGTAGGTTCATGCCTTTGGGAAAGAAGTAAATAGTATGAGGAATATTAAAACATAAAGGGTGGGTCGCGGAGCCTCATCCGGACCATCACCGATTTTTTCATAAAACCAAGTCTTTGTCTACCCAGCCAAGCAGAGAGTCACGAGGGAAGTTACGACCCAATTCTGCAACTTTTGCCAGGCTCGGCGTCCCTAATCATGGCTGCTTCAGGGAATTATTTTAATATGGCATCACACTCTTTGAATAGGTCTCCTATTGCATCCCCTTGATCGTCACTTGTAAGGAAAGACTGGGATAGATGAGTCAAAGGTCTTAGCAATTCTCAATCATCCTCTTTATTAATAATAGTTCTTGCATACCATTCGTCATCAGTTTCATCTGTACTGATGGTCACCCCTCCATGTTTTGGTGAAGGATTGCTACCAGGAGAGGTTGTTTGGAGAATGATGACTCTTTAATCGATTAGGTTCTTAATTTTGTGTTTCAGATTGATTCAATCTTCAGTGGTATGTCTAACACTTCCTGAATGATATGCGCAATGTCGATTGAGTTTGAAGAATTTGGATGCTGGGTTAGCAGGCTTTGGTTCGATAGGCTGAATTAGTCCAGGTACTTTCTGTCTCTCAAAGAGTAGAGCTCGGCTTTCAGCTAATGGAGTAAAGACCCGGGGATGCCTCTTCTTATGACTTGGATGAAATATTTTATTTTGGTATGTCGGGGTAGCTACTTCGTGGTATATTTGTGGATTTGAGTAGAGAGGAGTTGGTGCTTGAAAATTTGACCGAAAGTTTTGGTATGTTTTTGGAGGCGGTTGGTAATTTGGAGATGGTGTTTGATATTTAGCTCGGGCATAAAAGATGGGATAGGGGCTTTGTGGGGTTGAAGGGTAGACTCTTTGTGGCGAAGGCTTTATCGAGTCATATTTGAGAGATTTTTTCGTGCTCCAGTTATAAAAAAATGCAAGGGTATTGTTAGAAGAGTGTTCAGGTGCCGCCGTATTCGAGAGGGGGACATGAAGTAGAGACCTTCCTTTACTTGGGGTGGGTAACTTTGCATGGATGATTAAATTAATCAGACTCTCTCATCTCATTTCTCATCTTATCAACTTGTTGCGTCAGCAGCGCAATCAACTCATTTTGCTTAGATAGGAGAGTAGTCATCCTAGTTGAGATGTTCTCAGTATTCTCAGTCATTATTGTTTTCCCTAAGTTACGATCAGGGGAGGAAACCTTGCTTTCTCTTTATTTTGTGAGGTAAGAGGATTCTGCCATCTTTTCTCAACACAAATCAGTTTTTTTTTACCTTTTACAGGAAAAATAACTCAAAAGTAAGAATATCTTAGATTCCATAAGTGGTAAACAACGCAAGAGATTTGACTGGAAATAAACACATAAAGTTGCTTTTGTCAAGGCGAATTGATCCACGGGTAATCATTGACTCGAGGGTTTGACAGACAGGAATTTGCCCATCAATTTCGAATAAGTAGGTTTTATCAGGAAAGTTGACTCGTCAAGTCTTTATCTTCTGATACTCGTCTTGGGAACCTTGTGGTATTTCTATCGAAGTGGAGAAATGAAACTTTCTGTAGTTTGGATAAGGCAAGTTTGTTTTCTGAACAAGACTTAAAAGGGTTATAAGAAGTCTTTGGATTTTTCTGGGGAAATTTGAAGAACTTTCAAGGCAATTTCGATCGGATTTTGCGGTGGGCCTTTATCCTGCCTATGGGTTCTAAAATATTCAAGTAAGAGTGGATCAATTCACTTTTGATTTGAGCAACGCACATAAGCACGTAAGACAATTATATCACATAACAGTTCATAGCGCGTCCTATATGGATATGTGACCTTTTTATGCCAAAGGTAGGCCTAACGAATTGAAGGATGTGTATGTTATTTGTAAACTTTCCATTGCCCCAAAATATATTTATACATATTGGGTAAATAAAATGGGGGAACAAAATTTGCGAGAAAAGGAATGTACATCAAAATCAGTCCCACGCAGGGGTACAATCCTAAACTAGGCCATCGTGGTTGGTCCTTCGTTCTTGAACTTCTTGGACTTCTTGCAAATTCCAAACGCCTGTCGGATAGCAATCTTCAAAATGAAAGACTATCTAAATATATCCCAATCCCGAGAAACAATGGCTCATACAATTTGATATCACATCCTTCAATTGAACACATAGGGGATGATGGTTCTTTCAGGCCGTGGGCCCTTTCAAACACAAAGTGGTCTTACTAATGGACTTAATATCCCTTGGATATTAAGACGTCTTAGGTCAATGCCTATTTCGAGAGTTTGGTTTCTCTCTACCCTAGGTGTCTAGAGTGGGTTCATTTTGAGATAGACCGGGTCTTAAGTGGACAACTTGAGTTGAAAATACGATAGCCATTGGACGCATTACGTACCCGTAAACTATCGTATTTTCGAGAAAGTGTTATTTATAGCGAGAGGCCACGGGATCGTGAACCTCCCTAAAATATAAATAAAATCATATGCCATGTGGTGAAATATGCTATGAGATGCAATAACAATATATTTTGCGAGAAAATAAACAAGTAAGGAAAGCAGTAAAGATTACTAATTATTATAATCCGACTAGTTAGTCAAATAGGTTAGTTGCAAACAATAAGATTAGAACCTAGTTGAAATCCCCAGCAGAGTCGCCATTTCTATTTTTGGTAAAAATGACTTGTGTTTGAAAATCATTTCGAAAATCTAGTTAAAGTTTCCAAAACGTTTTCAATTTAAAAGCAAGAGTCGCCACTTAGTTTTATAAAAAGTAAAACTGAGAAAAACTTGTAAAAATCTTTTAAAGCTAAAACAGATATAACTTTAAAAAATAAGAGATTTTGGGTAAGAGGCTCCTATTAATATCCCGAGAAGGTTTTGAAGGAACTCGGGATATCCGCTAACTTGCGGTTGTCCAAACTTGTTTGAAAATAACTTGTTTTGACTAACTTTGAAAAGGTTTTGTATAATTTGCAAAGATATGAGGATTGTTGATAAGTAAACGATTTGGATCAAATATATATAAGCTAAGGATAAAGCTTGAAAATTGATAATGATTCTTTTTTTGGAAACAGTCCAATTTATTTGGATGAGAAGCAACAACAGAAACTTCATATTTTTAAAAGGGTAGGGGAACATTTCCCATCCGAAAAACATATAGCCAAGTAAAAGAATTTAAACAAATATGGTTCTTCTTTTGGGGAAATTCAACTAAATTAAAGGTTAGAATCAAAATAATACAAGATAATTCTATGCTAAACAATACAAATAAGAGTTAAAGAGATAAAGAGAAGAATTTAAGCCCTTTGGCTTAAACAACTTGGACTTTTAGTCCAAAATCCTGTCCTAAATCTAACTTAGGCTTTAAGGCCCACTTGCTGCTCATTTTTGGACATTTTAGTCCATTGTCTTCAAGTTAGTCCGCTTGGACTACTATAGCGGCTGGTCCTTCATGGGTTTGACCAGTTTATTTGAGAATTCTTTAGCCCCTGATGGGCAATTTCTAATTTATATGGGCCTTGACCCAATTTCTTTGTTCCCTTCATCACTGCTGGTCAGTCTTTCGGACTCAGAGAATGCTCATGTTGGGCTAAGTCCCAACGGAATGCAAAAGGAGAGAATGAGTCCTCGAGACTTGGGCAGTTCATGCATAAAATAAGATAAAGATTAGTATATATCCAACTTTTAATCTCAGCTGTACTTGAACAAGATGAATTTTCATCAAATAGATACTAAACATGTATGACTCAGCCATGATTTCGAATTAAGAGGCAGTCATATTCTTTTGAACTTTTTGCAGGAGATTTCAAGAAGATAATTTCACACTTTAGGAAAGAACACATATTAGATCAAACATAGCATTTAATCAAGTTTAAGAAGCCATGAACTACAGGACCATCTTGACCTTGTTCAAAGCTCGAATCTTTGGAACAAGCTTAAGAAAATTCAGACTCATTTCTTACTTGAAACTTAGATAGTATTAAACACCAAGTGAAGAAATTCGAGTTTTATAAACAAAACTATTGATTTTCTTGAAAACAGATCATTATAACTAAGCTTAGAGAAATTAAAGGAAAGTTTGCAACTTTAGGCATAATTTGATCACTATTTGGACTTGTATTAAACAAAAACACAACAACCAACTATCAAGAAAAGGCCTCAGAGTTATGAAACCAAAGATAAACGGGAAGGGTTATCATACTACAACCAAACATGAGAAAACAAACAATGCTACTGGATCCCTGATTTTTGCCAAGACAAGCCTTTCCTATTTCTCTTTTTATCAACTTGGGGTCGAATTTTCACACATTATCGCAGTCACAATCAAAGGAATGAGATATAGAGATGGATAATCATGTAATAAAACAAGTAAGTTCTAGAGGATTATAGCGTGGTTCTAATATATAGAACCTTGCCTGATATTCATGGCCTAAGAAAGTATCATCCATCATTTAGATGACTGCTTTGGCCACTGATCTTTACAAAACAGGACAGGCACATTCACACAAAAGTGAAAATAACACAAGAAACTAGCAAGAAGGAGTAGGGGGCATGGATTTATCTTAGAACTAAAATGAAATCATTAAGCATACTATTATACCACACCAGAGATGAACACATAAGCTTCTCCATACGAATAGAAAGGAAAGAAGGAGTTTCAGTATTCGCAAGTCGATGGTATAACTATTATTTAGCTATCAAGATCGTGCTCAACAAGTTTATTGAAGACTCATATCACACCATAAACATTAACTACTCAAATCATCAAAAGAAGTTGGGGAGTTTCGAGTCTTTAGGAGCTCTTGGGATGAGCCAAACCGGTAAGTTCAAAGCCCATCCCGAGCTCGACCATTCCTCAACAACTCAACCCATCTCTCTTGATCAAACAAACCAATAATGATACTCAATCAACCATTAGACAGTGTTTAACACAGTAATCAACAACAACAACAAAATCCTCAGATTATCACAGCCAACCAGCCACAATAGAAACAAGAAAAGTAAAGTGAAAGGGAAGGGTATGTTACCTTTTTCCGAGCAACAAAGCTGAGATGAGATAAGTTGAATTTTCTTCGATGACTTTTTGACTGATTAAGAGATTGAGGATTCTTGGTTCTCAAACCACAATAGAAACTCCAAACAGCAAGAAGAATAACTCACGAAGTTCTCAAGAAAAACTTAACCAAAATAGTGTGATTTTCACCTTTTCAACTTGATTTTTCAGATTTCCCCAAGTGCTAGAGAAAAAGACTCTCCAAAGCCTTGCTATCCGAAAAAAAACCCCTTCAACAATAGATAGTGAGGGGTTTATATAGGAGGAAGATAGGGTTTCAAAATGGGGGGAAAAATAGAGAATTTTCTGATAAGGTTTGAGAGAAATTGAATTTCAAAAATCAAAAGCATCTGATGAAGCCACGTTTGTACCTTTGAGGTACAAAATTGATCATGAACCGATGATCTTGAGGATCATCCACCACGTTTATAGGTGAGGGACACCACCTATGAGCGTCTGGGTTCTTTTAGAACCTGGACAGCTCACCCTCTCGTACAACTAAATGAAGGTGAGGGGAAATTGATGGAGTGTTGACGATTTTCTAGTGTTTAGGGCGTCGTTTGAAGGATTTTGGGGGTCGTTTGAGCTATTGTTGACAGAGAGTTTGTACTAGGTGTTGTTGTTTGGATGAGGAACAACAAAGAAGAAGAAAATAAGGGTGAGGGGTGTTGTATGAGGCGCGTAGGACAACTTTTGTGCGGTCTTTTTTAGAGAATTGAAGGCGCGTGCGTGTAGGTGTATATGTTGTAAGGGAGTATATTGAGGGTTTATGTGAGTATATGAAAATGGGGGGGGGGATGGATAAGGGAATTAGGCCTGGTCATGTGAAGAAATAGTGGACTGGGAAATTAGTGTAGGTGCTGGGCTAGAGAAATTGGGAGGAAAAGGAAATTATTAGAGGATTTGGCCATTTGTTTTGCAAATGTGGCCATATTGAACCAATAATAACCAAATCGAACTTAAGATACAACTACCTTCATTTCGATTATAGCCAAACTAGATTTAAAAGGTTACCCAATTGAAACAATTCGAAGAAATTAGGCCGTAATTGAAATTGGGCAAACTAAATACGATTAATTTAATCGAGTTTTATTATTTAAACAACTAAAATAATTAATGCACTATCATATTTAAATATGTGTTTATAAAAATACCAAACTTTCACAATTTAATTCTCGTTTGAATTATTTCGATCAAAATTGGCAGTTTTAAACATTTTGAAATGATTTTAGAAAAATTCTTTGAATATCTATTAAAATTTTCACAATAGTATACATACATATATATTATGAATATACGTAGACATCTGCTATTCATGAGAAATTATAGAATATTCTCCGGAATTACTTTTTTTTTTGAAAAATTCTTTTAATTACAAAATTACTTATTTTTAATTATGTAAAATCTAAAAGCTCGATAATTAATCAAATAGTGGGGGGTAAAAATTGGGTGTCAACACCATGATTCTTTTTCAAGGAGCAAATTTTTTATGTTTGTTTTTATTGTCGAATTGGGTGGCAATTCCTTATGATAGATTAAGAGGAAACTTTCTTAAGGAAAAATACTAGTTTTAGTGTTTGTGTCGAGTCCGTGTTGCACTTATCTTGAGCAGGACCACCAAAAAAAACTTGGAAAATGTTTTGAACTTGAGAAAAAAGGAGAAGCGAATTTAAGTATTCTCTTGTCAAGATCCTTAAATTTATTGTTTGGCTCTTTGTTCACAAATGAATTACTTGAAATTTGGAATAGCTTGTCAAAAAGTCATTCATTTTAATTTGGTTTAGGAATAGCTTATAACTCCAACTGTTTGTGATGCCTTGTGTGGGGAGGTCTTTGTGTGTTTTTGTGCATGCTTGTAGTCTAGAACTTGCCCCGGTTGTGATTTAAGGCAAAATCCTAAGTGTGGCTTAGCTTGGAAGATGACGTTCGGCATTCATTTGAGGTGTCGTTTACTTTGCCTAAGCATGTTTATCTCCGAATCTTTCATTAGAGAGCTGGATCATTGGCTCGCTGGAAAACTTGTGTGAAAGGACCGTGAATTGCTGAAATAATCTCTACTTGCTAAATCCGAATGATCTTAAAGGCCGGGAGCCTGATGAAACATTACGTTTAGAGGTTGGACTTATTTCCAGAATGATGCATTATTTACTATTCTGTAGTTATTTTAAGCATATTTGTTTATCTTCGTTCTATGGTAATTGCATCGATTCACTGATCCTTATCATTTCTTTGTTTACATGATTTACCTGAGTCCACGAGGACTCATCTTCCATTGCATATCCGGGTTCGGGTTTAAAACTCAACGAACTCCCCAGAAATAACTTCATCGTGAGGAAAACAAAGACAACAAATGATTTGAAGATTGATATACAGTGGGTACAACTTGTACATGGGTAGATGAAAAAAAGAAAATGGGTTCAAAACTCTTGAAACAACAATAGAATAGAAGCAGCCCAAGATGGACTGAATTTGAAGAAAATGGGCCAAAAGGCCCAATATGCAACAATAACGAGTCCAGATGAACTGAAACTTGGACGAAATTGGATCGAAGTCCAAAAGTGGGATGGCGGTGGGCCTAAAAGGGCTCACAAAATAGACTTAGGACAGGTTTCGAAAACCCAATTGTTAATTAAGCCAGAAGCTTAATTATTTCCTTCTCCTCACTTTACTTTGTATTATTTAAAATTATTTGTATGATTAACTCTAAATCTTTAACGTAGTTGGTTTATCCCCAAACGAGTAAAATATTTCTTCGGATAATCTTCTCTAGATCATCTTACTATTTGCTTCATGTAAACATTTAGAAAATGTTGTGCTTAAATTGCAAAAGCACGAGCATGTTTTCCTCTTTAAACCAGCTCTTTATATGTTTACTTCTAAAAAAAAAATCAATCATATTTTATAATGTTAAATATTCCATATTTTTTCTTAAATCAAATTAAAAAACAAGATGTTTTCATACAAGTTCTCTTTAACGTTAGTCGAAATTAGTTAGTTTTCAAACAAGTTCGAATAACCGCAAGTTAGCGGATATTCCGAGTGCCTTCAAAACCTTCTCGGGGTATTAGTAGGAACCTCTTAACCTTAATCTCTTAATTTTTTAAAGTTATATCTATTTTGACTTTAAAAGATTTTTATAAATTTTTTTGGTTTTTACTTTCATAAAAACTAAGTGGCGACTCTTCTTTAAAATTGAAAACGTTTTTGAAACTTTAACTAGATTTTCGAAATAATTTTCAATAAAGTCATTTTTTCCCAAAAATAGAAATGACGACTCCGCTGGGGATAATTCAACTAGGTTCTAACCTCATTGTTTGCAACTAACTTATTTGACTAACTATTCGGATTGTAATAATTAGTAACTTTATTGCTTTCCTTATTTGTTTACTTTCCCGCAATATATACTGTTTATGGCATCTTTCGCCTTTCTTGACAAAGCATTAGATTGCATTAAAGGTAAAAAGGTGATTACGCAAGTATTTGCGATCGTTCTTAACAAAATACATAATTTTCAAAATAGATGAGTGAAGTAGTTGACTCGCGGTCGGTTAACGGTCAGTTGTTGTTTTAGCCCTGGTTGTCTGCCCTGGTATTCGGTTAATTTCGAAACCTATTCTAGAAACCCAGGATAGAGCGAAACTAAATCCCGAAATAGGCATTAACCTAAGATGTCTTAATATCCAAGGGATATTAAGTCCATTAGTAAGACCACCTTGTGTTTGAAAGGGCCCACGACCTGAAAGAACAATCATCCCCTACGTGCTCAATTGAAGGATATGATATAGAGTTGTACGAACCATTGTCCCTCAGGATTGAGATACATACCGATAGTTTTTTATTTTTGAAGATTGTCATCCGAAAGGCGTTCAAATTTGAAAGAAGTCCAAGATGTTCGAGAATGAAGAAACAACCACGATGGCCTAGTTTAGGATTATACCCCTGCGTGGGAATGATTTTGATGTACATTCCTTTTCCCACAATTTTGTACCCCCATTTTATTTAATCAATATGTATAAATATATTTTGGGGCAATGGAATATTTATAGACGAAATGCATATCCTTCAATTTGTTAGGTCTACCTTTGGCATAAAAAGGTCACATATTTGTATAGGACGCGCTATGAAATGTTACGTGATATAACTGTCTTACGTGCTTACGTGTGTTGCTTGAATTAAGGATAAATTGGTCCACTCCCATTTTTCAACAAATTTTTAGAACACCGTAAGCAAAATATAAAGTCCACTATACAAAGTCCGACAGAAATTACTCCTCGAGTTTCTCTGGTTTCCCAGAAAATCCTAAATCCCTTCAAAACATGCCTAAGAACTTCTCTCCTACCTCTCAGGAAGGTTGACTTACCATGGACACCGAAGAAGCAATGCGCAAGAGAATGGAAGAGATTGACCAGGAAATCAACAAAATGAGGGAGCAAATCAAGGAAACTAAGCAAGTGGAGGAAAAGTTGGTAGCTAGGTCCGCGGAAGTGGATAAAGAGATAGCCCTTATGAAAGAAAAGATGGCCAACATTGACACAAGGATAACCCAAACAGAAGAAATGATTAACCAAACAGATCAAAAGTACCAATTGACGCTTGAGAGGTCGGTGTCAGTCATAGGAAATAATGAAGAATCCCTGGGAGAAAACAACGGACAAATCAAGACTTTTAACCGAGTCTCAAATTATTGGGCTAACATTAGTCTGGCCGATTAGGTTTAAGACCAGAAAAGGAAAGATCACTCTCAAAGATCACGCACGGGCGAACGACCGGAGGCCCAGAATTATTACATGCCTAGTCATCTTCCTAGCTCTGAAGATGAAAAGAATCCTTCAGCTTGATCAAACCCCGGGTTTTGGATATAACCCTAGAGATGAACAAAAGAGGTGTGCTTATCACCCGCACCAAAGGGGGCATACCACCAATGAGTGCACCATGCTAAGGGTCAGAATTCATGAAATGATCAACAGTGGGAAAATCAGCCACATGTGGGGACCTCACTCCCTAGTAATTTGTGATAAGGTAAGACCGGGAATGCCAATCCCCCAGAATACCCTGATCTGTCAATATGAATTCACCGTGTTTTATGACACGTACCTCGACATCTACTTCATACTAGTCAACGCTGGTATCATTGAGCCAATTGAAAATAATGCGGGAAAAATGTCCCAAGCTTGGCACAGTTGCAAGGAAATATGCCTCTACCATGCTAGAGCAGGGGGCATGATATAGAGAATTGTCGCACTTTCAGGATTGACCTCAAAAATCTCATAGTCGCAGGGAGGATCCATATTGAGTTTCCCCCGTGTTATCCTTAAAAGAAAAGATCTAGAGGATTCCAGAAGACCCGCCACTATCCAAAGAAGCTTTAAAAGTAGCAAAGCTATTGTATTTATTTTCTTTTGTCTTCTTGTATTTACTTTTCCGTTGTAATCAAGTGATAGTGGAAGAAATGAAATGAAATGAAATATTTCCCTTTTACCCCACGAACTACGTAGGTCCTGAATTCTCGTTCATGAGATACGTAGGCAGCCTTCAAGGCCCGGCCCCTATCCTTAAAGAAATTTTCACTTCCCTACCTCGATGGAGATACCAAAGAATTTAGAAGACATATCAAGTGCTACAGGACAAGCATCAGAAGATGAAGACTCGACAAATCAAATCTCCTAAAAAAATCTACCTACCTAAAATCAATAGGCAAATTCCTATCCGTTGAACCTTAGAGTCAATAACCCCGTGGATCAATTTGCCTTGATAAAAAGAAGCTTTATGTGTTTAGTGCATTTCTTACGTGTTTATCTTCAGTCAGACATCTTGTATTGTTTATCACTAACAAGATCTAATATATCGGCCTTTGAGTTGTTTTACTTAAACAGGTAATAGAAACTGATCTGTGTTGACAAAACCGGCCAAACATCCCTACTTCACCCGCTCAAAGGCACTCATAGATTCCTCCTCTAACCCTCACTTTTCTAAGGGTAAAATGACTGATAGTGAGGAAGAGAAAGCCTTGGCCGTGAGAGACAATGTTATCACTGAATAAAGTGAAATGATTGCCAAACTAGAAAGGAAGCTAGAGAAAATGCAAGAAGAGGTACAGAAATCCAAGGATATGGCTAGCTTGGCTATTGCCGCTAACACTCCAAATCTAGGCACCACTCAGTCTCCTCTCCAAATCCCTCCGCTCAATTCCCCGTTAACCGAAAACCATCCAGGAAATATCCCTCCTGCCTCCATACCTATACCTTCTAATGAACCTCTCTCCAATAACCCTTCCCATATCAGGTCCTCATATCAAATCCACACTCCTCCTATCCAGCACATAAACCAAAACAATAACCCAAGTGCCTACAATCTACAAAATATCCCTCCAAATTACTAGAACACCCCACTAAACACTTACAACTCCCAAAATAACCATTCCAACATCATCAATCCACAGAACTATACCCCCACATACCCAAATGCCATTCCATATGTCCAACCTCCACCCACCCAAAATATGCCACCAACCACTTTCCACACTATGGTAGAACCATACACCACTCTCCAAGAAAGCCCTGAGCTGGATCACTATGAAGAGAAAGAGAAAGAGTTGAGGTCCGCAGAGAAGAAATGTGATCATGACATGGCCCAGATAAAAGAAAACATAGCCAGGATCAGGGAATTTCAGGGATCGTCTTCTGAGAAAGGCTATGACTACGATGATCTCTGTATCCATCCAGAGATGGACCTGCCAGACAGATTCAAGATTCCCAAGTTTGAAACCTTCAACGGTGTTGGGAATTCTGAGGCCCATCTAAGAAGCTATTACGACCAGATGGTTGGTGCTCGGAAGAACGACGCTCTATTAATATGGCCTTTCAACCAAAGTCTGAGCGGAGAGGCTTTAGAATGGTTCACCTCTCAGGAATTGAAGAAATGGTCCAGGTGGAGTGACCTAGCCCGAGAATTTTCTCAAAGGTTTGCATACAATATGGAAGTCATCCCAGATCGATACTCTCTAGGGCACATCAGGCAAAAATCGAACGAAGACTTCAGGGACTACGCCTATCAGTGGAGAAAGGAAGCAACGAGAGTTTGGCCATCCATGACCGAAGAAGAGATAAGCGCAGTGTTTATACGCTCTCAAGAGTCGGAGTTCTATGACAAAATGATATCAGCAGTAAAAGAAATATGCGCCGATCTAGTTAAGATTGGCAAAATTGTCGAAGAGGGACTTCGTAGCGGCAAGATTACCAAAGCTTTGACATCCTCAGGATCGACTGGATTTCCCAAGAAAAAGAGCGAAGATGTATCTTCCGTGGCCTCTAGTCCTAGCACGAGACCGAAGAATCCCTTCAGAGCTAACTATAAAAAGTCACTCGTTCCAATGCCTCCCCCAGCTCTACAAAATCCTCAACCAATTTACTATACTCAGCCCATATACCAAGCTCCACAACTAAACGTACAATCCATATACCAAACTCCACAACCAAATGTGCAACCCACTTACCAAACTTCTCCCCAGAACTTTCAGGTATATCAAAAGGCTTCCGAGAACTAGAATAATTGCCAGGTTCCTCCTCCTGCCAACACAAATCTCCCTCGTCCAAATCTAGAAAAAAAAGTTCCTTGAACTTTTACCCAGTTAGCTGAAACCAGAACCCAATTATATAAGAGATTAAAGGCTGTCAGATTTATCCAGCCTATTCAACCTAAACCAGGCAATCCTGACTCTCATTTCTTCAGGCCTAACTGACATTGTGCTTATCATTCCAGAGGAGTCGGACATGATACCAAAGATTTCATTAACCTGAGACACAAAATTTAGGATTTGATTAATATATGAGTGGTCACACTACAAACAACACCAGCTAATGTTAATAACAACCCACTCCTAAATCACGGAGGAGCCACTGTTAACATGATAGGGGTTGATGAAGAATGGGTTATGAGCAAGTCAATAGTGCCGGTTATCCCTAAGCAAGAAATGCTGGAAAAATCTATAACTACTTTAAGTATTGCTGAACTACCCTTTGAAGGGTTAGTGCGCAACAAGGCCTTGAACGTCACTGTCAAATGTCAAGAGAAGATGATAAATAGAGTTTTGATTGATGATGGTTCGGGTTTGAATATTTGCCCGTTATCCACACTCACTCAGCTAGACTATGATCCAAGAAAGGTTTTCCAGAGCAGGATCAATATGAAAGCCTTCGATAGGGGTCAAAGGGATACTATTGGAAAGGTTAGTTTACACATCGGATGGGACCGTCGAGTTCCAAGTGGAATTCCAAGTCATAAAAATTACCACCACCTACAACTTGCTTTTGGGAAGACCATGGGTCTCGTTCCTTCTCTCAAGGGATTTCCTACGGAGCTGGAGCTGTGCCATCCACTTTGCATCAAATGGTAAAGTTCATCTGGGAAGATCATGAGGTTGTCATTCATGGTGAGGGGAGTCACCTAAGCCGTCCCAACGGTTTTGTTCCCTTGATTGAAGAAGTCCCGAAGGGAAGCAATTTCTACACCATAGAGATCATCAATGCCATGGTAGAGGATCTTTCTCCTCAAATCCCCGTGCCACCTATCTATAAAATGCTCATGACCATGATACTGGTGAGCAGATATGAACCAGGTCTCAGGTTAGGCAAGAATTCTGATAGTATAACTGAGCCAATTAGGATCCCTGGAAAGCTGACCAGGCACGGGTTAGAGTATGTAGTCCAAGAAGATGAGGCAGAGAAGAAGTCAGGACTGCCTAAACCACTCCCTCACTTATATCAATCATTCCTGATGCGTATCGGTCCTTACATCTATGGGTTAGAGAATGAAATAGGTAAGCTGTTCGAAGAATGTGATGCTATAACATATGAAATCCCTGAGGCAGCCATGATTAGGGATGCCAAGCCCAGCGAAAAGCTTCAGAATTGGGGTACAACTCCTGTCGTGACTCTCCACTCGGCTGTGTAGACAAAGACTCTATTTTATGAAAAATCGGTGATGGTCCGGATGAGGCTCCGTGACCCACCCTTTATGTTTTCAATTTTCTCGTACTATTTTACCGCTTTCCAAAAGGCACAGACCCTCATTCATTTGGGTTATAGCCATCGTTTGCGAATATTTTCGGATTTCAATGAAAGCCTCCTTATTTTGAAAACATTTACTGTCCAAAATTATTTATGTTTACTTGTTATTGCTAACCTGTTTTGTTTTGGTTGCAGTAACAATAAGTTAAAACCTGCCACTGTCATGTCATGTCATGTCAAGAGCTTAACTAACAAATCGAGCCAGATGATGATGATTTCGAGGAGTATGTTAAAGATATCATGGTCCTTGAACGAACAACCAAGTAGTCTAAGAACTTTGAAGACCAGAAAAGGCCCCACCTAAAAGAGTTTGAGGTGGTCAATCTGGGAGGCAACGGTCAAGTTAAAGAAATCAACATAGGTGTTCATTTGTCAAAAGCGCAACAGAAAGAACTTATCAGTTCGCTCAATCCATACATCGACATCTTTGACTGGTCCTACAGTAATAGGATGAAAATGAGCACAAACATCATCTCCCTAAATTTATTAGTCAATCCAGAATTCAATCCAGGGAATGGATAGTCAATCCCTCCCTCCGACGAGACAAAGGAAAGTTTGCACCAAATTCGCAAGGACGGTACACCATCCAAAAAGTGCTGTTTAGAGGAGCTTTGATTTTTTCCGAGATGGATGGCCAAGTAAGGCCAAAGCCGATCAACTCCGATGCTGTGAAGAGATACTATGCCTAAAAAATGGTCTTCTTTCTTTCCTTGTAATCACATTTTTTTGAATTGTAATCATTTTTATAGCTTAAATATCCCTATCCTCTTTGTACGAACTATGTTTGACCTGAATTCTCAAGAATGAGATACGTAGGTGGCCTGTGTTGGCTTCGGTCAACCCCTTAGGAAAATCTATCTTTCTCCTTCTTATCTTGAACTACGTTTGACCTGAATTCTCAAGAATGAGATACGAAGGTGGCCTTTGTCGGCTTTGGTCACTCCTTTATTTATTTTCAACATTTTCCCACTACGAGTGTGGGACCTACGTTTGACCTGATTTCTGCCTCAACGGGATACGTAGGCACCACAACGGCTCGGTCATATTACCCAGGAAATGGAAACTGGGGAAGAATTTTTGAGAAAGGAATCCCAAAAATTCATAAGGGCAAAGATCATTCTCCAACAAGTCAGAATGCAGAATATGGTAGAGAGCGACCGTAACGAATAGCGAGAAAGAATCTCGTAATCCCCACAAAGTCTCAAGTCCCTTGCCAATGGAGTGAGATTCATCGCAAAACATTTAACTGGGGAAGAAATTTTGAGGAAGACCTCAAAATTTCCACCAAACTTCATTCAAGAGTTTGCAATTAAACTCCAAAAAGTTCCCCAACACCGAGGGATCAGAATCTACTTCAAAAATCCCCAGTTATAACAAAGTCTGAAGGGGATTAATCCCCAACCATGATAAATTTTCGAGAAAATATTTTGAACTCCCTAGCTAGGATAAAAAAGGATCTCCAGAGTCCACCAGCAGTATGTCAGAAATGTCAAGGGCTCGAATAAAGGACATTCGTTGAGCTAGCATATGACATGATGGGAAGAAACCTTTTAAACTATCCTTTCTCAAAATTCTTTGTTTTACAAAGAACTTGCTTGAAAAATCTTTACATGAGGACGACGAGTACTCGAGAGTGGAAAGCATACAAAAGAGACAAAAGTAAGGAGGAGAAGATTGAAGGAGGTCAACACAAATCAGTTTCACCAAAATCTGACAATTTTTCTGTGCGTGCAGGTTGTCCTAAAAAGTATGTTAGAAATCAGTTAAAGTCCCTCGTTATCCAATGCATTTAATAAAATGCAACGAGACCAGATGCCCCAAAATTTGGCAAGAAAAGCCGAAATAGTGGGAAGGAGCCAAAGAGGCAAAAGTCCCTGGAATGGGCAAATCTTCTTGTAGTTCACAAGAGCTACTAAATAAAGAGAGATCAAACGAATCCTCAAGTCCCTAAGCAGATCAGGACATCTTGGTCAACTTCAAATTAGGACACCAAATGAGAGATCGACGACGTTCTCTACCAAGCCCCAATAAGTCGAAAATCACCATGAACAGATGATGCTCGAAAATAGTACTTGTGGCTATCCCCAGAAATGGGAACGATCATTTCATTTACATTTGAAATAAAGTTATTTTGTTTAGCTTCATAGACATTGTCTTTAATGTTTTTCAAGTTTGACTGTGCTCGCTAGCAAAAGCGATGTTGTGTGTACTAATTGTTTGCCTTGAGCACAGGTACACATAAAAAAGTCAACAAGACAACGTAAAAATCAAAGGTGATGTTTTCTGCAACTGCTACACATGCCATTGCATGATCATCTAAATGATTATCTTATTTGCATGTCAAGAGGACCATGCCAAGAGGGCCATGCCATATTTGCATGCCAAGAGGGCTATGTCATATTTGCTTTCCAAGAGGGCCATGTCATATTTGCATGCCAAGAGGGCCATGTCATATTTGCATGTCAAAAGGACTATGCCAAGAGGTCCATGTCATATTCGCATGTCAAAAGGACCATATCAAGAGGACCATCATCATCAAATGCCGCAGATACACATTTGTTGTGAAGATCATTTCCCTCTGCCAATTGGTTTCAAAGAGGATGACATTCAGAGGCATCTCTAAGTTGCACTTGCTGCATAGGATCGACCCAATAGCATAGCCATATTTGATATCACGTAAGACGGAGGAGTCTGACGTCGAGGATATCTTTGCTTCATCATTATTATGCCAAATCTGGCATCCAACATATCTATATCCAAGATCGCATAAGACGACAGAGTCTAACATTGAGGATATTTTCATTTGCATATTTATGCCACACATATTTATACATCCTTATTATTATGCCAAGCCTGGCATATTTATATCCGATGTCGCGTAAGACGGTGGAGTCTAACATTGAGGATATTATTATTTATGATGTCAAGTCTGGCATCCAACATATTTATATCCAAAATAATGTAAGATAGTGGAGTCTGACATTCAGGATATATTTGCTCCCTTATTATGCCAAGCCTGACATATTTATATTCGATATTGCGTGAGATGGTGGAGTCTAACATTGAGGATATTATTATTATTATGCCAAGCTTGGAACATTTATATCTAATATCGCGTGAAACAGAGGAGTCTAACATTGAGGATATTATTATTATTATGCCAAGTCTGGCATCCAGTATATTTGTATCCATCATCACGTAAGACGGCGGAGTCTAACGTTGAGGGTATATTTGCTCCTTTATTATACCAAGTCTCGCATTCAGCATTTTATATCAGATATCATATGAGATGGAGGAGTTTGACATTGAGGATGTATTTTCCTCCTTATTATGCCAAATCTGGCATCCAGCATATTCATATCCGATATCGCATAAAATGTTGGAGTCTGACATCGAGGATATTTATGCACCTTTATTTGAGACAACAAAGTCTCACACTGAAGGATGTTTATACACTCAAAAGCATCAATCGCTAGAAGATGCAGCCATATTTGATCGTGTGGCAAAGGCCTTGTCACCCCAATGATCAAATAACGCTTGCCATCAAGGTCAAAAGTGCATAGTCTGAAGGATTTCTGTAAGACGCCATCCAAATCGGACAATGAACTGGATCTCCAAAAGTTAGAAGGCCGAAGGTTGTCTGTAAGTCACAAATGATGTCTGAAACCAAAGAGTGTGCAAGATTGCCAAAAACTTGACAGACTAAGAGTTATCTGTAAGAAGCAGCGATATCTGAAACTGTATAGTGTGCAAGATCACCTAAAGATTGAAAGTTCCAAGGTAATGCGTAAGTCACAATAATATTTGAAATTGGATAAATTGCAAGACTACCAAAAATTTATAGTCCAAGAGTTATCTATAAGCCACGATATATCCATATTGATATTGTGCAGGACTACCCGAAGGCTAGCAATTCAAGGGAAATATGTAAGTCGCGATAACCTCCAAGATTGGATAAAAGTGCAGCATTACCCAAAAACTGGCAATTCGAAGGACATCTTTAAGACGCCTCTATCCAAAGTTGGGTGATGTGCATGATTACTCGAAGTTGACAAGTTAAAGGAATCTGTAAGCCGCCTCTATCCAAAATCGGATGATGTTCTAGATTACCCAAAGCCTGACAATTCAGGGAATATCTGTTAGTCGCATCGATACGGATGATGCACAAGATTTACCCTAAAGTCATATGCAAAGACTATTGGCAATAGCCACGAAGGCTATCATGTTCAAGAGAACTTTGTAAACGGTTATGAAGATCGTTATATCACAACGACTATGAAGATCGTCATACTCAAAAACCGCCACAAAGGCAATCCTATCTAATAGCTACGAAGGCTATCACATTCTCATCATAAACGTCTCTATTTTCTAAGACAGAGACAAGAAGGGAGTACATCTGATTCAAAAAGCAACCAAAAGCGAAAATGAGGTACAAAGCTATCTCTCCTTATTGAGCTTCTTTACTACTAACAATTTTGTTTCAAATATTGCCGAGAACATCCGAGAGGATTAAAATCTTGAACCAGAATGATAGGTATGAAATGCATTAAAAAGACGTCATGACACAGATTCAAACGCAATCCCAGGATGAGGTATGACAAAGAAACTGTCACGCCCCAAACCATGGGAGGCATGACCGACACCCGGAGCCCCAAAAGGCCGAGGGTGCCAAAATAGAGTGTATCTCTGTTGAACCTGCTGGGGGTCTGAGACCGACAAGGTCTCTAAGAATTACAATTGGAAACACTGAAAGCTCAATAGTAGTTAAGCAACTCAAGGCCGACAAGGCTATTATCATAGTAGATAACTAATAACAAGGCCGACAAGGCCCTACCCAACACTGATGTACATATACACGTCTACAAGCCTCTAGGAGTAAGTAAAATATCTCATATCCAGGACAGGGCCCTGGACTACCCATAAGCTGTACATATACATAAACTGGTCAAAATATAAGCTAGACCTCTGACTCGTCAGCTCCAGGAAGAATGGAGCTTACCAAAATGGCTGAACTCCGCAACTCCTACTGAAGAGGTCTATCTGGGGTTCTGTCTGGACCTGCAGGCATGAATGCAGCGCCCCCAGGCAATGGGGCGTCAGTACGACAATAATGTACTGGCATGTAAGGTAGAAGCATAAAAGCAAGTCGCAAGTAGTATATCTGAACAAGATAAAATATGAAACTTGTAAACTATAATTGGTAAGACTCGTTAAGCTATTTCTCCTTTATTCTTTTTAGAACACAACACATGCATTAACTCACGCTGCAACTCACTCTTTATAACCCACACTGAACCACAATAGCGCCTCGGCGCACCCTATATTTATAGCCTCAATATGGCAGTAGCGCCTCGGCGCACACTATGTATATAATGGCCTCAATATGGCAGTAGCACCTCGGTGCACACTATGTGTATAATGGCCTCAGTATGGCAGTAGCACCTCGGTGCACACTATGTATATAATAGCCTCAATATGGCAGTAGCACCTCGATGCACACTAACACGCAAACCACGCATAATAAGTGTATTACTCGATTGACCTTCAAAGCTATTCTTGTTATTTATGAAGGTTCATTTAGATAACTTCTTTAGCCTTGGCTTACTAGGTGTTGGACTCAACATACCAAACACATATAAATGGGGATTTGACTTTCTAACTTTCCTTGTATACTTTCTAAAGCTTGATTAGAGATCACAATACAAAGAAGAAACTTGACAAAAGGATAACTTACATTTCGTGCAAAAAGGATCAGATTTTTATAAGAAGGCGACTTGAATCACCATAATGTATAAATTAGTTCCTTAAGACTTGTTGAGTTACCAAATCAGCTCTCTTACAACAAAATACTCAAATTCCTTCTTTCGGAGATTTAGAGTTCTATTTCTAGATTCATGCCGATAAGGAATAAAGAAGCCTTAACATACCTCGTTCCTTCCGAAGATTGCGCTTACTACAACTTGGACTTTCCCTTATTAAGTTAATCTACAACACAAGGGTATAATGAAGCTAATATTAGCTCTTAAACCTGCTGCAACACTCCCAAAACAGTAGCTAAACATTTTCCGGGCAGATTTACGTATTTTGCATTAATTAAAGGTGTATCGTCACACCTTCCTCCCCTTATCCAATATACATCACACACACACCAACCTACTGCCTCCCATCATACAAAACACATCAAACATCCCCTACACAACCCACCATACCGAAATACAATAGCAACACATTGAACTCACGGCTTCCGATCGCCGTCCCGTGAGTTCTTAACAATAATTCAACAACAATTGTCTATCCGAACTTCAATCCAAAAATATTATTATGGGCAGAGTACTTACCACACTTGAAGGTGTGTTTTTATCCTCTTTTTATTGATGCTTTAAAGGCTTAAGTACCCCCTCCACATACACCAACAAGAGAAGAAGAAATCTCTTAATTGTTACACAATTTCCATGTGTTAAATCATAAGAAAGGGCTGCCATAGTTCATGTCTTTCTTACCATAGGATATCCTAGCTATATGTAGTAGATTAATATCAAGATAACAAGTTGTTTAACTCACCTTAATCTTCAATTAATCTTGGTCTTCTTAGAACCCTAAAGGGAGAGAAGGGCTGCCAAAAAGGAAATGAAATAAGAGAGAATTTTCCAGCTTTTTTGTGATCAACATGGATCAGCAAATGGCCTATATAAAGGGACCTTTTTGGCCGACTTTTTTGAGTATATTTGGGCCAAAATGGGTCAAGAAACTTGGGCCAAAATTACCCTTTGCTTGGGCCTCAAAAGGGTTAAGTTTTGGGGCTGATTTTGGGCTTCTCTTGGGTCAAAAATGTGGTCAATATTGGTGGCTAACTTTTATAGTTGTTTGGGCCAGATTTGGTTGTGCTTTGATGGGCCAATTTTAAGCTTCATTTGGGCTACCATTAGGTCTAATAATCCATGGTGTTGCTGCCCGTAATCGGCCCTCGGAACTTAGTTCGTTAGCGTAGGTAGGTGATGCACCTACTTGTCACCTAAGAGCTTAGATAAGTCGAGCAAGTACCTCACTTGTTTTATCTCATTTTCAAAACCCTCCTCCTATAATTTAACTTAACACTTATATACATTTGACCATTTCAAATTCTAGGCCAAAGTACCCCTTCACAATCTCGAGCTCAAATACCTTCGTCGATATTTACTTAGTCACATAGGTTTTGAAAGGTACGGGGTGTTATAGAATGCCAGAATAACAATAAAACAAGTAATTTATTTAATAAATATAAGTAATAAGTAAAGAAAAAATCAGATTCAAAATAATAATAATTAGTAAAATAACAGCTCGAACGAGGTATAGGGAGGTCAAAATTGGGTGTCAATACTCAGAGCCGACAGAAAATCATATGCACATGTGCAACATAGACACTTAGAGTTTCAGATTGATGATTGGGTGTGTTGCACCCTATTTTTTATCGAGGTTAAATAAAGCACAACTTATGGATTCTAAAAAAATTAATTTTGTACAAAGTCGCCACCTAATTTTTAAGGAAAATAAAGAAACATGTTTGGTTATTTACATGTACGACTCACGTTTTAATTTGCTAAAATCAATTTAGATTCTAGGTAAAGGTTCAAATTATTTATAAGGGAAGGGGTTAGGCATCCTTCAAAATTCACAAAATGTGGTACCCGACTAGACTTAATTTTTCAAGGAGCAGGAGGTAAAGAAATAATTTATTGAAAGTATAAATATGTAAAAACATGTACTAAAAATAGTGTAAAATGTATGTATAAAATAGTGTGATCAAGCATATAAATAAAATATATTATTGAAAAATATGTGTAGAAAAATATGTAAAAACATTTATATAAATAAAAATTATATATAAAAATATGTATGTAAAGAAAAGTACTCTTTTATGTAATGTTAAAAGAAAGTATTTTTTATTGATATGAAAAGAAAAACAGTTCTTATAATGTATGAAAAAAAAGTATTCTTAAACAATATTTTTAACTTAACAAGAGAATTAATAAGAAAATTGATTATAAAAACTAAGTTAAAAATAAAAATTGATTTTTAGAATAAAGACGGCCTAATGTTTGCTTGACGTAAAAGTGTGAATTAATTAATTAAATACTTAAATTAATTTAATTTATTTATGTAAGTATTATGGCCTATGTTTTGCCTAAGCATGTAGTAATGAATACATAAGTAAAGGACACTCCCTCCCAACGCCCTGAAAGTAAATTTTTTTACTATACTTTATTTTACAATTTTATGGACATAAAAGTAAATACAAATAGTGCATTCACGAAGATCTTCAAGCTTCTTTCGAGTGTTGACTTTGAAAAATACCTCTTGATATCTGTAAAGACACTTAATAAAAGTACCAGTAATGAATAAATATGCATCAAAATAAATAAAAATAATAATAATAAATATATAGTAAACTTAAAATAAAATCCGTCTTGTGCAATGGGAGACCTGAAAAATCGACAGAAATTTCTTCATCAGCCAAACTTGTGTCTTTTTTTTCTATGTATGTATGTATGTGAAACCTTGATTCTTTTTGCAACTCAAAAATAAACTTTCACCTTTTATCATGGGGAGGCCTCAAAAATCGACGTAGAGATTTTTTTATTGACAAAAAGTGTAGTATTTGGAAATGTTAAAAATGCATATGAAAATATTCAACAAAAATGTATATAAAATGCCAAGAAAAAATATGTAGAAAAAATTTATAGAAACAAAATATGTAAGGTGTTATGATGATGTTGATACCAAAAATATAGAAGAAAATGTTTACAAGTGTAAAAAAGTGTACATATGTATAAAAATAAATAAATTATAAAGAATATGTAAGAGAAGTAAAGAACATGTGAAAATAATGTATAAAAATATAAATACAATGTATAAAAATATAAGAAATAATATATGCAAAAAATATAAAGATGATGTATGAAAAATGTAGAGACAATATGTATAAAAATGTAAGGATAAAGTTTCCTTCCTCTTTTTGGTCAATAAAGTATACATTTCTTTTTATGAAAAGTTTCTTTCCTTATATATATATATATATATATACAAATCTTAAATGATGTAAAGAAAAATACGTGTGTTAAAGTGTAAGAAAGATGTATGCAAAATATAAAGATGTGTAGACAATATATGGAGAAATGTAAAGATAATGTGTATAAATAAAATCTACTTAGAAAACCTTCAACAGATTTATAGTCTGCCGCTTTTGACCACTCGGCCACTCTCCTATTCCGGGCCGAGGCCCCCCTCAATGGGTTATATATATATATATACATATATATATATATATACACACACACACACAAATCTTAAATGATGTAAAGAAAAATATGTGTGTTAAAGTGTAAGAAAGATGTATGCAATATGTAAAGATGTATAAACAATATATGGATGTCACGACCCTATTCCTCGGTCATGATGACACTTACAACCCCCCAGTAGGCGTACAAATCTCCGTAGCTCAGAACGGTAAGTAATGGGCTACCTTCTAACAGTTTAAGCGGAAGATTCGATACATAAACGGAAGCAAGGGCATAATAAGAAGAAAATAGATACAAGAGAAATATAAACAAGCGGAATCTAAACCAACCCAAAACCTGGTATCAAAGCGTATAAGAGCCGAACTACATCAGGAGTACAAAGGGCCAAAAGTCATATATACACAATATCTCCAAAACTATAAGAGTACAAAATACACCAAGGATAACTGAAGTCAAGCTCTGAAAGCCAAGAGCTCACCCTCAACCTGGATGATCAAAAAACTGCACCCCGCATGAGTCTCCGACGCGCTAACGGCGATGGCCCACACTAAGATCTACACCAGAAGATGCACAGGGTAGGGTGAGCACCAAATGAGAAGCATAAGGTACCCAGTAGGTATCATAGGCCGACTGGGCACATATAAATTAAAAGAGCAATAGCAGGCAGAGTAGGAACAAACAGTCACAGAATTCAACGATAAGCACACAGGAACTAGCCCAGAGGGAAGACAGCAGAAAAAACATATAAGGCTAGCATATAGAATATATACACACAACCAGGCATATGTGAAAGTAAGGACAACCCACCTGGGATCCTTGCAAAAACAATATATATAAGAATAAGTTCTAGAAATGGGCAGTATACCGGTACCCTCAAGTATAAGGAAAAAGGGAGAGAAGAATAAAGGTAGATATGCTCGACATACAGGAATTAATAGCCAATCAAGTCATACAAAACTAAATCCAGGAACTCACCACTTCACAGTAATCATGCTCATACTGAACCGTAACAGGGAATAATATCGGAATAAAGTAACAAGAGTCTACCTACAGTCCCTCGGCCGCCCATACAATCGAGGAACGCAATCAAGTGAAAACAAACCCTCCGGCATCTCATACTACCAGAGCGTACAATCAACAAACAGTAAACAAGGGTGGTATCTCAAAAATTGGATGATATGATGCATGAAAACCTCGGGGTGAAATAGAACCTTTTTATGTACCTCCTCCGGTGCTGATCGGGCCCAGCAGGCAGGTTCTATGGAAGGACACAACCCGTATACCTTTACTCTACCGTATACCCTTTCCCCTGGCACACAAAACCCAAAGCCTCAGGCCCTGAGCGGCAAGGTCCATGGAGGTCCCGGACCCCATACTAAAACTCAGAATCAAAACGTGTCCTCCAAAATCGAGTCCGGGTTCAGGCCAGTGGCTAAGTCTCAAATATGCATGTCTAGACCCTGTCTAGGACTAAAACAGTGAAAAAGTTGTCTCAAAAACCCTTCCAAGGGTGCGCGGGCAAAATCGGGTCAAAAACAGTAGTAAAAACATCTCAGATGCTCGACCCGGCCGAGCCTGATATTATTTTAACTCAGTAAGAAAACTCAGCTAGCACTCCGACCCTGTCGAGTCTAGCAATAGTTGTAAATCATGATAAAACCATATTTTTAACCTTCTCTTACCCCAAGAAGATCCACGTATCAAGTCATATCATTTCCAAATCCAATTTCATTGAAAACAGGCCCCAGGGGCCATGCAAGGTTTAGAAAATCAGTTTTCATAGGCCCAAAGCCAAAAACCATAATAAAACGTGAAAAAAACTCTTTATATGCATGGAAATGATATGATCAACCCAAGTAGCTGCCCGGCAGCAAACAATCAACCTAACGGCCCTGCACGGGCTCTCAAGCTACTCAACAAGCATAACCAGCCTAGAAGGATATTTTTATGTCCGGGACTCATGTACATTCCCAATAAACCCACCTTCTATGTTCCAGAGTCAACAAGACCTCACGGGGTCACAAGGGTAATAAATATATATCAACTAATAGGAATAATACACATAACGGAGGAAAGAAATAGGATGAATTATGGAAAAGCGGTCAAGGTCTGTGGTACCAACCTAATAACCCAACCCAAGGATGCCAACTAGTACAATTTTACCCGATATATGCAAAGTCTAGGGAGTTAAGCCGTAACCTACCTGTCGTCCGATGACAAGCTACGGGAACGACGATATCCGAGGCCGAGCTGCTCCGAGAAGCTCCGAACAAGAATCAAACTATAAAATTCATGAATAAAATATTAAGACGAGTCTAATGATACCCATATTGCTACAATTATAGCCGGGTCGATATCCGGGTCAAAAGAGAGCTTGCAGGAACCGCAACCCGAAACCAAAAACGAAAAGAACCACGATGAACCCAACGATGCCAAGAAGGCATGCTCCAAATTTGAGCACAATTGGACAAGGGAAGGGCACCAAAACAGCCCGCCCAAGTTGGGGATTAAAGAATGGAAATTTTGAAAATAAAAACGGAAATTAGGCAAGAATTACTTACCACAAAGATGGAATTTCAAGCCGAGACGGACAATCCTTAACTTCCACAAAGAATGCATGAGCTAGGGGCAACCACTACATAAGAATTTCAAGGCTTTGGTAGGAGCAACAATGGAGGAAATTAAGAAAAAAACCGAAGACGGCAAGTTGGGGAAGATGACTTACCAAGAGGGGAAGAACTATGGATAATCAACGAACAAATAATTCCCCAATGTTTAGAATTGAAATGGAGCAAAATGGTTGAGAGAATTTTGAGTTTTAGAGTGAGAAAAGTGAGGAGAAGGACTGAAAAAATGAAATGACAGCAATAAATAGCTGTTGTCCGCAGCTGATTTTCTGCACTTTTTAGAAAACTCAACGGGGCATTCCGGGCACAATTGAAAACCGATATTCAAAAACCAATAGTGCTAATAGAGTGAAAATGATGTTTCAGACTCAACAGAATCAAAGAAACTTCCATACGAGATCGTTTTGGAGAAATGTTGACCCAAGTCAACACTGACGAAAAGGAACTCAAAGGGTCAAAATAAGTCCGACTCACCCAGAACCCGAACTGACCATCTTCCTAGCCCAAACTTAACATTCTGGAGCTGATGGAACTGTTGGATTTTGAATCTGACACTCTGATCATCTAAAGTCACCCAAAGTTACACTTTCAACTCCAAATGGCCTGAAAACTGAGAAAACCACACAAATCCACACCGGAAGTTCTCAGGCCTCAACTAAAGGTCCAACTAGACCAAACTCATCGCTCCGGAGCTAACGAAACTGTCAAAATTTAATTCCAAATAGGTTAGATAAGAATATTGACTAAAGTCAACGATATTCTAAGTTTAAAGCTCTAAAATAGGCGAACGGGTAAAATGACCAAACGAACGTCCAGGGCACCAAACTACTGGTCCAAGCAAGCCATAAATGACTTGAGGCCGCTACAGGAAGGCTCTAATAGTTCAATAAATGCGAAAACACAAAGATGACCGAAAGGGTCATCACACATCCACTACTAAAAAGACTTTTGTCCTAAAAAATCTAGAAGAAGGGAGTACCTGGAGGCTCAAACAACTGCGGATACTGAGCATGCAACTCACTATCGGTATCCCAGGTAGCCTCCTCGACCAGACAATGCCTCCACTGCACTTTCATAACCGGAATCTCCCTAGATCTCAACCTTCTGATATCTCTGTCTAGAATAGCTATCGGCTCCTCAACAAATGATAAACTCTCATCCAACTGAACCGAATCCCAATGCAACACATGAGACTCATCAGGCACATACCGGCACAACATCAAAATATGAAAAATTGGGTGAACAGCTAAAAATATCGGAGGCAAGGCTAACATGTAGGCAACACTACTAATCCTTTGTAGAATCTCAAATGGCCCAATAAACCTGGGCTAAGCTTGCCCCGCCAACCAAATCTCATCACGCCCTTCATGGGCGATACTCGGAGGAAAACCAGATCACCAACACTGAACTCCAAGGCACGAAGTCTACGATCAGCGTAGCTCTTCTGCGTACTTTGGGCTGCTCTAAGTCTATCCTGGATCAAACGGACTCGGTCCAAGGAATCTCTAAGTAAATCTTTACCCTGCGGTCTAGACTCTAACCCATCAAACCAACCAATGGGCGATCTACAACACCTATCATACAAAGCCTCGAAAGGTTCCATGCCAATGCTCGAATGAAAGCTATTATTATACGCAAACTGAGCCAATGGCACAAACTGATCCCATGAACCTCCAAAGTCAAGAACACAAGCTCGAAGCATGTCCTCCAGGACCTGAATAGTCCTCTCAGACTGGCCATCTATCTGAGGGTGGAAAGCAGTACTAAGCTGAACCTCCGTACCCAAATCCCTCTGTATAGCTCTCCAGAACTGAGATGTGAACTGAGTGCCGTGATCTGAAATGATAGAAGCTGGGACCCCATGCAACCGTACAATCTCACGAATGTAGATCTGAGCTAACCTCTCTACCCCATAGGAAGTCTGAACCGATAATAAATGTGCTAAATTAGTCAGCCTATCAACGATCACCCAAATAGAGTCAAACCCTCGAGTAGTACGAGGCAAACCAACAACAAAGTCCATAGTAATACCTTCCCACTTCCACTCAGGATTGGGAAGTCGTTGCATCAAACCACCCGATCTCATATGCTCGAACTTCACCTGTTGACAGTTCAAGCACCAAGATACAAACTCTGCCACATCCCGCTTCATACCACTCCACTAGTAAAGATGTCTCAAGTCTCTATACATCTTCGCTGCGCCAAGATAGATGGAGTATCTGGAATAATGTGCCTCACGGAGTATCAACTGTATCAAATCACCAACTCTCAAAATACAAAGTCGACCCTCAAACCTCAGAATCCCATCAGAACCCAAGGTAGCCCCAATGGCCTCACCCCAAACCACCTGATCACGAAGGTCACACAAACTTTGATCCTTGAACTGTCGGCTCTGAATCTGATCAACTAGAGTAGAACGAACCTCAACACTGGCAAGAACTCTATAGGGATCTGATAAGTCAAGCCTAACTAAACGGTTAGCCAAGGACTGGATGATCAAGGCCAACGGTCGCTCAGAAGCTGAAAGTGAAGCTAGGTTGCCCATACTCACCGCCTTTTGACTAAAGGCATACGCTACCACGTTTGCCTTGCTCAGATGGTATAAAATAGTGAAATCATAGTCCTTCAGCAACTCAATCCATCTCCTCTGTCTCGAGTTTAGCTCGCGCTGACTCGTAATGTACTAAGGACTACGATGGTCGGTGAATATCTCACAATGAACTCCATATAGATAGTGCCTCCATATCTTGAGCGTGAAGACTACCACCGCAAACTCTAAGTCGTGATTGGGGTAGTTGGGCTTGTGAATCTTCAGCTGCCTTGACGCATATGCTATCACTTGACCCTACTGTATCAATACACAACCAATACCGACCCCTGAAGCATCATAATACATGGAGAAACTCTGGCCCTCAACCGACAAAGTCAAAACTGGAGTTGAAGTCAATAAGGCCTTAAGCCTCTGGAAGCTATCCTCGCACTAATCAGACCACTGAAATGGAACATCCTTCCTAGTCAGCATAGTTAAGGGTGCTGCTATGGAATAAAATCCCTCAACGAACCATCTGTAATACCCGACTAACCCAACAAAGTTACGAACCTCGGTAGGAGCAGTAGGTCTAGGCCAATCACGAACTGCAGAAATCTTACCCGGATCAACTCTAATACCATCCTTAGATACCACATGCCCTAGGAATGCAACTGAATCCAACAAAAACTCATACTTTGAGAACTTAGCATAAAGCCGATGATCTCTCAAAGTCTGAAGTACAGTCCTCAAGTGCTGCTCATGCTCATCTCTACTCCTCGAGTATATCAGGATGTCATCAATAAAGACTATCACGAACATATCCAAGTACAGGCTAAGCACCATGTGCATCAAGTCCATGAAGGCTGCAGGGGCATTAGTCAACCCAAAATACATCACCAGGAACTCATAGTGGCTGTAACGTGTCCTGAATGCTGCCTTAGGGATGTCCTCCACCCTAATCCTCAACTGATGGTAGCCGTACATCAAAACAATCTTTGAAAACATGGCAGAACCCTGAAGCTGATTAAATAGGTTATCAATCCTGGGTATCGGATACTTATTCTTCACTGTCACCTTATTCGTCTGCCGATAATCAATACACATCCATATCGACCCATCCTTCTTCTTCACGAAGAGAACAGGAGCACCCCAAAGAGACACACTCGGTCTAATGAACCTCTTAGCTAACAAATCCTGGAGATGCTCTTTAAGATCTCTCAACTCAACAGGAGCCATACGGTAGGGAGGAATAGAAATGGGTCTGGTGCCTGGCTCTAACTCAATGGAGAAATCAATATCCCTCTCAGGTAGAAGTCCTGGCAGGTCGGTAGGAAACACATCTAGGAAGTTTCTAACCACAGGAACAGACTCATGATACGTAGGGTCAGCACTAGCATATCAGACATATGCTAGATAAGCTAAACACCCACGGGATATCATCTTCCTAGCTCGAAGACAAGAAATGATCCCAGACGGTGCATGGCTAACAGAACCCTACCACACAACCGGGGATACACCAGGCATGGCTGTGGTAACGGTCTTGGCATAGCAATCTAAAACTACACGGTGAGGGAATACCAGTCCATGCCCAGTATCACATCAAAATCCAACATATCAAGTATCATCAGGTCAGCCCAAGTATCCAAATCACCAACAGATATCACACAGGATCTCACAATCTAATCCACTACTAAAGAATCTCCTACTGGGGTCAAAACAGAAACAGGCACAGACAATGGCTCACTAGCCAACCCCAAATAAGGCAAAAAGTAGGCAGATACATATGAACAAGTGGATCCGAGATCAAACAAGGAATAAGCTGGCTGACGGCATACAGAAATTATACCTGTGATCACAGAATCTGAGGCCTCTGCCTCTGGTCTCCCAAGGACCGCATAGAACTGACGACGACCTCTACCTGCCCGACCACCATCCCTACAACCTAGTCTACCACATGGGGCACCATCTCTAGCCTGACCACCACCCCTACCAGAGGCTAAACTGATCGCAGTGGCTCGGCTAGCTGAACTGTACCCTGCTGGGGGAAATCTCTAGCAAAGTGACCAACCACACCACAAATATGGCAAGACCCTGACGACCTACTCGGTCGGGATGAACCAGCAGAACCCAAATAGCCACCATGGCCTGATGCCCCAGAATCTGTACCTCTCGACGGCTGACCACTGTGACCTTGCTAACTGCCCTGACCCTGCTCAAACTTAGAACCAGAAGCCTGAAGTGAAGCCTATACCGGTTGGCTAGACTGACCCTGAAGCTGCTGCGGCTGATAACCTTGGCCCCACTTGCCTGAACCTCTACCACTATGCCTAGAACCACTGTAACCACCCTAATGTCGAGGCCTCTTATCTCTGGCTCCAGTGTCATGATGACGCGAATCCTCAACTGTGCGAGAATAGTCTGCAATGGCCTGGAATGACCAACCGCTAGCAACCAGTATCTCTGCAGGCTCTTTGAACTCTCTATGTAGCCCCCAAACAAATCTACGGACTCTGTCGGCCTCAGTAGGCATAATCATGACTCCAAACGGAGCAAGCTGATGGAACCAGGTCTCATACTCTGAGATGGTCATGGTATCCTAAGAAAGACTAGTGAACTCCTCCCTCCGATGCTCTCGGTCACTCTGTGGAAAGAACTTGGCCATAAAGGCCTCATAAAACTCAAACCAGATCAAAGGAGGTGATGTAGAAGGCTTGCAAGCAAACTGTGCTCTCCACCATAACTTCGCTGGACCCTCCAGCTGATATGCAGTATATCTAACCCCGTGGGTCTCCAACAAGCCCAAATGATGCATCATCTCCTCACAGGTGGTGATAAAGTCATATGGGTCCTGACTCTGTGTACCAACAAAACTCGGCGGTGCTAATCTCAGAAACCTACCCAATGCCTTCTGCTCCATCTCTGTCTTAGTGGGGCAGGGAGCAAGAGGTTGGGCAACCGATTGAACTGGAACAACCTCAGCACGGGGAGCCACAGTAACAAGTTGCGCTCCTGAACTCTGAACACCCAGGGCTACACCCTGAGCGGATGTCTGTGCTACCTCTGAAGGTCTCTCTCCAATCATACCCAGAAGCTGAAGTAACAAACCCCGAATATCTGAAGACTGAGCTGGGGCTGAAGCTGGCACAGAAGCTGATGCTAGAACTGGTACTGGAGCTGGTGGTACCTGGGCTATCCCTGGGTCCACATATTGCTTCTCTGGAGCTAACTCTGGCTCTACCTCAACTCTAGTAGCTCTAACATGTGCCGCTGCTCTGGGGAGCCCTCGACCCCTATCTCTACCCCGGTGACCACCCCGCCCCCCAGCTGGATTCGGAGGTGCAGGGGCAGGAGGCTCTTCTCCGCCAGAAGCTAAAGATTTCATACGAACTATCTGCAGAAGAGTGAACCAGAATAAGTGAGATTTCTAGAAACTTTCAAGGATACTATGCACGAAAGAGGAACAAGAACAGTCCATTTTCCTAAGATGTCACTATAGCCTCCTGAAGATTGGGTACGGACGTCTCTACCCTAATCTGCAGGACTCTACTAGACATTAACTCCTATACTGATGACATTGGTGAACCTAGAGCTCTGATACCAAGATGTCACGACCCTATTCCTTAGTCATGATGGCACCTATAACCTCCAGTAGGCGAACTAATCCCCATAGCCCGGAATGGTTAGTAATGGGCTACCTTCTAATAGTTTAAGCGAAAGATTTGATACATAAGCAGAAGCAAGAGCATAATGAGAAGAAAATAGATACAAGAGAGATATAAACAAGCAGAATCTAAACCAACCCAAAACCTGGTATCAGAGCGTATAAGAGCCGAACTACATTAGGAGTACAAAGGTCCAAAAGTCATATATACACAATGTCTCCGAAACTATAAGAGTACAAAATACACCAAGGATAACTGAAGTAAAGCTCTGAACGCAAAGAGCTCACCCTCAGCCTGGATGGTCCAAAAACAGCTCCCCGCACGAGTCTCTAACGCGCTAACAACGATGGCCCATGCTAGGATCTGCACCGAAAGATGCAGACGGTAGGGTGAGCACCAAATGTGAAGCATAAGGTACCTAGTAGGTATCATAGGCCGACTGAGCATATATAAAGTAAAAGAGCAATAGCAGGCGGAGTAGGAACAAATAGTCACAGAATTCAACGATAAGCACACATGAGCTAGCCCAGAGGGAAGACAACATAAACAACATATAAGGCTAGCATATAGAATATATACACACAACAGGCACAAGTGAAAGTAAGGACAACGCACCTGGGATCCTTACAAAAATAATATATATAAGAATAAGTTCTAGAAATGGGCGGTATACTGGTACCTTCAAGTATAAAGAAAAAGGGAGAGAAGAATAAAGGTAGACATGCTCGACATGTAGGAATTAATACCCAATCAAGTCATACAAAACTCAATCCAGGAACTCACCACCTCACAGTAATCATGCTCATACTCAACCGTAACAGGGAACAATATCAGAATAAAGTAACAAGAGTCTACCTACAGTCCCTCGGCCGCCCATACAACCGAGGAACGCAATCAAGTGAAAACAAACCCTCCGGCATCTCATACTACTGGAGCGTACAATCAACAAACAGCAAACAAGGGTGGTGTCTCAAACAATGGATGATATGATGCATCAAAACCTCAGGGTGAAATAGAACCTCTGTATGCACCTCCTCCGGTGCCGATCGGGCCCAGCTGGCAGGTTCCATGGAAGGACACAACCTGTATAACTTTACTCTATCGTATACCTTTCCCCCTGGCACACGCATCCCAAAGCCTCAGGCCCAAAGCGGCAAGGTCCATGGAGGTCCCGGACCCCATACTAAAACTCAGAATCAAAACGTGTCCTCCAAAATTGAGTATGGGTTCAAGCCAGTGGCTAAGTCTCAAATATACATGCCTAGATCCTGTCTAGGACAAAAATAGTGAAAACGATGTCTCAAAAACCTTTCCAAGAGTGTTCGTGCACAACTGGGTCTAAAACAGTAGTAAAAACATCTCAAATGCTTGACCTGGCTGAGCCTGATATCATTTCAACTCAGTAAGAAAACTCTGCTAGCACTCTGACCCGGTCGAGTCTAGCAATAGTGGTAAATCATGATAAAACCATATATTTAACCTTCTCTTACCCCAAGAAGATCCATGTATCAAGTAAAATCATTTTCAAATCCAATTTCATCGAAAATGGATCCCCGGGGCCATGCAAGGTTTAGAAAATCAGTTTTCGTAGGCTTGAAGCCAAAAACCATAATAAAATGTGGAAAAACCTCTTTATATGCATGGAAATGATATGATCAACCCAAATAACTGCCTGGAAGCTCACAATCAACCTTACGTCCCTGCACAGGCTCCGAAGCTACTCAGCAAGCATAACCAGCCTAGAAGGATATTTCTATATCCGGGACTCGCAGACATTCCCAATAATCTCACCTTCTATGTTTCAGAGTAAACAATACCTCACGGGGTCACAAGGATAATAAATATATCAACTAATAGGAATACTACACACAACGGAGGAAAGAAATAGGATGAATCATGGAAAAGCGGTCAAGGTCTGTGGTACCAACCTAATAACCCAACCCAAGGATGCCAACTAGTAAAATTTACCCGATATATGCGAAATCTAGGGAATTAAGTCATAACCTACCTGTCATTCGATGACAAGCTGCGGGAACGATGATATCCGAGGCCGAGCTGCTTTGAACGAGAATCAAACTATCAAATTCATGAATAAAATGTTAAGACTAGTCTAACGATACTCATATTGCTACAATTGTAGCTAGGTCGATATATGGGTTAAAAGCAGGCCCACGGGACCCGAAACCAAAACCAAAAAGAACCACGATGACTCCAATGATGCCAAGAAGGCATGCTCCAAATTTGAGCACAATTGGACAAGGGAAGGGCACCAAAACAGCCCGCCCAAGTTGGGGATTAAAGAATGGAAATTTTGAAAATATAAACGAAAATTGGGCAAGAATTACTTACCAGAAAGATGGAATTTCAAGCCGAGACAGACAATCCTTAACTTCCATGAAGTATGCACGAGCTAGGGGAAGCCACTATATAAGAATTTCCAAGCTTTGGTAGGAGCAACAATGGAGGAAATTAAGAAAAAAACTGAAGAAGGCAAGTTGGGGAAGATGACTTACCAAGAGGGGAAGAACTATGGATAATCGATGAACAAAAAATATCCCAATGTTTAGAACTGAAATGGAGCAAAATGGTGAAGAGAATTTTGAGTTTTAGAGTGAGAAATGTGAGGAGAAGGGCTGGAAAAAGTGAAATGACAGCAATAAATAGCTGCTGTCCGCAGCTGATTTTCTGCACTTTTTAGAAAACTCGATGGGGTATTCTGGGCACAATCGGAAACTGATATTCAAAAACCAATAGTGTTAATAGAGTGGAAACGAAGTTTTGGACTTAACGGAATCGACGAAACTTCCAAACAAGGTCTTTTCAGAGAAATGTTGACCCAAGTCAACATTAACGAAAAGGAACTCAAAGGCTCGAAATGAGTCTGACTCACCCAGAACCCGAACCAACAATCTTCCTAGCCCAAACTCAACATTCTGGAGCTGATGGAATCGTCAGATTTTGGATCCGACACTGCGATCATCGAAAGTCACCCAAAGTTACACTTTCAACTCCAAATGGCCTGAAAACTGAGAAAACCACACAAAATCCACACCGGAAGTTTCTAGGCCTCAACTAAAGGTCCAACTAGACCAAATTCATCGCTCCAAAGCGAACGAAACTGTCATAATTCAATTCCAAGCACGCTAGCTAAGAATGTTGACTAAAGTCAACGATATTCTAAGTTTAAAGCTCTAAAACAGGCGAACGGCTAAAAAGATCAAACGAACGACCAGGGTACTAAACTACAGTCCCAACGAGCCATAAATGACTTAGGGCCGCTACAGGAAGGCTCTAACAGTGCAATAAATGCAAAAATGCAAAGATGACCGAAAGGGTCATCACAACGGAGAAATATAAAGACAATGTGTATAAATAAAATTTAAAAAGGTACATAAACAAATGTGAAGATAATGTACATAAATAAATGTAAGGACAATAATATAAATAAATGTAAAGATAATATATAAATAAATGTAAAGATAATGCATAAATAAATGTAAAGATAAGTGGATGGGAAATATAAAAAAAATGTATGAATAATAAAGATAAATGTATAAATAATGTCACGACTCGATTTCTCAGGTCATGATGGCACCTACAACCCTCCAGTAGGAGAACCAGTCCCCGTAGCCCAAAATGGTTAGTAATGGGCTACTACCTAACCAAAATGCATAATAAGCAGAAATAAGCGGAAGCAGAATGTAAAGATAGACAATGCGGAAGAAAATAACCCTAATATATACATAAGAAAACTACACCAACCCCAAGACTTGGTATCGACAGTACAGAAGCTTCTAATAGAGTACAAGTGCTAGAAGTAACAATAGATAAGTACAACTATCTCTGAATAACAAAGAGTATCAGTACAAAAGATGAGATATGGACAATCCCCGACCGTCAGGTGCTCACCCTAGTGTCGAACCTCCCAAAAGCTGCACGAGTCTCCAACGCGATCAACGGCGAAAGCTCAACTTATATATGCACCAGAAAGATGCAGAAGTATAGCATGAGCACCAAGACTACGGGTACTCAGTAGGCATCATCGGCCGACTGAGCGCATATAAGATATAAAAATAGTAAGTAGTAGATAGCAAGAAAGCAGTCACAGAAGCGATACAGAAAGCACAAAAAACTAGCACGGAGAATAGGCAACCAAGAGTTATAAGCAAACAATGCTAACACAGAAGATATAAACACACATAATCACAGGTGAAGGGAAGAAGAACGCACCTGGAGTCCTTGCACAACAATATAAGTAAATAAAGAGAGAGAGAGTTGAGAACAATGGCGGTATACCAGTAACCTAAAGTAAAAGGAAAAGAAGGAAAGCAGCCTAGCATACTCAAGTTGGAATCAACAAGCATAAGGAAATCATAACACCCATCCAACTTCAAGATAGCATAAACAGGAATCCACCTCTCAAGTACAACCCTAGGATGGAATAACTAACCCACAATAACCAAGAAATACTACTCAAATCCTGATAAGAATGGAACCAAAAACTCACAATCTGCTCAGAAGGCCACACAAAAGTGCCTTAATAAGATAGGACTCCCTAGCTCTCTCAATAATCAAAATCCCACAACCGGAGTCTCAACAGGCTAATACCCGCGAAATCCCAAAGAATAAGGACCATAACCAGCTCTATAAAGTGACAAGAGTAATCTAAACTACCTACAGTCCCAACGGCCGCCCATACAACCAAGGAACACAATCAGGTGAAAACAAACCCTCCGGCCGCCCATACATCCGGAGCGTACACTGAAAACACAGCAAACAAGGATGGAATCCGAGTGAAATATGCATGATGATGATAATAATGGAACAGATAATAGTAACCCTGTATGCACCTCCCCCCGGCACTTTGGTAGGAGGACCCATGGTGGGACATACCTATTATACACCATCCGACATCGTATACCCCTCCTCCAACACGCTCGACCCTTTGGCCAGGTCTTGGAACGGCAGGACCCATGGAGGTCCCATACCACATACAGTAATAAATGCAAAATCTCAGAGAATTAGAGCCTCGAAGTGCATGCCCGAAATTGAACCTGGTCTAAAAAAATAGTAGTAATCTCAAAAGACCCTCTCAAAGGGTGCCCGAAGTATACTCGGGTCTAAATCTGTGATAAAAGTCTCAATAACCCTCTCAAAGGGTGCCCAGAGCGTTTTGGGTCTAAATCAGTAAGAAATTAGGTCTAGTGCTCTGCCCAGCAGAGCCCATTATCAGTAGGAAATCAAGTCTAGTGCTCTGCCCAGCAGGGCCTAGTATCAGTAGGAAATCAGGGCTAGTGCTCTGCCCGACAGAGCCTAGTATCAGTAGGAAATTAGTGCGAAATCATCCAAAATCTCATGTCATCATTAGATTATACCAAAAAGGGCCCCCGGGGCCATGCAAGTTTAGGAAATACCATCTATAGTGGCTCGTACCCAAAATCAAAGGAAAACATGCAGGGAAAACCTTTTTCATGGATGATATGCTCGCACACAAATATAACCTATCCCAACGGCTAACAAATATTCCTATCAGCCCTGCACAGGCTCAACAACTACTCAGCAAACATAACCAGTCTAAAAGGATACCTCTATGTATGAGACTCGCGGACATTCCCAAATGACCCACCATCTATGTTCCAGAGTCAATACAAGGCCACACAGGACCACAAGGGTAATATACAATACTACACGAATACTACAATCAGCGTATGAAATAAATGGATAGAAAAGACGGGCAAAGTTTGGGGTACCAACCTAAAACAACCCACCCAAGGATGCTAATTAATGCAGTTATAGCCTATATACGCAGAGTCTATGTAGGAAAAATCATAACCTACCTGTCGTCCGACGAATAGCTGTGAGGACAGTGTCATCTAGGCTTGAACTGCTTCGTGAAGCTCCAATTTACAAAACTAATATCAAAACAGCAATCTACGCATTAAAACAAGACTAACGATACCCATAATGCCATAAACATAACTGAGTCAAAATCCGAGTCACAAACGGGCTCGTGGACTCCGCAACCCGAAACCAGAAATGAAAAATACCAAAGTGTTCCCTACCATCCCGGGAGCACATGCTCAAATTTTGAGTGGAAACGGACATGAAATAGGGCTCCAAAACAGCCCGCTCAAGCAAAGAAATAAAAGAGGAATTTCAAGAAATAATTCTGGAAATTAAACAAAAGAAACTTACCACCATGAGAAGATGAGCTAAGGGAGTGAGAACTCTGAATCCATGATCATGCAAAGCTCAATAGGGCAGATTCTACAAGAATCCCAAGATCTTTAAAGTAAGCAGCAATGGAGGATTTAGGAAAACAAGAGAAGAAAAGGTTGGGGAAGAAGACTTACCAATAGCCGAGGAAACACAGATTTTTGATGAGCAAATGATTCCCCATGTTCAAGAACTAATTTGGAGCAATTTGGTAGAGCGAATTTGTGTTTTAGAGTTGGAATAGTATGAGGAACAATGCTGGAAAAATGAAGGCCAAAGAATTTTATAGCTGCTGGTCGCTGGTCGGCGCTATCGCGCTAAAGGAGCGCGATCGCGCTGAAGGAAGCATCACAGACCAGCGGTATCGCGCTACAGGAGCGCGATCGCGCTTAAGGGAAAAACATAGACTAGCGCAATCATGCTAAAGGAGCGCGATCGCGCTGAAGGCCACCAGAAGCAGAAAAAACCCAGCAACAACTAAAACTTCTACGGGGCATTCCGGGCATAATCAGAACCCGATACTTAAAAACCAATAGTGCTATTAGAGTGGAAACGACGTTCCAAACTTAACGAAATCAATGAAACTTCCATACGAGGTCGTTTCAGAAGAATGTTGACCTAAGTCAACACTAGCTAATGCTAACCAAACACCCGAAATAAGCCCCGCTCATTCGGAACCCAAACCAACCAACTAACTAACACGAACTCGGCATTCCGGAGCTAACGGCGCTGACAGAATTTCCATCTGAGGCTGTCTTCTCTGAATGTTGACCAAAGTCAACCCAACAAGCCCAACTGGCCTAAAAACACAGAATGAGAGAGAATTCCAAGCTAAAAAGCTCCCCAATCCTGACCAAAGTCCATGCTCCGGAGCTAACGAAACTGTCAGAATTTGATTCTGAGCACGTTCACCAAGAATATTGACTGAAGTCAACGATTTCAAAAGCTTAAAGCTCTAAAACAAGAAACGACCAAAAAGACCAAACAAACGGCCTGGGCACCGAACTATTGGTCCCAGCAAGCCATAAATGACTTGGGGCCGCTACAGGTAAGCTCTAACGGTACAAGAAAAGGTAAAAACACGTAAATGACCAGAAGGGTCATTACATCATCCACTACTAAAAAATCTTTCATCCACGAAAGTTAGGAAAGAAGGAAAGACTAGAGATTAAAAGAACAGTGGATACAAAGCCCGCACTACTCTCTCGGACAACCCGGGTAGCCTCCTCGACAAGACGGCACCCAACAGAATGAAACCATGAAAGGCAACCAAGATTAAAACTCAATACTAGCTAGCTAGATTCCAAACTCAACTCCAAAACTCCAAAGATCTGCCGACCCAAACTGAACCTCGAAAATCTCAACTGAAAAAACTGATGCAACACCGAAACCAGAGAAGCAAGGCGACCAACACACAGAACTTGAATCTTTGAAACCACAACCAAGTTCGCCAGAAAAGACAACATCCATAACTCTAACTCATGAACCCGGTGATCTACAAGAAGTATGGTACGCCTACCACAAAGTCTGAAATCACCAGCTAAGCTCCAAACTCTAAGAATACCACTGCTACTCTGAGTACCCAAACACCATTCGGAATTGAAATCGCCTTACAACGCTCACCTCAAGAAGAAGTCTACCATTCTACGAATATCAAGTCCAAACACCCCACAGGCAAAGGAAAGGGTGCCTGAAGCCCAAGGTCGCCATTTAGCCATAGAAATTTGCATATACTTTCAATTCCCCCCCTGGCACCGAATCAACCACTACACTGTAACAACACATAAATCAACCACCTGGAAGCATACCATATACCAAACTCTTAATCCATGTTGGTTGAGTTTAACCAATACTAGAACCCTACGCTAAAGACAACCCTTAAAGAATAAACTAAACAAGCTTCCAAACTCCCGGCGAATGAAGGCTACCACAAACCTCAGAGTATCATTAGAACCCAATAATAGGCTCGCTAGTATTAACCCACATAACCTGACCACAAATAATACATCACCGCTGATTCTGGAACTTACGCCACTGCATTTGTCCAGCCAAGATGGGAGAAATTTCATAACATGAAGAGCACCGCTGAAATTAGGATTATCCAGCCTAAAATGGAGGTTAGCCGAGGACTAGGTGTTCAAGGCCAATAGCCGCATCCGAAACTAAAGTAAAGAAGCTAAGTTGCCCTCACCCACTGCCTCCCAACACTAGGATGCTACAACCAAAAAGAAACTGCCATAAACAATCCGATGTAACTTGCCAAGCCATGATTCTGAAACCAAACCCCGGTTTACCAACCACTGCCTCTATAGAACCCATATGCTGCCAGTGAACCCTTAGAAACCAAAGCCAACTAGGCTTGAATATGCAAGTTGCCAAATTCGTAGCTGTTACTGAAACCATAAACCAATCAAAGGAGAAGCTACTGCAATTTGTAGTTGTTCGAATCAAGTTACCAACCCATAACCCAAGTAAACCTTTGTCTTCATCTTAGTCAACTACCAAAACACACAAGCACGAACAAGGAGTCATCTCCCTCCTTCTCAACTTAGTTCTCACATCTATATTGCCAAACTCAATAAAGCAGGAGAAGAATGGGTCGGATGCCCAACTCACCCAAAATGCTACGAGTACCACTCAGCCACGAGGCTACTATCAATACTTAGTTGAAAATGCCAAAGCCAAACTCGATCATAATGCCAAAATCAAAATCTTATCCAGAGAACTATGATCAAAATTCATTCCGACTGGATTCGGGGAAAATAATAAGACAACCCAACAAGACAAGAAACTGAAGGAGGCTATGGGAACAACCCACATACTTGCCAACCTCTTAAACAAACCAACAAAGAGGGTTGACTCTAAACACCCGAGAAAACCAAGTTGATCAAAGCACGCTAGCATAACCAATATCTCCCAACTTAAGATAAAATCTCAACTCTGGCATAACTACCGGTATCACATCGAACCAACACCAGAACCTCTATAAAAAGCTAGGTAACAGCCTAGGCAATCAACCATCTAGGACCGCTCAAAAGGGAAGACTCAGCACAAGCCTAGATCCACAATGAAACCAGAGGCAAAACATCCAGAAAAGAGACTAACAAGAACTACCCACGAGCTATGACTCTGGGTAAACACCTCGTAAGAATAACTCACTCCCATCCACTACTAAGTAAACTACCATGAGAACAATGCATAAAAGCTACAATCTAGAAATCAAACAACTAAACAGGTAGCAGATAGGCATATAAGAAATTAAATGATAGAAGGTAAGGAATCACAACGCGAGCATTGCTATCACAAGCTGAAGGTAACAATAGCCTTACTTGGAGCAACGATGTCAGGAACCTCTACCTCTGTCCTATCAAGAGGAGCATCAGACTGACGGTGTCTAACCATAGCCGGAGTAGTCGAAGCTGAAAGCTCTATCATCCCTCGATAGGGACAATCTCTTGCATAATGTCCCATCACCCCATAACTATAGCAACCCAAAGAAGCTCTACTTTGAAGCACGGTGCCTGTCGACTCTAGACGGATACCTGAACCACCAGCTGAAAGCCACCTCTAACCATCCGGGGACTACCCCCGAAACCCTGCTCCCCACCTCTGACCGGTAGCACTGACGCCCTGGGAGATAACACTTGCTGACCCTGCTGACCCTGCTGACCCTGCTGACTAGAAGGCGGAATTGAGGGACAATCCCTAACCAAGTGCCCACGCTCCCTGAACCAATAACAAATCTTTCCAAGTGGAGTCCGATGGGATAATCCTACTGGACCAGACCAGCCACCACGGCCTGCACACTCTGAAGGAAAATCCTGAAGAATATGATTTGTACCCTGCCTACTCTGCTCAATATGCCCTACACTACCACTCTCTAGAACCCATGGAGCAACTAAAATTGGCCTGGTAGATAAGAAGCAATGGAACCTATCTCTGGTGGAGAATCCCCTACCTCAAGTCTGAGAACCTCGGAAACTATCCTGGTGACGATGTTTCTTAGCTACCTTCATAAGCCTCACGACATAAACCCTCAATAGACCAAGCATGATCCATTACCTGAAGGAAGGTCGTCCCAACTGTAACCAAATGTTTGGTCGCTAAACAGAGCGGTGAAATCAAACCCCCAGCAAAGCTCTGAACTCTATCAAACTCTGAAGGCATAGTCCTAGCAGTATGCCTAACCATCTCATGAAATATCTCCTTGTACTCCAATGCCGACAGACAACCCTGCTGAAGAACTGGTAGCTCAACCCTAGCTGAAGCACTGCTCGTAGAACTGGGTACTGAAACACCCACCAGAGGACTGAGAGTCCTAGCCACGGTGTCCTGAATAACTGGAGTAGCTATGAATCCAATTGGAGGTAGGGCTGACCCCACACCCCCTATCTAATGCGGTATACTCTCATTCTGAGGTCCTGGCGCTGACGAAAGCACTGACGCAATAGGCACAAAAGCCTCGACATCACCAATTGTCAAATTTGTCTTAGGCATCTGAGAAGGAATGAAACAACCAAAGTTTAGAAGTCAGTAGATCCAGGACCCACGACAAGGAGCCAAGAAGATGAAACTTTCCTAATAATGCCCTGTAGCCTCCCACAAATAGGATACGGATGTCATTGTACCGATCCGTGAGACTCTACGTAGATACTTGCTTCTGTACTACGACACTAGTGAACCTAGAGCTCTGATACCAAGCTGTCACAACTTGATTTCTTAGGTCATGATGGCACCTACAATCCCCCAGTAGGTGAACCAATCCTCATAGCTCGTAAAGGTTAGTAATGGGCTACTACCAAACCAAAATGCACAATAAGCGGAAATAAGTGGAAGCAGAATGTAAAGATAGACAATGAGGAAGAAAATAACTCGAATATATACATAAGAAAACTACACCAACCCCAAGATTTGGTATCGACAGTACAGAAGCTTCTAATAGAGTACAAGTGCTAGTAGTAACAACAGATAAGTATAACTATCTCCGAATATACAAATAATATCAGTACAAAAGATGAGATATGGACAATCCCCGACTTTCAGGCGCTCACCCTAGTCTCGAACCTCCCAAAAGCTGCACGAGTCTCCAACACGATCAACGTCGAAAGCTCAACTAATATTTGCACCAAAAATATGCAGAAGTGTAGCATGAGCACCAAGACAATAGGTACTTAGTAGGTATCATCAGTCGACTGATATAAAAACAGTGCTAGCAAGATATAAAAATAGTAAGTAGCAGATAGCAAGAAAGCAGTCACAGAAGCAATAGAGAAAGCACAAAGAACTAGCACAGAGAATAGACAACCATGAGTTATAAGCAAACAATGCTAGCATAGAAGATATAAACACACAGAATCATAGGTGAAGGGAATAAGAACACACCTGGAGTCCTTGCATAACAATATAAGTAAATAAAGAGAGAGAATTGAGAACAAGGGATGTATACCGGCAACCTTAAGTAAAAGGAAAAGAAGAAAAGCAGCCTAGCATACTCAAGATGGAATCAACAAGCATAAGGAAATCATAACACCCATCAAAATTCACTATAGCATAAACAAGAATCTGCCTCTCAAGTACAACCCTAGGATGGAATAACTAACCCACAATAACCAAGAAATATTACTCAAATCCTGATAAGAATAGGACCAGAAACTCACAATCTGCTCAGAAGGCCACACAAAAGTGCCTCAATAAAATAGGACTCCCTAGCCCTCTCAATAATCAAAATCCCACAACCAGAGCCTCAACAGGCTAATAACCGATCCCCAAGAACAAGGACCATAACCAGCTCTATAAAGCGACAAGATTAATCTAAACTACCTACAGTCCCAACGACTGCCCATACAACCAAGGAACGCAATCAAGTGAAAACAAACCCTCCAACCGCCCATACAACCGGAGCGTACACTGAACACATAACAAACAAGGGTGGAATCCGAATGAAATATGCATGATGATGATAATGATGGAACCGATAATAGTAACCCTATATGCACCTCCTCCCGACACTTTGGTAGGAGGACCCATGGTGGGATGTACCCACTATACACCATCTGACACCGTATACCCCTCCTCCGGCATGCTCGGTCCTTTGGCCAGGTCCAGGAACGGAAGGGCCCATAGAGGTCCCAGACCACATACAGTAACAAACGCAAAATCTCAGAGAATCAAAGCCTCAAAGTGCATGCCCGAAATTGAATCGGGTCTAAAACAGTAGTAGTAATCTCAAAAGACCCTCTCAAAGGGTGCCCAAAGTATAATCGGGTCTAAATCTGTGATAAAAGTCTCAATAACTTTCTTAAAGGGTGCCCAGAGCATATCTGGGTCTAAATCAGTAAGAAATCAGGTCTAGTGCTCTGCCCAGCAGAGCCCAGTATCAGTATGAAATCAAGTCTAGTGCTTTGCCCAGTAGGGCCTAGTATCAGTAGGAAATCAGGGCTAGTGCTCTGCCCGGCAGAGCCTAGTATCAGTAGGAAATTAGTGCGAAATCATCCAAAATCTTATGTCATCATTAGATTATACCAAAAAGGGGCCCCCAGGGCCATGCAAGTTTAGGAAAAACCGTCTATAGTGGCTTGCAGCCAAAATCGAAGTAAAACATGCAAGGAAAAACTTTTTCATAGATGATATGCTCGCACACAAATATAAATTAGCCCAATGGCTTACAAACATTCCTACCGGCCCTGCACATGATCCACAACTACTCAGCAAACATAACCAGCCTAAAAGGATATCTCTATGTTCGGGACTCGCGTACATTCCTGAATAACCCACCATCTATGTTCCGGAGTTAATACAAGGCCACACAGGACCACAAGGGTAATATACAATACTACACGAATACTACAATCAGCATATAAAATAAACGGACAGAAAAGATGGGTAAGGTCTGGGGTACCAACCTAAAACAAACCACCCAAGGATGCTAATTAATGCAGTTATAGCCTATATATGCAGAGTCTATGTAGGAAAAGCCATAACATACCTGTCGTCTGACGAATAGCTGCGGGGATGGCGTCGTCCAGGCTTAAACTGCTCTGAGAAGCTACAAATTGAAAAACTAATATCAAAACAACAATCTACACGTCAAAACAAGACTAACGATACCCATAATACCATAAACATAACTGGGTAAAAATCTGGGTTACAAATGGGCCCATGGGCCTCGTAACCCGAAACCAGAAACAAAAAATACCAAAATATTTCCTACCATCCCGGGAGCACATGCTCAAAATTTAAGTGGAAACGTACATGAAATGGGGCTCCAAAACAGCATGCTCAAGCAAAGAAATAAAAGAGAAATTTCAAGAAATAATTTCGGAAATTAAACAAAAGAAACTTACCACCACGAGAAGACGATCTAAGGGAGTGAGAACTCAGAATCCATGATCATGCAAAGCTCAATAGGGCAGATTCTACAAGAATCCCAAGCTCTTGAAAGTAAGCAACAATGGAGGATTTAGGAAAACAAGAGAAGAAAAGGTTGGGGAAGAAGACTTACCAATAGCCGAGGGAACACGGATTTTTGATGAGCAAATGATTCCCCAAGTTCAAGAACTAATTTAGAGCAATTTGGTAGAGAGAATTTGTGTTTTAGAGTTGGAAAAGTATGAGGAACAGTGCTGGAAAAATGAAGGCCAAAGAATTTTATAGATGTTGGTCAGCGCTATCGCGCTAAAGGAGCACGATCGCGCTGAAGAAAGCATCACAAACCAGCTCTATCATGCTACAGGAGAGCGATCATGCTGAAGGGAAAAACACAGACCAGCACAATCACGCTAAAAGAGCGCGATCGCCCTGAAGGACACCAGAAGCAGAAAAAACCAACAATAGCCAAAACTTCTACGGGAGCACAATCGAAACCCGATGCTTAGAAACCAATAGTGATATTAGAGTGGAAACGATGTTTTGGACTTAATAGAATCGATGAAACTTTCATACGAGGTCATTTCAGAAGAATTTTAATCCAAGTCAACACTAGCTAATGCCAACCAAACACCCGAAATGAGCTCAGCTCATCCGAAAACCAAACCAACCAACTAAATAACATAAACTCGACATTACGGAGCTAACGGAGCTGACGGAATTTTCATCCGAGGCTGTCTTCTCCAAATATTGACCAAAGTCAACCCAACAAGCCCAACTGGCCTGAAAACATAGAACGAGAGAGAATTCCAAGCTGAAAAGCTCCCGAATCCCGACCAAAGGTCCCTTTAGAACAAAGTCCAAGCTCTGGAGCTAATGGAACTGTCGGAATTCGATTCTGAGCACATTCACCAAGAATGTTGACTGAAGTCAACGATTTCAAAAGCTTAAAGCTCTAAAACAAGGAACAGCCAAAAAGACCAAACAAACAGTCAGGGCACCAAACTATTGGTCTCAACAAGCCATAAATGACTGGGCGCTGCTACAGGTAAGCTTTAACGGTATAAGAAAAGGCAAAAATGCGTAAATGACCGAAAGGGTCATTACAAATAATGTAAAGAAAAAAATATATAAATAATATATATAAAAAAAGTGAGAAAAATATAAAGAGAGGAAAAGGAGGCTACTCTTGCTAGCATCTTAAAATCAAATAGTAGAAAGTGTAGAGAGAGAGAGAGAGAAGAAAGAATATGTGTAGGTAGTGTGAAGTGAGTCAAAAATGAGAGAGAGAGAGAGAGAGAGAGAGTGTTCTCCTTTTTATCAACAAAAACAAAATCACCTTTTGTCAAAATCATGGGCTCAAAACCATGTGCCCTTAAAATCATGGGCACAAAACCTTGTGCCCCTAAACCTATGGGCTTCTTGTCTTATTTGTGTTTAAAATTTATTCTTCTGACTTTTACGTTTGTGGACTATAAAAAACATAAAAAAATGTGAAAAAATGTGAGTATTGATATGTAATTACAAAAATATAAAGATAAAATGTAATCAACTTTAAAAATGTAATGTGTTGTAAATGACTAAAATTGTAGTATTTACGTGATGTATATGTGTGCAAATGATTGTGAAAATATTGTGATTATTAATATTCTACACTAAAAATAAATTGATAAAAATTCTAATATTTACGAATTTAAGGATAATTATCAATAAATTATAAAAAGTAAAATATGATAATAAATTGATAAAAAATTTAAAATAAGGATAATTATTAATAAATATTAAAAATTGAGAAAATGTGTAAAAAATTATATTTTTGTGCTCTGTAACGATCAGAAAGCCTGAAGACATTAATTTTCAGTAAGGAGAGCCAAAATTGGGTGTCGACAGGGTGTTCTTGAAACTGTCGTCTATGAAAGGCATTATGCAATTCGAAAAGAAAGGTAAGTTGGGCCCCAGGTATGTTGGACCTTATAGAGTTATATGCAGAGTTTTCCAGGAATCCTACACGGTGGAATTACCTCAGAGTTAGATGCGGTACATTCGATCTTTTATGTGTATATGCTACGCATATGTTTGGGAGATCCTTCACATGTTTTTGCTACAGAAGATATTGAGCTTTCAGAAGAATTATCATTTGAGGAAGTCCCAGTGGCCCTATTTGACAAATAGCTCAGGAAGTTGAGGACCAAAGAAATAGCATCAGTCAAGGTACTTTGGAAGAGTCAAAATGTAAATAAAGCCACTTGGGAAGCCGAGGCTGATATCAAGACCAGATATCCATACTTATTTCAAGGACCATTCGAACGTTCTTAAACTACTTGTCCTCTTCATATGATCACTAGTTCCAGTTATACTTGTTCAATGGTTTTTCAATTTTTACATGACATGTTTAGGTACTTGACTTGTGCCTACGATTCTAGAGTTTTTGCATAGATGAAGCCTTCAGATGCAGCGTATAAGGTAAGCTATAGTGTTACAACTTTCATTTGAGTATAAGGTCAAGCAATTTCTTGATTTTATTTGTTAAGTAATGTATATGTTGTGACGCTCTATGAAGCGTATTTGTATGAATTCCGGTTAGTTAACAGATTTTGGATAGGACTGTTTACAGAGGAAACTCTACTGAAATTTTAGAAAATAACAGAGTTGGGGATAATGTAATACCCTGTAACAATAGTATTTGAAGGTATTAGAGGAGTATTTTAAGCTCATAAAGTGAAGACTATAATTGTATAAAGGTATTCCATAGAGTTGAACAAGATTTGAGCTAAATGTTGAGCTAACCCACAATGAGTTTCATGACCGTACGTGGTCTTTTATGGTTCATATGTTGGTGTATAGTGTAAGGCTTTGAGGCCTATGTTTTAAGGCTAAGTGTTGAACCATATAAGGTGGTTTATGACCATTAAATAAAGGTACAGTTCATACATATTGACGTATATTAAAATACCTTGCAAACACTAAACTTGTCCAAAGACATGGCCATCCACGGAGGGATTTAGGGCCATAAAAGTGGTTCCATGACCATGGATTTTGCTGTGGAAAAGATCATAGAAGTTGAAGTTTCAGAATCAGAGGTTTTCACCATCCGTGAGATTCACAAAAACGTGACCATCCACGGCCATATACATGGGCGTTAAATTTTTAGGATCATAAGTCGGTCTGTAAAGCTAAGTCAACAAAAGTTTATATAATGCTAAATGCAATCTAAAGGTCATTTTTCACTATTTTCTTCACATAAGATACTCATAGTCTCCAAGGAGATTTCTATCACTTCCAAGGTCCAAGGTAAGGATCCTTCATGATTTGGGCTTGATTTTTTTCGCTATCGACATTTCTAACAAAGACTTTTTCTTCACCTCTAATTTGGACCTAAGCTTTTGCAGCCATATTTGAGCAAGGAAAATAGTAGGGTTTTTGATGTGGTTCTAAGATACATACACTTATTTTCATTACTTTTACCCACATTTGAGTCTTGTTTTGAGGATATTCTTGCTTGATTCTTGTAATTTATTCTTGATTTTATGATTTGGCACTTATGTAAGGTGTTTTATGCATTTTAGGTGAAAAAAGTTTAAAAAACACAAAAAAGGAGCATAAATGGATGATTTTCCAAAAGTAGAGTCCTAGAGCAATGTCAAAGCTTCGCAGAGCGAGTTCCACAACAAAGAGAGGTATAAAATACATCCCTCAAAATTTTACACCTTAAAAGGGAAAAACCAAGGCAAGCAAGGAGATCTTGCAGCGTGAGCCCCAGGGCGAACAGAGGCAGCTTACGCTACGAGTAGTGGTAGTACAGGGCAAATTCTTCCCCACTTTCCTAGTATGACTTGGAGGGATCTCTAAGGTATTTTTAAATGCACATAAAAATCGGTTGGACAATGTCTTTCTCTGTTTTGTTCCTTCCTCGGCAAGCTTGGGAGTTTCCTGATGTAATCTCCCTGGGTACGATTTTGGAGTTTATGTAAATGCCCTATCTTCAAAGGGAGCTATTGACTTAAGGTATCCCCTGATCCGAAGGTGAGCTATATTTTTTATAATGAAGAGGAAAGAAAAAAGTCATTATAAAGGATGACGATATTTACCATTTTCACTGTCTGCCTAAAGGCTTATTAGTAGCTCTTAGGTTCTCCGTCAGTAGAGTGATTGCCAAAACCTAGGTTCTCCAAATACCCCTTAGGCCATTTTAAATGGAGTTTAGAGCATAGAATTTCATAGGAAATACTAAGGAGTAAGAGCTTCAACTCTATACTAGGGTTATCTCTATACTTTTTTACTTAGCTTATTTCATTGTTTTTATTACACTATTTTATAATCAAATTATAAGTGTCTAAAAGCTCTCTTTCTAGGATTGTGATCATAATATGAACATTGTTATATTTATATAGATTGATATTGCAAAATCTACCATTAAATTTTGATCTCTTAACCTTGTAATTACTATTTTATTACTTCGCGATTAATAAAATAAATGAATAATTTATAGAGGAGCTTGAGAGATGGAGGCTAGAAATAGAATGTAGGTTAAGGGGATTAGGATGCATCAACTAACAGATTTATGGCTAGGATGGAGACGTACCTAGATCGCCCTACTTGGTCAAATACAGGAAGATAACTTAATGCATTTGAATTGGTTCATCTATCCTTTCTCAATGATGTATTTAGGCGTCCAATTCAGGTAAAGGTTAGAGGAGCGATAGCCCATTGCCATAATATCAACCATGTGATTCATCAATTCGGTAGATATCTTAATCATACTTAAATAACTATATAAAATATACGATGTAAATACGAAAGGAGCCATAACCCTAGGTCTTCATAACGCTGTGAACAACTCCTAAAAATCTTACTCAAAATTTCTTTAATCTCATTAGTAGAAGTAATAAACAAACGCCATTTTTAAAATCGGACAACACTTATTTTTACAACCGTAATAGCATATCACTATCTTGTCATCACAAGTTCCTGTGGGTTCGACAACCCTGATTGTTTTACAATTATTTTATTACATGCGATCATGTACACTTTCATGAAAGTTGGTGGCTACACCACAGACAGTTCAACAGTTTCACTACTAAAAGATAAGTTTGAACTTTCTCTTCATCTATGAGCTTGTAAGTGTATTTTTATGTCGTTTGATAAAAAAAACTCACGGGATGGCGTTCAAAAGTTGAGAGTTCAAATTTATGTGTTTGAATTGTATAAAAAATTGTATATTAAGAAGCAAGGTTTGATAGAGTAAGCCTAACCTCATAGAAAGGTCATGATATCATTTGGGAAGCGAGGAAAGAGAAAGGTGTCATGATATACCAATTATTTATCATATTCGCCAAGCTTATCACTCGTGAGCTATTGTTTTGTTGCCGGTAAAGTTATGCTTCTAGTAAGCTGTATATATTGATTCTATATTATTGTTTAGAATATATAGAGGTTGTCACTTAAAAGGTGTCGAAGACACATCATGAAATAAGGTATGTGAAGCTAAAATCTCTTTCTTCATTAGGTCACGACCCCATGTCACATGTTTCTTCTCAAAAGGCCAAGATAACTTATATGATACATGAACATAAAATCTTTGATAACTACATATCTTTTACATGCCTACTTGCTAAATCGTATAAGTATTCATATTACTCCTTTGAGTCAAGTATTCATACTGTTTCTCATAATTGTAAGTGTCTTTACTTGAAACTCTTAGAAGTCACATGGTATATCTGTCATGTGTTAATTGTCACGTGTTAAAGAGGAGAACTAATGGACATAGCATAGTTGCACTTATATATTTGATCATATAGTGACATAGTCATAAGATAAGATAAAGAACTAGCGCTTGAATAACTAGATATCACGTTTAAGAAAGTATTATATAGAGATTCTACTTGAGTGGCTAAATGATCTTTATTGTAATCTTCTTGTTATAGGCCTTTAAGGCATTACTAGATAAAAGGCCTTAACGATGGGATGGTCTTCATAGGTTTTAGTTGACGCACACGCTTATGCACAAGATTGAGATCATTCATACTGAGCCCTTAGATTATGGCATACCCGCCCTTGTGGCAACATTTGCATATAGTTGTCAGCTAGAATTTCATGCACTGGTTTCTTGACTCAGCCAAGATATGTCAATATGGCCTGCAAGCATGACCATCATGGGGAATCCACGGAGGGCTCACCTTGTACAGACTATAATTACAGTTATTTATATTGAATCATAGTCGTAATATTTGGGAAACATATGCCTTACACGACATAGATCACCTATGGAGATCATGTCTGCAGGCCATATTGACATATCTTGGCTGAGTCAAGAAACTAGTGCATGAAATTCTAGCTGACAACTATATGCAAATGTTGCCACAAGGGCGGGTATGCCATAATCTAAAGGCTCAGTATGAATGATCTCAATATTGTGCATAAGCGTGTGCATCAACTAAAACCTATGAATACCCTCCCATCGTTAAGGCCTTTTATCAAGTAATGCCTTAATACAAATAATCATATGACATCACCTAGGCAAATTATAAGGTGTTATATTATGATGAACAACTTTTAAGACATGTTTTATAAGATATAAGCTAATGCATAGGTTTGTCATGCCCCGAGGCTAGCCCTTAGACGTAATACGGGACCTAGGATCACAAGTGACCCCAAGCTAACCCTGAATCTGACATACAATAAGCATTCTGAAATAATACTAATTAAGTAGAAACATAACTGAATGAATCACATAAACTAAAGAAATTTCAGCGGAAAATATCTGAGATGAGATAACTGTTTGGGAAATAAAGCAAACTAAATCCAGTGAGTCTGACTCTATGTCTGAAAGGCTCTAACACTAATGAGCTGCTTGGACAAGCCCTCATCTAACTCTAAAATACTGAAAATAGAAGTAACTAACTAACTCAAAAAGCATAGAAATATGTCCCCAGATGATGAGGACTCGCCACTGACTGATGCTGAGGTGGCACTGATACGAACTAATCACGCGGCTGAAGCTGAGAACCTGAACCTGCATCATGATGGGATGCAACACATAGAGTATGCATAAGTACTTTGGATGTACTGAGCATGAGGGATATGCAAAGCTGAATAAATATGTAAACATGCTAAAATACTGATATCTATTTATACTGGACTGAACTATAGCACATAAGCCCAAAACATACTCATGCATAAAAGAACTAAAATGCAAGAATATTTTGAAAACATACTAAAAACTAAGAATAAACATAAATTGAGGGCCTGAAGTACTGTACTGGAACTGATACTGTAGGAGAATCTATTAACCGACATAAACCACGTGAGCTAAATATGGAGTCCGATGTATACTCCCAATCGAGAGGACCCAATATACCTTGCTAGGGTATAAAGGCATGGCTGATGTGATCGTTAGTTCTGAGGTCCAACTGAGAGGCTAAATAACCTATGGTGGTACGTAGTCCTGGGACTTGAGAGTACGCTGAACCCTAGTCCAACTCGGTGCTAAATACTACTCCCAAACTAAATAGATTAGCTCATTTAAAACTGAGGTTCTGAATTTCTGAGACAGAACTAAACTGGTCTGAAAATATTATTTTTCTGAAATACTGTAGTAACCTGAAATCTGGCTGAATTCTTGTTTTTTAACTCAAACTAGTAGTCTAGGCTAAATCTTGTAGAAAGCTAATACATGGAAAAATACCGTAAATTAAGGCTAAGTTCTTGACTCCTCAAAACATTGTAAAAATCTATGTAAATTAATAAAACTGAGATTTTATTCATTAAAACAGGATGAGAACCATGTAATGAACATAAGAATGATTTTTCATAACAATCTGCATAAAAGGGTAAGAACCGTAGTTTCTAAAATCATAAAGATTTACTGAAAAAGACTAAGGTTTTGGACATAAGGGAAAACTAACCCGTACTGAATACCCATATACCTGGTGGATGATAATCCCTAAAAAGAATCTGAAGTTGAAGCTTGTAGGAGAAGGCCCTACGTCTGAAATTTGAAGAAGAACGCTTTTTTCTTCTTTGAAACTGACTTGAGAGATTGAATAAGGAAAACTAATATTTTTGGAGGTTTTGAATTAATAAAATAATCCTAAAACTTTTTATAATCGGATCTAAAATAAGAAGGAAAGGTCTAAAATACCCCTAAAGAGTTAAATTAAAAAATGTTGAAATTTTTGCGACTCAGATTCCATGGACGGGAACCACAGTTCGTGGATTCTTCCACGGTCCGTGGAACCCTATCATAGTTCCTGGACTTTTTCCCTGACTGCAGGTTTGATAACCACAAACCAAGTTCATGGCTTATGGAACCATCCACGGCCCCTGGAACCTGTTCATGGTTTCTGAGGGATTTAATGACCCTCAAGTCTGAGTTCCACGAGTGGGATCCATGGCTCGTAGACTATTCCATGGTCTGTGGTTCCAACTCGTGAACTTGGCCCCTAAATGGCTGGTCTCTGTCTGAGTTCCACGGAGGCTTTCCATGACCCGTGTACCTTTTCATGGTCTGTGGAAACCCTTCGTGGTTCCGGCTGGGATTTGGAAAATTTTATTTTCTTATTTTTTTGAGGTGGTTCTAGGCTTGGAAGTTCTGGGGTGTTACAATATCTACCCCTTGGGATCATTTGTCCTCGAATAAAGATTAAACAAGCTGAGTTTGGAGGGAAAGAGCTGCAATCCCTACCAACTGAGTACTAGAAGCTGATATCTGACTGAATTTAGTTCGAAGGACATGTAAACATGCTGAAGATACCGAAATAGCTAAGGAAACATGATACAAAGACTGAGATGCATGAGAGTAAACTGAGGAACTGGGAAGGAACTATTACCTTATGCTAAAACTGGGTTGGAAGGAAAGAGGTGAGGGTACTTGGCCATCATAGCTGCTTCCACTTCCCAAGTAGCTCCCTCAACCAACTGATTCCTCCATAGGACTTTCACTGAAGCAACTTAGTTATTTCTTAACCTACGAATCCGACGGTCAAGAAGCTCAACTAAAACATCTTCATAAGAGACACTGTCTTTCACGCCCACACTTTTTAAAGGCACGACAAAATCTAGATCACCAATGCATTTCTTCAATAAGGATATATGAAAGACTGGGTGCACCGATGCTAAGTCTGCGGGAAACTCCTACTTATAAGACACTTTGCCAACTCTCCTCAGAATACTGTAAGGACCTACATATTGGGGACTAAGCTTCCCTTTCTTACCAAACCTCATTACTCCCTTCATGGGTGACACCTTCACAAACACCCAATCATCAACCTCAAATTCTAGCTCCATTCTCCTCACATCTGCATAGGACTTCTGACGACTTTGAGACGTCTTCAACCTTTCTCTAATAGGCTAAACTTTCTCCATAGTCTCATGTACTGAATCTGGACCTATCAAAGCTGCTTCACCTACCTAAAACTGACCTATAGGTGATCTATACCTCCACCCATAAAGTGCCTCATACAGATCCATCTGAATGCTAGAGTGAAAATTGTTATTATAGGCAAACTCTATAAGAGGTAAGTGATCATCACAATTACCTTTAAAGTCGATTACACAAGCTTTCAACATATCCTCTAAAGTCTAAATGGTATGCTATGTCTAGCCATCTGTCTACAAGTGGAAAGCTGTGCTAAGATTAACCTGAGTACCAAGACCCTTCTAAAACGACCTCCAAAACTGGAATGTGAACTGAGTACCCCTATCTGAGATGATGGATAAGGTAACTCCATGCAACCTGACTATCTCACAGATTTAGAGTCTGGCATAGTCCTCTACTGAGTCGGTAGTCTTGACAGCTAAGAAATGGCTGACTTAGTCACTTTGTCTACAATTGCCCAAATAGAATCGTACTGCGTGCGAGTACGAGGTAAGCCTTTATGAAGTCCATATTGATGACCTCCCACTTCCAAATAGGAATTTCTATCTCCTGAGTTATACCACCTGGTCGCTGATGTTCTACCTTTACTTGTTGACAGTTGGGACACTTAGCCACAAAATCAACAATGTTCCTCTTCATACCATTCCACCAATAGACTTCCCGTAGGTCACGGTACATCTTAGTGGCACCAGGGTGGATGGAATACCTGGAGCTATGAGCCTCTGTCAAAATATGCTGCCTCAAATCACCTACCTTAGGAACGCATAGCCAACCCTGATAACGAAGTACACTATCTCCCCCTTGGGAGAAAACCTCTACTCCCTGCTGCTGGACAACACCTTTCAGCTGAAGTAAGATGGGATTAATGTCCTACTTCTCCTTCACCTCCATTACCAATGAAGATCCTGACCCATTCTTCACAATGACACCACCCTCTGATGAATCTGTAAGGCGAACCCCTAACCGAGCAAGCCTGTGAACATCCTTGGATAATTCCTTCTTTCCTTCCTCAACATGTGACACACTACCCATGGTAACCCTATTAAGTTTATCAGATACTACATTGGCCTTACCTGGATGGTAAAGCACACTTATGTCATAGTCCTTGAGGAGCTCTAGCCACCTTCTCAGACGAAGGTTCAATTCTTTCTGTGTGAACACATACTGAAGGCTCTTATGGTTAGTAAACATATCTACATGGACACCATACTAGTAGTGTCTCCAAATCTTCTAAGCAAAGATCACTGCTGCTAACTCAAGATCATGAGTCGGGTAGTTCTTCTCATGAATCTTAATTTGTCTGAAGGCATAAGAAATGATCTTACCATGCTGCATCAGGACACAACCTAAGCCAACTCTGTACGCATCACAATATACTATGAAACCATCTGAACCCTCTGATAGACTCAAAACTGGGGTTGTGGTCAATCTAGTTTTCAACTCCTGGAAGTTTCTCTCACACTCATCTGACCACTGGAACTTGACCTTGTTCTGAGTCAACCTAGTCAATAGAGAAGCTATGGATGAAAACCCCTCAGCAAATCTCTTGTAGCGAGTAGCCAAACCCAAAAAGATCCTAATATTTGTCGGAGAAGTGGGTCTAGGCCAATTCTTTACTTCCCCTATCTTCTGAGAATCCACTCGAATGCCCTCCTTCGGCACTACATGACCCAGGAAAGTAACTGACTGTAACCAAAACTCACACTTGCTGAATTTGGCGAATATATGGTGATCCTTGAGAGTTTATAGCACCACTCTCAAATGATTAGCATGATCTTCTTCACTTCGCGAGTAGACTAGAATATCATCAATGAGGACTGATAACGCTCAAACTACACCTCAATTTACGAAGCGTAAGCGATCGTTGTCAAATATATAACCCAACAAGGTTGGGGTCGAATCCCACAGAGAATATGGTGATGATTAAGACTTTAGTGAATTAAGTGACTAGTTGTCAATCGTTTCCAGTAAATAAGGGGGGGTTTTGTAATCAAATTGTAAACAAAACAATAATAAACGTAGGGGGTTTAAATCAGTAGGAGAGAATGAACTAGGGATGTGTTCACCATGGCGTTGTAACAATGTCGATTCTAGGCTTAACCGGGTTCTTTCTATATGATTTTCACGATGTGATTGCGCCAATTGTATCGTCTAAACGTCTCTCGACCGAATAAACAAATTTCCTTTTCTATTCTTTCGACCTCGAAAAGATGTACTTTTTAGCTTAGCAATCCTAACATCAAGTAGAGTAATCCAGTTACGGCATTATTCTTTAAGACGAGAGTTTGTAGTCTCGAATCCTTGTTGTTTAATCAAGTTTTCCCGGTTTAAATCTCTTTACTCAAGCAAACTAAACCTAGGCATGTTCTAATGTTTGCAACCACTAGAAAACGTGACATAAAGTATGATTAACAACGTGACAATACATATATCGAACCCAACGCTACCCGGAATCTATATTGCTACGTTTGCCATGGCTCCCACAACCCTAGTTGCGGGAGTTTTAGTTCCTCATGCTCGAAGATGAAAAGAAGAAAGTCATGTTCATAAAATAATAAAGAAACGAGATCCTTACAATATATTGAGAACAATCTTCAAGTATCCAAGAACAATAAAAACCAAGAACTCAAGAACGAATCAAGAACAATAATGTTAATTCAAGAATCGTGTTCTTGCTCTCGAAAACTAACTAAAAACGTGTTTGAAATAATGGGAGAATTAATTTCTAACATAAACCTAACATAGGGTATTTATAGGAGTCAAAGAAACCAAATCCAAAACGGGCTAGGAATCCCCAAAAACGCGGGTCGCCGCCTGAGTCACTGCCTAAGCGTGACGGTCAGGCTGACGGACCGTCAAGGCAGTGACGGACCGTCGCCTGGACCGTCACTGCTAGGCAGTGGTTCAACCTGGAGGTCTGCCTTGGTGTGACGGTCCCAGTGACGGACCGTCACATGTGTGACGGCCCGTCACTCAGGCCGTCACTCTTAGGCAGAACTTCGTTTTTCTCGTATTTTCTTCCGTTTTCGTGTTTGCTTCCATTTCCTACAAATACAACATAAAAACATCAAAAACAACAATGGTTGCTTGAAAACGTACGATTGTTCTTAGTAAAAAGGAGTCGAAAGTGGCGTAAATTAGCGTCACATCAAGGACAATAACGAATATGTTCGAATACTGCCTGAACACCCTGTTCATCAAGTTCATAAAAGTTGTAGGAGCATTCATTAGTTCAAAAGACATAACCACAAATTCGTAGTGACCATACCGAGTTCTGAAGGATGTCTTCGAAATGTCACACTCTCTAACTCTGAGCTGATGATAACCGGATCCGAGGTTAATCTTAGAGAAATATCTGGCACTCTGAAACTTATCAAAAAAGTCATCAATCCTGGAGATGATATACTTATTCTTGATTATGACTTTGTTCAACTGATGATAGTCTATGTACATCCTGAGAGAACCGTCTTTCTTACGCACGAAGAGAACTAGAGCACCCCATGAAGAGATACTAGGTCTGATGAAACCTTTATCTAGGAGGTCCTTGAGCTGTTCTTTCAACTCCTTAAGCTCAGCTGGAGCCATTCTGTAAGGAGGAATATATATGGGCTGCGTATCTGGGAGAAGGTCTATCCCAAAGTTGATCTCCCGCTCAGGAGGGACTCTGTACAGATCTTCAGGAAACACCTCTGGAAACTCACTAACTACCAAAACTGACTGGAAAGGTGGGGTTTTGGACTCGGAATCCTTAACCCAGACTATATGGTAGATGTAACCCTTTGAGATCATCTTTCTAGCTTTGAGGTAAGATATGAAATGACCTTTTGATGTTGAAGGACTACCCTGTCATTCTAAGACAGGCTCATTTGGAAACTGGAATTTCACGACTCTAGTTCTGCAGTCTACTGAGGCATAACAGGAATATAGCCAATCCATGCCAAGAATAACATCGAAGTCGGTCATATCTAACTCTACTAAATATGCTAAGTGTGAACACCTAATTTTTGACCGAATCTAAAAGTTTTACACTTTTTAGTAATTAAATATATTCTTTTAAGTCTAAATTAGGTACTTTGATTTTATCTTATTTTTAGTAAGTTTATTTTAAAAGATTTGAAAACTACAAAAAGAGTCATATTTTAGGATAGGTTTTATTTTTACTTTTCAAAAGAAAAAAAAATCAAAAAAATACAATTTCTTTAATTTTAATTTTGATAATAATCTAGTGATTTTAATGTTTTCTTAATCATATTTTTAGAACTAGCTATTTAAATTTTCTATAATTTTTATTAGTTCAAAATAGTTAGCTAATATTTTTACCATTATATTTTTTCTTAAAAAATTAAAAATATAGTCCTAAAACTATCCTAACCTCCCACTAGCCTAACCTACCCACTACTCTAACTCCCACTCCCACATTCTCCCATTTCCCATAGGCCATACCCACGTACTCCCTCCAACACAACCTGCAACCTCTCATACGGATACATACCCACAATACACACGAGACAAACATTTATATAGACACAAGACACAACACAATACCATACAAGAAAAAAGAAAGAAAAATGGATAGAGGAAACAGAAGGAAAAAATGAGGGAGACAGAAAGAAGAAAGGAAGAAAGAGAGAGAGAGAGAAAGAGAATGAGAGAGGGAAAATCGAGAGTTTGAGGTTTTGTTTCGTGATTTCACGTTCGTGACTCTTGAAAGTTAGCTACTATCTGTTAATTTTAGAAACCAATAGATTGGAGCGGCTTCTTTTGTGAATTATTTTTCGCCAAAGGTAACCACTCTCAATCTTTCTTTGTATAATTTAATTTACCAATTATACGAGATTTGATTCCAATATACTTATTCTTGATATTCAATATTGAAACGCTTCTCTCAAGGTCCATCTTCTGCCTTAATTTTATTTTCGTGAACATTGTTTGAATCGTAACATGATACAAGTCTAATTTGAGTTATTTTTATTTTCTTTTTCTTGTTACTGTATGGCCAAGTTATTGATTTGTAATGCTTTATTTTTGTTTAATTTTCTGTTATATTCATTTAATCATGGGTTAATATGGATCAGTTGAATGAGTTGTGATGTTGAACTAGTGTAATTAAATTAAAGAAGATCCTTGACAAGATTTAAAGTGGTTAAGTTTTGGTTGCGTTTTAGTCACAGTATTTTATATTTGAATCTGGATATGTCATTCAAGTTCAAGTTTTATTGGTTCTAATTCCAACTTTGAATTCACTAAGTATTGTTATGTATTTTATATACTCTTTTGAGATTAGATAATATTCGAGGCCTTAGTAATTAATAACGTGAGAGGTAAAGTTATAATTTTAATTAAAGTGATAATTAACTATTAAATCGGAAAGCATTGCTACTGATAATTCATTTTTACTAAAATTAACCTATTATTTGAAGTCAATTTAATTGGGTTAAATAGACTTTGAGTACGTTAGATGCTTATTTAGACTCCAAAAATATAGGGACAATCCATAAGTGCCTCAAAAGGCGCGAGAAACATATTAAAATTTGTGGTAAGACTGGAAAGCACTGCTACCAGTACGCTACACATTAATAAAATAAGACAGTTTGAACAAGTTTAAAACAAATCAAAGAAGGCGGGACATAAATGATTTCAGGCTCATAAATATAATGTATCCAAAAGATTAATTCAAGCCAGATGTAAGTCAATGAAGAGACCGTGCTAGAATCACGGGACTCGAGGGGTGCCTCTTACCTTCCCCTCGGTCAAAAGAATTCCTTATCTGGATTTCTAGTTCGCAGACCAATATATTAAAGAGTCAAACTTTCCTTTTGATTGGAGATTTAATAAGGTAACTTGGAACACCAAAACTCAATTCCAAGTGGCAACTCTGTAAATAAAACAATCCCTTTTCAAAACGTCACTTCAATTGGAAAAACTCTTTTTCAAACCACACACTCTTTTAGCGGGGGTGGGATGAAAAAATAGGGGTGTGACAGATGGCGACTCTGTTGGGGATAACCAGAATTTGAGCTTCTATATTGACTTGTTTGGTTGTTATTAGTTTTTGAATATTGTATTTGTTGGCTTAATATGCTATTTACCGTTTATTTACTACTTTGATATTATTTGAACTGTAATATCTTCTCTCGCGCACCCATCTGAGTCTTCTAGAAGATACTTTACATTCGGAGATGCAGTCTACGCTCCCGATCCTTGAGATACCAGAGATGCGACAATGCTCCTGGGAAGGATTTCATAGTCACACATGTTTTAGGATGGGAAGGACTAACAGTTAGGTCGAAAAGCCCTGCTATTGGTATGTTGTCCCTGCTCGACTCGAGTTGTCCACTCGTTTTACAGCTAGTCTAGACACCTACTCCATCAGGATGTTAAACCTAGTAGAACAAGCCTCATGCAATGATTATCCCTAGTAGAATACATTTTATCTGCATTATGTGCATTTGATTTAGTGGGGCTCGACACAAGGTCTGGTTCTGTTTAAGAAAGGTACCCTCTTTTGAGACTATTATTCACATTTTTTGTGCTACTTTTTGCATTATCTAAAAAGGTTGTATTGAATGTTGATTGGCTTTAGAGCGAATTCATATACGTAAGACAGGTTGAGGATTTCCCTCTAATACCCATTCTTTATCAAAACCCAATTGAGGTTTGATGTTTGCTTTCACAAACAAAGAGTTTTTTAAATAGTCGAATTTTGCCCCCATTTTTTATGAACTAAGCTCACCTGATTCTCACCTCGATGGGATACGTAGGCATCCCTTCTTGGTTTCGGTGATCCTATTCAAAAAAAAATTATCCTTAATTTAAAAAATAAAAAGAATTTTTTTTCTCATTTCCAAAAGTCCAAAAAAAATAAAATATTTGCTTAAAATTTATTTTCAAGTTTCACGAACTATACACACCTGATTCTCACCTTGATGAGATACGTAGGCAGTCCCCTTGGGTTTGGCGATCTAAGTTCAAAAATTTCAGAAAAAAAAAGAAAATATTTTCTAATCCTTATTCAAAATTCATGAAAAGAAAAAAATCAAATCATTTTGCGAGTTTTACGAACTACGCACACCTGATTCTCACCTCGATGAGATACGTAGGCAACCCCCTTGGGTTCGGTGATCTTTATTCAAAAAAAAATTCAAAAGGAAGTTGCGCATTATTTATTAAAAAAAAGTGAAGAGATTTTCGTCAATATTTACGAATTACACACACTTGATTCTCACCTTGATGAGATATGTAGGCAGCTCCCTTGGGTTCGGTAATCTTTATTCAAAAAAATTCAAAAGAAAGTTGTTCATTATTTATTAAAACAAATTGAAGAGATTTATGTCAATCTTCACGAACTACGCACACCTGATTCTCATCACCTCTATGAGATATGTAGGCAGCCCTCTTTGGGTTCGGTGATCGTTATTCAAAAATTCAAAAAAAATAAAAAGAACAAAAAAGTTTATCTTTATTTTAAAAAATAAAAGAAGTTTTTTTTTCTCACTTCCAAAAATTCAAAAAGAAAATCTGTTTAATTCATATTTCAAATTTTCTGAACTACTCTGACCTGATTCTTGTCTCGACAGGATACGTAGGCAACCTTTCTTAAGGTTCGATCCCACAAAAAAAAATTGACTTGGTTGTTACCAACATATTTAGAAGTGTGCATGAGGAAATAAAAAGAGTATTAAGTTATTTGACATTATTGAGAGGACCAACTTTGTTGTGAACCACAGATTCTCTTGGTACCTCTTAATTATATTTAAATGACACTTGATAAATTCTCTTGCTAAAGTCTGGGTTAAAATGAATTCAACCTCATCGTTTTATGTGCATTGTGTGGTGAGCTTTAGATTGAAAAATTCAATGACATTATTTTGTTGATCTAGAACTTGGCCCGAATGTTTGTTGAAGCGAAATTTTGAGCAACACTTTGACTTGGGAAAGGATTGTAGGCTTTCTTTAATTCGATTGTGTCTTCCAAGCCTATCAAATGACATATAATCTCTAAAATTTCTCTTTTGAGCCTGAAGCCTTTTGTTGGATAATCACATTTGAGCCTTTATCTTTTTGAGTGCATTGATGCACTAACCTTTCTTTTGGCCCCACCTTCCTAAGCGCACTGACAAATATCTAAGTTGGCTAAAAAAAAATGAAAAAAGTAAAAAAAAAAAAATACAAAGACAAGAAAAGCTACAAAAAAAAACTCCAACAAAAAGGAGGAAAGACTCATGAAAAAAAGTCAAAGAAAAGAAATATGAGGAAGTAGCAAAGCAAATAAAGATCAAGTGCAAAAGCACAAAAAATATCAAAGGTACAATGCTATGCTTATGGAGGGAACAGTCACTTTATCCCAAATGAATACCCTACCCATTGCTACACCTACCCTACAAGCCGATGACAAGTCCTACTTGATCCCATTTTGAGTGTTCTCACATAAGTTGATACTTACATGAGGGCCAAGAATATGGCATCTCAATTGCATGCATTGAACATCTTTCTGAGTATGAGTACCTTCTGAAATGTCTTAAGATCTAAATATGTGAGAATCAGGACTTTATTTGTGGTGAGGGCACTTGAAACATGAGGATAAGAAGAATTTTATACCTTTGATTGAGGCAAGATGAACATATGTTGTTAATATTAAGTATGTTTGAGGTACCATTTGAAACTATAGGACTTACTTCTAAGTTTACCTCGAATTTGTCCGAAAGCAATTGATGAAATTTCTATGCATAGTGCTAATTATTGGTATCGACTGAAGTCAAGATATCGTCAACTAATAAATTGATTTCTTTTCATTCTCGGTGCTTTTTATAAAAGACACTCTTCAAAAAAAAAGAGTCAAAAAAAATCTCATATTTGTGTGAACTATGTTTGACCTGATTCTTGCTATAGCAAGATACGTAGGTAGTCTTACAATAGGGCTCGGTCTCAATGATTAAAATTCATATCTCCAAAATATTTTAAAATTAAAAAATCAAAAGAGAGTTTCAAAGTTTTCCCGTTTCAAAAACTGGGGCATTTTCTCTTGATTTTATTTTAAAAAAAATCTTGTCTTCACAGGGTACAACATTCCCTGATTGCATTTCACGACACAAAAACCCCTATTTTCTTTCATGACTTCACAGGGTACGACATTCCCTGATTGCATTTTTAGGACATAAAAACCCCTATTTTCTTTCATGACTTCACAAAGTACGACATTTCTTGGTTGCATTTTTAGGGCACAAAAATCCATATTTTCTTTCATGTTTTCACTGGGTACGACATTCCCTGGTTGTATTTTTAGGGCACAAAATCCTCTATTTTCTTTCATGTCTTCACAGGGTATGACATTCCCTGGTTGTATTTTAGGGAACAAAATTCCTATTTTCTTTTTCATGTCTTCACAGGGTACAATATTCCCTGGTTGCATATTTAGGGCACAAAATCCCTATTTCTTTTTTCATGGCTTCACAGGGTACGACATTCCCTAATTGCATTTATAGGGCTTCCTATTTTCTTTTTCATGTCTTCACAGGGTACGACATTCCCTGGTTGCATTTTTAGGGCACAAATACCCCTATTTTCTTTCATGACTTCACAGGGTACGACATTCCCTGTTTGTATTTTTAGGGTACAAAAACTCCTATTTTCTTTCATGACTTCACAGGGTACGATATTCTCAGGTTGCATTTTAGGGCACAAAATCTCTATTTATTTATTTTCATGGCTTCACAGGGTCCGACATTCCCTGGTTGCATTTTAAGGCACAAAATATCTATTTTCTTTTTTCATGGATTCACAGGGTATGACATTTCCTGGTTGCATTTTAGGAAATAAAATTTCTATTTTTTTTCATATCTTCACAGGGTACGACATTTTCTGGTTGTATTTTTAGGGCACAAAACCCCTATTTTCTTTTTCATGGCTTCATAGGGTACGACATTTCCTGTTTGTATTTTTAGGGCACAAAATTCTTAGTTTTTGTCATGGCTTCATAGGGTACGACATTCCTGATTGTATTTTTAGGGCACAAAATCCCTATTTCCTTTTTCATGACTTTACAGGGTATGACCTTCCCTGGTTGCATTTTAAAAAATAAAATTCTTATTTTTATTTTCATGTCTTCACAGGGTACGACATTCCTTGGTTGCATTTAGGGTAAAAGATTCATTATTTCCTTTTTATGCCTTCACAGGGTACGACATCCCCTGGTTGCATTATTGAAAACAAGAATCTTATTTATTTTTGTACTTATCTTAAAGTTCTATCATTGTTGTCCTTACCATTAGAGTATTTAGTTATAACTTTACTAATAACTCACAAAAATTTTCTAGTGCAAACTGGGGCAGAAAATTTTGTTCGTTTTGTTTTTGTTTGTCTTTGATTGCTTGCAGATTTTCCCGCAAAGCACATGTTTGATGTTCAAGAATGAAATCCCATCTCTGATTACAAAAAAGAAGAATGTTCAATCTCGAAGACAGTTAGAGTCAGCTTTGACACATATAGCGGTCCAATGTCTCAAGATTCATCTTCTTAGCTTCTGATCAAGAAAACAAGCATCCAAGAATATTTTACGAACTGTACTTGGGAGAAACGTCAACAACTCAATCCAACTTGCAAGTTCAAGTCTCATATCCTAACTTCAAGATTAAATTTGGAGATCAAGGTACCCATCGAAGAAGGTGAGATGACAACTGAAGATCCAAAAGGAAGAGCTGAAGGAAGAGAAATGAGACAAGTAGAATAGATAAGATCTTGAGGAAGGCACATACAAAACAAAAGCAAACAGAGAAAAAAAAAGTCAGACACAAAGAGAAAAACACAATAATAAAACAAAAAATAAAAAAAATAGAGCAAAGAGTGAGATCTTGGGTCAAGATTTTGGTCCGACGGTTCCGTCAAGTTTTTGAAAATTAAAGCTTCGTGTTCAGTTGAGGTTTTTTCGTAAAGAACATGTTTGATGTTCAAGAATGAAATCCCATCTCTGGTTAGAAAACAGAAGAATGTTCAATCTCAAAGACAGTTAGAGTCATCTTTGACACATATAGCGGCCCAACGTCTCAAGAGTCATCTTCTTAGCTTCTGATCAAGAAAACAAGCATCTAAATATTCTACGAACGGTACTTGAGAGGAGCATCAATGACTCAATCCAAGTTGCAAGTTCAAGTCTCAAATCCTAACTTCAAGATTGAATTTTGAGATCAAGGTACCCACCGATAGAAGGTGAGGTGATAAATGAAGATCCAAAAGGTAAACATCTGAAGAAAGAGAGTGAAGACAAGTAGAGTAGATAGTATATTGTATTTTTTCTTTCTAGTTTTATTTTTATTTTCTTCTTATGTAATAACAGGAGCCACGGACCGAAACCTCAAAGGAATCTCATTCGACTCCCCAACTCATTTTTCATTCCCTCAATCAGCTTGAACTACACATGACCTGATTCCTTTATAACCAAGGATATGTAGGCTATTCAAAACCAGCGCTCGATTAAACCTCCTTTCTGTTTTTCTATTTTTCTATTTTAAAGAAATGGTTCCATCAAAAATCAGTCACGTCGTTCACTTCTTTGCCTGAAAACTCTCCATGTTTTCAAGCAAAGAGGGGCATTCTGTGAACACCTAATTTTTGACCTAATCTAAAAGTTTTACACTTTTTAGTTATTAAATATTTTTAAGTCTAAATAAGATACTTTGATTTTATCTTATTTTTAGTGAGTTTATTTTAAAATATTTGAAAACTACAAAAAGAGTCATATTTTAGGATGTTTTATTTTTACTTTTCAAAAGAAAAGAAAATTTTCAAAAAAATATAATTTCTTTAATTTTAATTTTGATAAATAATCTAGTGATTTTAATATTTTCTTAATCATATTTTTAGAACTAGCTATTTAAATTTTCTATATTTTTTATTAGTTCAAAATATTTAGCTAATATTTTTACCATTATATTTTTTCTTAAAAAATTAAAAATATAATCCTAAAACTATCCTAACCTCCCACTAGCCTAACCTACCCACTACTCTAACTCCCACTCCCACATTCTCTCATTTCCCATAGGCCATACCCATGTACTCCCTCCAACAAAACCTGCAACCTCCCATACTGATACATACCCATAATACACGCGAGACAAATATTTACATAGACACAAGACACAACACAATACCATACAAGAAAAAAGAAACAAAAAAGGATAGAGGAAACAGAAGGAAAAAATGAGGGAGACGGAAAGAAGAAAGGACGAAAGAGAGAGAGAGAAAGAGAATGAGAGAGGAAAAATCGAGAGTTTGAGGTTTTCTTTCGTGATTTCACGTTCGTGGCTCTTGAAAGTTAGTTACTATTTGTTAATTTTAGAAACCAATAGATTGGAGCGGCTTCTTTTGTGAATTATTTTTCGCCAAAGGTAACCACTCTCAATCTTTCTTTGTATAATTTAATTTACCAATTATACGAGATTTGATTCCAATATACTTATTCTTGATATTCAATATTGAAACGCTTCTCTCAAGGTCCATCTTCTGCCTTAATTTTATTTTCGTGAACATTGTTTGAATCATAACATGATACAAGTCTAATTTGAGTTATTTTTATTTTCTTTTTCTTGTTACTGTATGGCCAAGTTATTGATTTGGAATGCTTTATTTTTGTTTAATTTTCTGTTATATTCATTTAATGATGGGTTAATATGGATCAGTTGAATGAGTTGTGATGTTGAACTAGTGTAATTAAATTAAAGAAGATCCTTGACAAGATTTAAAGTGGTTAAGTTTTGGTTGCGTTTTAGTCACAGTATTTTATATTTGAATCTGGATATGTCATTCAAGTTCAAGTTTTATTGGTTCTAATTCCAACTTTGAATTCACTAAGTATTGTTATGTATTTTATATACTCTTTTGAGATTAGATAATATTCGAGGCCTTATCAATTAATAACGTGAGAAGTAAAGTTATAATTTTAATTAAAGTGATAATTAACTATTAAATCGGAAAGCATTGCTACTGATAATTCATTTTTACTAAAATTAACCTATTATTTGAAGTCTATTTAATTGGGTTAAATAGACTTTGAGTACGTTAGATGCTTATTTAGACTCCAAAAATATAGGGACAATCCATAAGTGCCTCAAAAGGCGCGAGAAACATATTAAAATCTGTGGTAAGACTGGAAAGCACTGCTACCAGTACGCTACACATTAATAAAATAAGACAGTTTGAATAAGTTTAAAACAAATCAAAGGAGGCGGGACATAAATGATTTTCATGCTCATAAAATAATGTATCCAAAAGATTAATTCAAGCCAGATGTAAGTCAATGAAGAGACCGTGCTTAAAGCATGGGACTCGAGTGTCACGATCCAGACCATCGTGAGTGGCACCCACCCAACCTCCGGATGAGCGAACCAATAGAGTTCAACCCTTTGCCTAGACTAACAGCTTAAAACCAGCAAACAGAAGTAAAATAGCAATTAAATAAGTAAAGAACTATAGCATTAATATCATCTTGTGGAAAATCTCCCTAGAAACCGAAAGTCGCAGTACCAAATATTACAACCAATATCTAGAGTATGGGGATGCAACCCCAAAAAGAAATACGGAAGTAGTTTTAACCCGAAACAAGTGGAATGAAACTCTAGAGACAAATCTAAGGTAGCTTGATCAAACAGCTCACCCTTGAAGTCAGAAATCGCCGGTGCTATAGATGAGGTCGCATCTCAGCCGCTGGAAGATTTCCTGTACTCACCAAAAGAAAAGCAAGTGCAGTATCAGTACACCACCACTGTGTACTGGTAGGATCATTAGTCAGTTTTCAAATAAAAAGTGTATAAACAGTACGACAATATCAAGTAAGAGGTATGGAAGACATGCAACAATATCAACAGACACACCTAGACTACAAGTCTCTACTTAGCTTGTTCCCGCATGAAATCCACCACCTATACTCTAAGCCAAAACCATATACCATTAACTATACCTTTCTGTCTAGCCCAGATCCACCCTGGGATCCCCTCTAGACAACACAAAATGTCAATGAACAACCCGGCCTAAACCAAGACCAACACAATAGTTAAACATAAATTCACGGCCGCTCAAGGGCCACCAAACCAATAACGCATTTCAATAAGCAACCCGGTCCACTCACGGAACCAATATCAGTCAATGCAACACAACAATAAAAATGCAATGATGCAAAAAAAGTAAACCCGTACCAAGCGTGGTACCCGAGCCAACCGTTAGTATTCCTGTACTAGGCGTGATACCGAGTCAACCATTTGTTATACCCGTACCAGGCATGGTACCTGATCTAACATAATGTCAACAACCCACAGTCAAATAGATGATCAAACAACTTGTAAACCAATAAGCAAACACTGTTCAAATCACAGACTGTAAAGCAGAAAACTTAGACATTCTACACAAATTCCCTAAGAAATGTAATTCATACAAACACTTAGATATGAGTACAAGAATATAAAATATTCACAGAAATCGTAAGCCATCAACTACCTCGAAATGATCCAAGCTTTATTCAACCCGAGCTTTCCTGTGTTCCGGATTTCTTTCTCGTTCTTGGTCTAAAATAACACACAAGTACATACAATTAACACACAAGGCCTACACAGTACCCGGATTACACCAAATTCCCAAACCCCAGGCCACCCATGATCATCCCACTTTTTTTCCGGGCTTTTCCACCGTTAATTCACCTACTTCAATCACTTTTATGGATAAAATAGAGAATTTAACAACCTATGATCACAATAACATACTTTTAAGAATGCCCAAGAACATTCATGCTTGGAATTCCCTTCCTTCCCCGGATTCTACCATTCCTAGGTTATTCCAACCTTTCCCCAAGTTTCCTCCTAGCAATTCTACCGCATAGAAAATGTAGTACAAAGATTGGAGAGTAGAAACCTTACCTTAGGGAAGAAATTCAAAGGAGAAAGGAGGAAAATCGCCTGAAATCACCTAGCCCTTCTCTCAAAACGAAGTTGTGAAAACTGAATATTTTTGGAGAATGTTTCTGCATTAAAATCCCGTCGGTCCACTATAGCAGTCCCCGCTCTGCTATAGCGGTCCCGCTATAGTGGACTGCCTCTGCTATAGTGTTCTTAAGTAGTGTTGACCACATTGACCACCGCTATAGCGGTATTTTCCACCGCTATAGCAGAGGCCGCTACCACAGACGGTTGCACTCGTCACAGACAGAATGTCCAGAAATTTCCCAGTTTTGGCCATTTTACTACACACTTGCTTCCCCCGACGACCCAAAATAACCCTTTCACGTCAAACGCGATTCCAGGATTTCTACTTATCCAAATTCGATTCTGAAAAGTCCCCCGAACTCCTTTATGTCTTGGCTACGCGGAAGACTAGCTTAACAAAAGACACATAGACCAATCCTTACCTGGATTTTCCTAGAAACCACCTCACTCCAAAATCGGCCGAGGCTAGCCTAGCCCAAAATTTCAAACTCCCAAACCCGGAGTTTTCTAACTCTAAAACTTGGCACGATCGGACTACCCATAACGACAGACCCGGTCATTACAATAGATACCAATTTACCCATTCATCCTCGAACAATCAAACCTGAAATTACGGAAATAAAAGGAGGGAAGTGTAGTACCTGAATCCTCAAACAGTTTAGGGTACTTGTCCTGCATGTCTTTCTTAGTTTCCCAAGTGGCTTTCTCAACTGGATGATACTTCCACTGAACCTTCACCATATCAATCACCTTTTTCCTCAATCTTCGGACATCCCGAGCAAGAATCAAAATTGGTTCCTCTTCATAACAAAGATCCTTATCGAAAAGTACCTCATCCCACTTGATGATATAATCCCCATCCCCATGATATTGCTTAAGCATGGATACATGGAATACCGGATGGACGCTCGACAAACTATGTGGCAGTGCTAACTTGTAAGCCACTGGACCCACAATTTAAAGAACTTCAAACGGACCGATGAACCGAGGGCTAAGCTTGCCCTTCTTACCAAACCGCATAACCCCTTTCATTGGTGACACCTTCAACAATACCTGATCACCAGCCTGAAAGTCCATGACTCGGACCTTGTGATCTGCATACTCCTTCTGCCTGCTTTGAGCAGCCAACAACTTGGTTTGAATGCCCCCTACATTTTCCTGTGCTTCCTTCACTAAGTCTACACCCAGAGGCTTTACATCGCCTTTCTCAAACCACCCAATCGGTGATCTACAGTTCCTCCCATATAATTCCTCGATGCCATGTCAATACTGGAGTGGTAGCTATTGTTGTACGAGAATTCGAAACATGCTACCCTACTCCAAGTTCGGAAACTCATCTTTCTCCTGGTCCCTCAAAGTACGGGGAACGTACTTCTCTAGAAACAATGTGTGGAACTGCTCCCAAGTCAGTGAAGGTAGAACAGAAGACCGACACTCAACATGAGACCTCCACCACTGCTTGGCATCACCCTGCAGCTGAAAAGTGACATACTCAACCCCATGCTGACGTACAATACCCAACTTGTGCAACCTCTCATAGCTATCCAGGATGAACTTATAGGCATCCTCCTTGTCTGTACCCTGAAACGTCAGAGGTTTCAGCTTTAGGAACTTAGTCAACAACTCATGTTCATTCCCTGTCATCACGGGACCTAGGATTGGCCTGAAGAAATCGACCATGCTTGAAGCTGCATCTATCCTAGGTGTTGTAGTACCCGTTTACTGAGTATCTAAGGCCTGATTTGCATAAGCCACGGGTAAGGCTCCAGCACCAACCAACCCACTTAGAATATTCCACGCCTGCTGAAAAGCTTTCGGTGTCATAGTAGGAAGGCCTGCACCCCCAACCGATGTTGCCTCCGCTTGTGCCCCTTCATCCTCCACAAACACTGCCACCTCTTCCGCCATATGATCCTGAGGTGGGGGAGGGGTCGCTTCACGAACCTCAGCAGCAGCTTGAGCTCTACCCCTGGCGGGTGCGGCTCTAGCTCGTCCCCTGCCCCTTTCCCTACCTCTGTCATGAACTGTTGGGCCCGCTGCTGGGACCACTGGCCTTGCTCCGTTGTTATTTGTAGTAACCATCTGCGGACAGAAGAGTGAATGAGGTTAGATACCAATTTGTATCACCAGATACCAATTGGAATCAAGTTATAGAACGAAGGAAAGAAGGAAGAGATATTTTTTTTCCTAAAGCCCCATAGCCTCTCGAAGAAAAGTACGAACGTCTCTGCACCATTCCGCAAGACTCTACTAGTCCTATTTGGTACGACAAGATCAATGAACCTAGGGCTCTGATACCATCTTTGTCACGACCCAGACCATCGTGAGTGGCACCCACCCAACCTCTGGATGAGCGAACCAATAGAGTTCAACCCTTTGCCTAGACTAACAGTCTAAAACCAATAAATAGAAGTAAACTACAAATTAAATAAGAAAAGAACTATAGCATTAATATCATCCTGCGGAAAATCTCCCTAGAAACTTAAAGTCGCAGTACCAAACATTACTACCAATATCTAGAGTACGGGGATGCAACCCCAAAAAGAAATACGAAAGTAGTTTTAACCCGAAACAAGTGCGCTGAAACTCTAGAGATAAATCCAAGGTAGCTTGATCAAACAGCTCACCCTTGAAGTCAGAAATTGCCAGTGCTATAGATGAGGTCGCATCTCAGCAGCTGGAAGATTTCCTGTACTCACCAAAAGAAAAGCAAGTGCAGTATCAGTACACCACCACTATGTACTGGTAGGATCATCAGCCAATTTTCAATTAAACAATGTATAAATAGTACGACAATATCAAGTAAGAAGTATGGAAGACATGCAACAATATCTACAGACACACCTAGACTACAAGTCTCTACTTAGCTTGTTCCCGCATGAAATCCACCACCTATACTCTAAGCCACAACCATATACCATTAACTATACCTTTTCGTCTAGCCCGGATCCACTTTGGGATCCCCCCTAGACAACACAAAATGTCAATGAACAACCCGGCCTAAACCAAGACCAACACAATAGTTAAACAAAAATTCTCGGCCGCTCAAGGGCCACCAAACCAATAACATATTTCAATAAGAAGCCTAATCCACTCACGGAACCAATATCAGTCAATGCAACACAATAATAAAAATGTAATGATGCAACAAAAGTAAACCCGTACCAGGCGTGGTACCTGAGCCAACCGTTAATATTCCTGTACCAGGCGTGGTACCTGAGCCAACCGTTTGTTATACCCGTACCAGGCATGGTACCCGAGCCAACCGAATGTCAACAATTCACAGTCAAATAGATGATCAAACAACTTGTAAACTAACAAGCTAACACCGTTCAAATCACAGACTGTAAAGAAGGAACCTTAGACATTCTACACAACTTACCTAAGCAATGTAATCCATACAAACACTTAGATATGAGTACACGAATATTCAACATTCGTAAGCCATCAACTACCTCGAAATGATCCAAGATCTATTCAACCCGAGCTTTCCCGTGTTTCGGATTCCTTTCTCGTTCTTGGTCTAAAATAACACACAAGTACATACAATTAACACACAAGGCCTGCACAGTACTCGGATTACAACAAATCCCAAACCCCAGGCCACCCATGATCTTCCCACCTTTTTCCCATGCTTTTCTACCATTAATTCACCTACTTCTATCACTTTTACAGATAAAAATAGAGAATTTAACAAACTATGATCATAATAACATACTTTTAACAATGCCCAAGAACATTCATGCTTGGAATTCCCTTCCTTCCCCAGATTTTGCTATTCCTAGGTTATTCCAACCCTTTCCTAAGTTCCCTCCTAGCAATTCTACCGCACAGGAAATGTAGTACAAAGATTGGAGAGTAGAAACCTTACCTTAGGGAAGAAATTCGAAGGAAAAAGGAGGAAAATCGCCTGGAATCGCCTAGCCCTTCTCCCAAAATGAAGTTGTGAAAACTGAATATTTTTGGGGAATGTTTCTGCATTAAAACCCCGTCGGTCTGCTATAGCGGTCCCCACTTCTCTATAGTGGTCCCGCTATAGTGGACTGCCTCCGCTATAGAAGTCTTAAGTAGTGTTAACCGCATTGACCACCGCTATTGCGGTACTTTCCACCGCTATAGCGAAGGCCGATACCGCAGACGGTTGCGCTCGTCACGAACATAATGTCCAGAAATTTCCCAATTTTGTCCATTTTACAACACACTTGCTTCCCCCGATGACCTGAAACAACCCCTTCACATCAAACGCGATTCTGGGAGTTCTACTTACCCAAATTCGATTCTGAAAAGTCCCCTGAATTCCTTTATGTCTTGGATACGCGGAAGACTAGCTTAACACAAGACACATAGACCAATCCTTACCCAGATTTCCCTAGACTCCACCTCACTCTAAAACTGGCCGAGGCTAGCCTAGCCCAGAATTTCAAACTCCCAAACCCGGAGTTTTCTAACTCTAAAACTTGGAATGATTGGACTACCCGTAACGACGGACCCGGTCATTACAACAGATACCAATTTACCCATCGTTCGTCCCCGAATGATCAAACCTAAAATTACGAAAATAAAAGAAGGAAAATGTAGTACTTGAATCCTCAAACAGTTGAGGTACTTGTCCTGCTTGTCTTTCTCGATTTCCCAAGTGGCTTCCTCAACCAGATGATGCTTCCACTGAACCTTCATCATATCAATCACCTTTGTCCTCAACCTTCGAATGTCCCGAGCCAGAATCAAAACTGGTTCCTCTTCATAACGAAGATCCTTATCAAACAATACCTCATCCTACTTGATGATGTAATCCCCATCCCCATGGTATCGCTTAAGCATGGATACATAGAATACCGGATGGACGCTCGACATACTAGGTGGCAGTGCTAACTTATAAGCCAACTGGCCCCACAATTTCAAAAACTTCAAACGGACCAATGAACCGAGGGCTAAGCTTTCCCTTCTTACCAAACTGCATAACACCTTTCATTGGTGACACCTTCAACAATACCTGTTCACCAGCCTGAAAGTCCATGTCTCAGACCTTGTGATCTGGATACTCCTTCTACATGCTTTGAACAGCCATCAACTTGGTATGAATGCCCCTTACCTTTTCCTGCGCTTCTTTCACTAAGTCTACGCCCAGAGGATTTACATCGCCTTTCTCAAACCACCCAACCAGTGATCTGCAGTTCCTCCCATACAATGCCTCGAACGGTGCCATGTCAATACTGGAGTCGTAGCTATTGTTGTATGAGAATTCGCACAATGGTAGAAACTGGTCCCAATGACCCCCGAAGTCCATCACACATGCTCTTTGAATGTCCTCCAATACTTGGATTGTCCTCTTCGACTGACCATCAGTCTGAGGATGGATAGTTGTGCTAAAAGTGAGTTATGTACCCAACTCTTCATGTAGCTTGCCCCAAAACTTTGAAGTAAACTGCGTACCCCTGTCTGAAATGATAGACAGTGGTACCCCATGCAGTATCACAATATCCTTCACGTAGATCTTAGCCAATTGCTGCGAATTGTAATATACCCTGACCGAAATGAAATGAGCGCACTTGGTCAGCCTGTCAACAATGACCCAAATTAAGTCATACTTCCCCAATGTCTTGGGAAGACCCACCATGAAATCCATGCTATCCTTTCCCACTTCCACTCTAGAATTGGCATTCTCTGAAGTAGTCCTGCATGTCTCTGATGTTCGTACTTTACCTGCTGGCAGTTCTAACATTTGGACACAAAATCAACTATGTCCTTTTTCATTTCGGGCCATCACTAACGCTGCCTCAAGTTCCTGTACATTTTAGTCACACCCGGATGAATTGAGTACTGCGAACCATGAGCTTCTGCCAGGATTTTTGGAATCATATCATCTACCCGAGGAACACAAATCCTCTCTCTGAAATGCAACAAACCACCAAAGTCTAGGATAACGTCTCTGGACTCCTCGTATATTGCCTTACCTAACAACTTACTCAGTTTCGGATCCTGAAATAGTTTCACCTTTATTTCCTCTATGAAGGTGGCCTTGACCTCAATGCTGGCCAATAACCCACCTTGATAGAAACACCCAAGTGCATGAACTTGGCCTCCAAAGCCCGAATTTCCTTAGCTAGTGGTCGTTTGGACACCCCCAAACAAGCCAAGCTACCCATGCTAACAGTTTTCCAGCTTAATGCGTCTGCCACCACATTAGCCTTACCTGGATGGTACTGAATGGTCACATCATAGTCCTTTAATAGCTCCATCCACCTTATCTGCCTCATATTCAAATCATTCTGAGTGAATACGTGCTGCAGACTGTGATGATCTGTGAATACCTCACACTTGACACCATAAAGGTAGTGTCTCCAAATTTTTAATGCAAAAACCACCGCTGCCAACTCTAAGTCGTGAGTCGGGTAATTCCTCTCATGCACCTTCAACTTCCTGGATTCATAGGCTATCACATTCCTATCCTACATCAACAAAGCACCTAAACCAGAATGTAAAGCATCACAGTAAACAACAAAGTCTTTACCTTCAACTGGCAAGGACAAAATAGGGGCTATGGTCAAAAGTGTCTTGAGCTTTTGGAAGATCTCCTCGCACTTGTCAGACCACACGAATGGTACATCCTTCTGTGTCAGCCTTGTCAGGTGTGTAGCAATAGAAGCAAAATTCTTAACAAACCTCCGGTTTACTCCCTAAGCCCAACAAAACTCCTCACCTCTGTCACAGAGCTAGGCCGAACCCAACTCTTGACTGCCTCAATTTTCTAGGGATCCACCATCACCCCCCCTCCCTTATGACACTACATACCCCAAGAATTCCACGGAAGTCAACCAAAACTCACACTTAGTGAATTTTGCATAAAGCTTTTGGTGTCTCAAGATATCCAACACAACACGAAGATGATTAGCATGCTCCTCCCTACTCTTAGAGTAGATCAAAATATCATTGATGAACACAATAACGAAGGAATCCAAGTAGGACTTAAACACCCCATTCATCAAACTCATGAATGTTGTCGGCGCATTGGTCAAACCAAACGACATTACTAGAAAATCGTAATGTCCACACCGAGTCCGAAAAGCAGTTTTTGGAATGTTCTCAGGCCTAATCTTTAACTGATAGTACCCCGACCTCAAGTCGATTTTTGAAAACACTGATGCACCCTGAAGCTGGTCAAATAAATCATCTATACGGGGTAGACGGTACTTATTTCGGATGGTCACCTTGTTCAACTGCCTATAATCCATGCACATCGGCATACTACCATCCTTCTTCTTTACAAATAAAATCAGAGCACCCCAAGGTGAAGCACTGGGACGTATAAATCCCTTATCTAGGAGTTTCTACAGCTGAGTCTTAAGTTCCCTTAACTCTGTCAGAGCCATACGATACAGAGGAATGGAAATGGGACGAGTGTCTGGCTCCAAATCAATACAAAAATCTATATCCCATTTCGGAGGCATACCAGGCAAGTCCGCTGGAAACACCTCTAAAAATTCAGAAACCACTGGAACTGACTCAATAGGCGGGGACTCCACACTATCATCTCGGAGATGAGTCAAGAAGGCTAGACACCCCCTCCCCACTAGATTCCTAGCCTGAACAAATGATATTTTCTTAACTGGCTTAGGTTACACACCCTCCCACTCTAGTCTATCCTTACCCGGAATATCTAAAGCCATAGTCTTGGTGTTACAGTTCAACACAACATGATAAGAAGATAGTCAGGTCATACCCAAGATAATATCAAAATCAGCCATATCTAGAATTACCAAGTCTACCCAAGTATGCAACCCTACAAACACAACAAAATAGTCACGATATACATGAGTCAATATCACAGACTCTCCAACCGGGGTAGAAACATGGATAGGGGAATCAAGGATATCACAAATCAAATCCATCCCCAATGCAAAACTCACAAACACATAAGAATATGTAGAACCTGGGTCAAATAATACCGAAGCCATTTTATCGCAGACAAGAATGGTACCTGTGATCACCGCATCTGAGGCTTCCACCTCGGTCCTCCCTGGAAAAGCATAGCAATAAGCCCGATCATCAATTCGGGCAACTTCCCAGGTCGGCTGCGCCAAACCCCTGCATGTGCCGCCGTTCCCCCTGTCTCTCTGACCTCCTTGAAAATTACCTCGCCCACCCTGTGGATGACCCCTAGCATTACCGCCTCTACCTGCCGAGACCACTACTCTAGTCTGCTACTGACCCTGATTACCTGCCTACTTATATGGACACTCCCTCTTAAAGTGGCCCAGCTCACCATAATGGAAGCAACCACGGTCAAGTGCAGGCCTGCTAGCTGATGTATAAGACGCTCTCTGGCCTCTAGGAGCTGAAGACTGAGCTCCCTGACAACCACCTATATTAGCTGGTAGAGTTGACTGAATAGCACGGGCGGAGTAAGCCTGCTGATTTTGGCCCCTGGAGTATGAACCACCATAGTTTCCCTCATTTCGGGGCTTCTTGGCTAAAGCCTTAGCCTGCCCCGCCTGCTTGACTCCCTCTAACTTCTTAACATAATCAACCACCTCATTGAAGCCCTTTCCTGAAGAAGTCATGTGCACTGATAGTACCTGCAGTTCAGTATTCAGACCCTTGACGAACAACCGAACCCGTTCCTCCTCGGAACCCAACATCTGTGTAGCAAAATGAGACAACGCATGGAACTTAGCCTCATAAGATGAGACCAACATGCTACCCTACTCCAAGTTCGAAAACTCATCTTTCTCCTGGTCCCTCAAAGTACGGGGAATGTACTTCTCTAGAAACAATGCGTGGAACTGCTCCCAAGTCAGTGAAGGTAGAACAAAAGACCGACTCTCAACATGAGACCTCCACCACTTCTTGGCATCACCCTACAGCTGAAAAGTGACATACTCAACCCCATGCTGACGTACAATACCCAACTTGTGCAACCTCTCATAGCTATCCAAGATGAATTTATAGGCATCCTCCTTGTCTGTACCCTGAAACGTCAGAGGTTTCAGCTTAAGGAACTTAGTCAATAACTCATGTTCATTCCCTGTCATCACGGGACCTAGCATTGTCCTGAAGAAATCGTTCGTACCTGAAGCTTCATCCATCCTAGATGTTGTAGTACCCGCTGGCTGAGTATCTAAGGCCTGAGGACCATCGTGAGTGGCACCTACCCAACTCCCGGATGAGCGAACCAATAGAGTTCAACCCTTTGCCTAGACTAGCAGCCTAAAATCAGCAAACAGAAGTAAACTAGCAATTAAATAAGTAAAGAACTATAGCATTAATATCATCCTGCGGAAAATCCCCCTAGAAACTGAAAGTCGCAGTACCAAACATTACTACCAATATCTAGAGTATGGGGATGCAACCCCAAAAAGAAATACGAAAGTAGTTTTAACCCGAAACAACTGCGCTGAAACTCTAGAGATAAATCCAAGGTAGCTTGATCAAGCAGCTCACCCTTGAAGTCAGAAATTGCCGGTGCTATAGATGAGGTCGTGTCTCAGCCGCTGGAAAAATTCATGTACTCACCAAAATAAAAGCAAGTGCAGTATCAGTACACCACCACTGTGTACTGGTAGGATCATCAGTCAGTTTTCAAATAAACAGTGTATAAACAGTACGACAATATCAAGTAAGAGGTATGAAAGACATGCAATAATATCAACAGACACACCTGGACTACAAGTCTCTACTTAGCTTGTCCCGCGTGAAATCCACCACCTATACTCTAAGACACAACCATATACCATTAACTATGCCTTTCCGTCTAGCCCGTACCCACCCAGGGATCCCCTCTAGACAACACAAAATGTCAATGAACAACCCGACCTAAACCAAGACTAACACAACAGTTAAACATAATTTCTCGGCCGCTCAAGGGTCACCAAACCAATAACACATTTCAATAAGCAGCCCGGTCCACTCACAGAACCAATACCAGTCAATGCAACACAACAATAAAATGCAATGATGCAACAAAAGTAAACCCGTACCATGTGTTGTACCCGAGCAAACTGTTAGTATTCTTGTACCAGGCGTGGTACCCGAGCTAACCATTTGTTATACCTGTACCAGGCGTGGTACCCAAGCCAACCGAATGTCAACAACCCACAGTCAAATAGATGATCAAACAACTTGTAAACCAATAAGCAAACACCGTTCAAATCATAGACTGTAAAGCAGGAACCTTAGACATTCTACACAACTTCCCTAAGCAATGTAATTCATACTAACACTTAGATATGAGTACAAGAATATACAACATTCACAAAAATTGTAAGCCATCACCTACCTTGAAATGATCCAAGCTCTATTCAACCCGAGCTTTCCCGTGTTCCGGATTCCTTTCTCGTTCTTGGTCAAAAATAACACACAAGTACATACAATTAACACACAAGGCCTGCACAGTACCTGGATTACACCAAATCTCCAAAACCCAGGCCACCCATGATCATCCCACCCTTCCGGGCTTTTACATCGTTAATTCACCTACTTCTATCACTTTTACGGATAAAAATAGAGAATTTTACAATCTATGATCATAATAACATACTTTTAACAATGCCCAAGAACATTCATGCTTGGAATCCCCTTCCTTCCTCGGATTCTACCATTCCTAGGTTATTTTAACCTTTCCCCAAGTTCCCTCCTAGCAATTCTACCTCATAAGAAACGTAGTACAAAGATTGGGGAGTAGAAACCTTACCTTAGGGAAAAAATTCGAAGGAAAAAGGAGGAAAAACGCCTAGAATCGCCTAGCCCTTCTCCCAAAATGAAGTTGTGAAAACTTAATATTTTTGGGGAATGTTTCTGCATTAAAATATCATCGGTCCGCTATAGCAGTCCCCGCTTCGCTATAGCGGACTGCCTCCGCTATAGAGGTATTTTCCAATGCTATAGTGGAGGCCGCTACCGCAGACGTTTGCGCTCGTCACGGACAGAATGTTCAGAAATTTCCCAGTTTTGGACATTTTACAACACACTTGCTTCCCCCGACGACCCGAAATAACCCCTTCACGTCAAACGCGATTCCGGAAGTTCTACTTACCCAAATTCGATCCCAAAAAGTCTCCCAGACTCCTTTATGTCTTGGCTACGTGGAAGACTAGCTTAACACAAGACACATCGACCAATCCTTACTCGGATTTCCCTAGACTCCACCTCACTTCAAAACTGGTCGAGGCTAGCCTAGCCCAGAATTTCAAACTCCCAAACCCGGAGTTTTCTAACTCTAAAACTTGGCACAATCGGACTACCCATAACAAAGGACCCAGTCGTTACATCGAGGGGTGCCTCACACCTTTCCCTCGGTCAACAGAATTCCTTATCCAGATTTCTAGTTCACAGACCAATATATTAAAGAGTCAAACTTTCCTTTTGATTGGAGATTCAATAAGGTAACTTGGAACACCAAAACTCAATTCCAAGTGGCGACTCTGTAAGCAAAACAATCCCTTTTCAAAATGTCACTTCAATTGGAAAAACTCTTTTTCAAACTACACACTCTTTTAGCAGGGGTGGGATGAAAAAATAGGGGTGTGACACTAAGGTGATTTTATGAAGGACTAAAACTGGGCAATCTCTACACACCCTCTTAGCTAGGACTGAATCACCAATGGGAGTGGAGACTGGGATGGGGTTTAAGAGTTTTTCAGGACTGACACTTAATTTATATGCAACATATGGGGTTACAAAAGATAGTGAAGCCCCCTGGATCTGACAGAGCATAAATGTCAAGAGAGAAAATTGATAACATACCAGTGACTATGTCCGGTAAACTCTCCTGATCCTGAAATAAAGAAATTGCATAGAGACGGTTATGACGCTGACCGCCGCCTGTGCCAGAGGTAGTACCCTGCTGAGTTGTGCGACCTGCTGGAGCTGCTGAAGTGGTAGACTGAGCTCTGTTACCTCCCTGTCGCTACCTGGCGGAGGGGCACTCCTTTAACCTATGTCCAAGCTAAACACACCTAAAACACCGCTCTCTACCAGCAAAACACTCACCTGGATGATTCCTACCGCACTTGGGGTAGGCTGGGAAAATGCAGTTATCTAAAACACTGCCTTATGACTTAGATCTTGTTGCTCTCATTTTATGGTCCTGTCGAAGTCTGGGAGATGGAGCACTAGCTGATGAGGGTGCTGGGGATGAAGTCCTTCGCTAAAACAATGAGTGATTCCCACTTCCCGGCCTCTGCTAAGAATATTCATAATTGTCTGTCCTGGCCTTTTTGTTCTCCCCAACTATTTTCTTAAGCTTATCTTCCTCAACCTGCTGAGCATGGTTCATCAGTCTAGAGATATCCATATCACCCAATAACATAGCATTTCTGCACTCTATTTTCACCAAATTGGATACCCCATACAAGAACTTGCCCATTTGTGCCTTTAGATCGGCCACCATTGATAGGGCATACCTAGAAAATTGAGTGAAATTCAACCCATACTCCTGGACTGACGTTGATCCTTGCCTCAAATTAATAAACTCTTAGGCCCTAGCCTCCCTCAACTCCCTCGAGAAGAACCTGTCCAAAAATCTCCAGTAAAACAATCCCATGTCACAGGAGCTGCATTCACACCCCTGTTGTCCTTCCACTGAGTGAACCAAATATGAGCCACGTTATTGAGTTTATAGGATGCTAACTCAACACTATCAGCACCAGTCACTTGCATCACCTCAAGAATCTTTTTGATCTCATCAATGAAATTCTGTGGGTCTTCACCAACCATCAACCCTAGAAACTCTGGCGGATTCATACGAACAAAATCTCGAACTCGGGATGCAGCAGATCCACCATTTGGGTTTGCAGGAACTAAGGCCTGCTGATTAGCTTGATTGGCTATGGTCTGAGCCAACAACTAGATCGCATTATTGAACTCCACATTCGTAACCTCATGGTTCGGGGTTGGAGGATTAGCGTTAGCATTGCGAGTGTTAGCTCTACAAGAAGGCATGATCTAAAATGCATAATGAAAAGATTAGAGAGGAGTTACTGAATTAAACTCCATCGCACGACAAGGATAATGAAAGAAGTGATGTTTTTCTTAAAACACCTCGTAGCCTCTCCCTCATAAGTGTGGCGCGCTTCACACCCATTAAAAAGACTCTACTTAGTGCGGCTTTCAGACACCCTAGGACTCTTGAACCTGATGCTCTGATACCAAGTTTATCACACTCCGAGGCTAGCCCCTAGATGTAACACGAGACCTAGAATCAAAAGTGACCCCAAGATAACCCTGAATCTGGCATACAGTAAGAATTCTGAAATAATACTAATTAAGCAAAAGCATAACTGAATGAATCACATAAACTAAAGAAATTTCAGCTGAAAATATTTGAGATAAGATAACTGTCTGGGAAATAAAGCAAACTAAATCCACTGAGTCTGACTCTATGTCTAAAAGCCTCTAACACTGATGAGTTGGTGGGATAAGCCCCCAACTAACTCTAAAATACTGAAAATGGAAGTAACTAACTAACTCAATAAACATAGAAATATGTCCCCGGATAATGAGGAATCACTGCTGACTGATGCTGAGGTGGCACTGATACGAACTAATCACGCGGCTGAAGCTGAGAACCTAAGTTTGCATCATGATAGGTTGCATCACATAGAGTATGCGTCAGTACTTCAAATGTACTGAGCATGAGGGATATGCAAAGCTGACTGAATATGTAAACATGCTAAAATACTGATATCTATTTAAACTTGACTGAACTATAGCACATAAGTCCAAAACATAGTCATACATAAAAGAACTGAAATGCAAGAATATTCTGAAAACATACTAAAAACTGAGAATAAACATAAACTGAGGGCCTGAGGTACTGTACTGAAACTGATATTGTGGGAGAGTTTATTAACCGACATAAATCACGTGAGCTAAACGTGGAGTCTGATGTATACCCCCCATTGAGAGGACCCAATATATCTTGCCAGGGTATAAAGGCATGGCTAATGTGATCACTAGTTCTAAAGCCCAATTGAGGGTCTAAATAACCTACGGTGGCACATAGTTCTGGAACTTGAGGATACGCTAAACTCTAGTCCAACTTGGTGCTAAGTACTACTCCCAAACTGGATACTAATAGCTCATTTAAAACTGAGGTTCTGAATTTTTGAAACAACACTAAACTGGCTTGAAAATATTATTTTTCTGAAATATTGTAGTAACTTGAAATTTGGCTGAATTCTTGTTTTTAACTCAAACTAGTAGTCTAGGCTAAATTTTGTAGAAAGCTAATATATGAAAAAATACTGTAAATTAAGGCTAAGTTCTTGACTCCTCAAAATATTATAAAAATCCATGTAAATTAATATAACTGAGATTTTATTCATTAAAACAGGATGAGAACCATGTAATGAACATAAGAATAATTTTTCATAACAATCTGCATAAAAGGGTGAGAACCCTAGTTTCTAAAATTATGAAGATTTATTGAAAAATCTTGAGGTTTTGGGCATAAGGGCGAACTAACCCTTACAGAATACTCACATACCTGGTGGATGATAATACCTGAAAAGAATCTGAAGTTGAAGCTTGTAGGAGAAGGCCCTAGGTCTGAAATTTGGAGAAGAACGTTGAATAGTTTTAGGCTTATTTTATTAAGTCAAAACCTCCAAACATATCAGTTTTCCTCATTCAATCTCTCAGGTCAGTTTCATTGAAGAAAAGAGCATTCATATGGTTCAGTAGATGCTCATATGGTTCTTGCATGTCCCTGTTGGATTGGGGCGTGATAGTATTACTCTTGACCAATTACCCTTCTGCAACTAAAACCAAACATTGTGATAAAAGTTCTGACTTGTTTTAACATATGCCTGCTATTATTTCGAATTTCAAAAAATAAAAGCAAAAAATTAATCAAAAGGACTCTCAAAGTCAAAAATAGGACCCATAAAGTAAAGACCAAACAAGTGAGTAATCCATCCTCCGTACCGGCTAAATCACTTGAAATATCATCTCGTAATTGGTTAGATTTTGAATAATGAAAAAGTTTGGTTGAATACATCGATAGCCCATAATTTTTAATTGAATACTCGAACTATCACATATTTTAATTAAGCACCTGAACACATGATAAAATACTCTTATTAGACATCTTTATAGATGAAATAAATCAAAAAATGGATTAACTAAAATTTAGAAAAAGTTTATGCATGTGTTTTCAAACGCCATTACACAAATAAGTTAATCACATAGAATACAAAAAAGGCATATATACCCTTGAACTATGACAAATAGTATGTAAATACCGTCCGTTATACTTTTAGTTTGTTTGTGCCCCTGCCGTCTAACTTTTGGTACGTATGTACCTTAAATTAGATGGAAAGACACGTGTAATAATCTTAATGAATTAACCCAATCCCCCTAAATTTGCAAACCTTCACCTTGTCAGCCCCCACCGCCGCTACCGATATCGCCTCGTTGATTTCCATCTTCTTGCCACTGATGCTGCTATTTTTTTCGTTGTTCCCATAATCTTCATCCACGACGTTGTTTTGGCTTTCCCATTGATCCGTCCAACTATTTTCGTGACTTTCCATTCTTCAAAAATAAAAATTGAATCTTTTGTCAACCAAAATAGAAAAAAATAGTTATAGATCTTGGAAAATCTAAAAGAGTAAAAAGTAGAAGAGAAATCAAATTTTACGAGAGATTAGTGCTGGAGAAGATGGGGTTTGCAAGATTTTAATGGATGAAAATAAGATGTCTTTTGAGAATGTGAAATCAGGACAAATAATTTGAAGTTTCAACAATCAATAGAAAAAAAGTTAGATGCTTTAGCAATCATAACAAGAAAAAGTTGAAAAACTTTATTGGCACAAGTATTTGATGGCGGACAGAATTTATGTGAGATTCCTCTCATAATTTGCCAAGTGAAATATGGGGTTTCATTTTCATAAAAATAGGTCGAAGTTCCTGCCTTTTCTCTCTCTCTCTCTCTCTCTCCTTTCTCAAATTTTTTTAGTCTAGCTGCTTTCCAATTTATTTATTTTTTGATTTAAATAGATGTTTCATTTATTTACTCAAACAAATTTGTTTCTTCTTTATCTTAGTATTTCCATTCATCGGAAGTCCCCAACTTTAAAGTTTATACAATAAAATTCTTTTTTTAAAAAAATTTGTCACATAAAAGACATTTAACTATAGCTAAATTAATTTAAAGTAAATTTTACCTAAATTATGATATTTTGTGCAAAAATAATAATATGGCACATCAAAATAAATTAATTACATTTGAGATAATTTTAAAAATCTCTCTTATTAATATTTTACTTCATAATTCTAAATTCGTTGTGAGGTACAATTTATATTTGCTTTTCTTATTTTCATTTTTGTGTTATAATTTTTTCTCATTATCACTAATATTAAAAATATGATTTGACTATTTTGTTTTTTCTAATATACACGTTTGTATGGTAAAATACAGAATCAGATTCAGAATTTGAAGTTTGTGTGAATTTTTACATATCTGAAATTAAAAAATAAAAAGAGATAAAATAAAGGCTACGTGGTGACCAAATGTATTCGAGCCCTCAACCAAGAGGTCATAAAGATTAACAAGTCCCTTTTCTGGCACTAGATCAACACTTTGTTTATGAATTTTCAATTCATAATTCTTATATATTTACTGAATTTTTCAAATTCAAATACAATATTCGTGCAAAAAGTTACTGAGTTTCTGTAACCCTCCACTCAACTCCTACCCACTCACCCATGAATCCCCCCCTGGTAAAATACATGAACACCTTTTAAAAAAAATTATGTGATAAATTTTAAAGTAGATGACTTTTATGTGATAAAAAATTATTTTTGTGTGATAAATTTTAAAGTTAAATAACTTTTATATAACAAGAAAATAAAAAAAAATTGTGTGATAAACTCGGAATTGAATAACCACTGATGAATTTATCTGAAAATTTTCAATCCTAAATATTTATTACAAAAAGTATGATCAACAAAACTCCAACTCTAATTTTTAAATAAAATATTTTTTTATATTTTCATAACCAAATATACACTACCACTGTTCACTGTGCCTTGAAATGACATCGATAAATAAATTAAAAAATAAAAAGTAGTGTTCTATGTTAGCGGGAGGGGTGAATGGAAGAAGGTGGGGTGGAGGGGTGAGAAGAGAAAAGTAGTAGTTATCATGGAATGGGACCCACAATATGTCTTTTATCAATTAAAAATACACTCACACAACTATGACATGCCTCGCCCACCATAATTTTTCTTGAAAAAGTTATCCCTCTGTTTCAATATGAGTGATCTATTTTGACTTGGCACGGAGTTTAAGAAAATAAAAAAGATTTTTGAATTTTGTGATTTTAAATTAAAAATATGACAAATGTATTAAAATGCCCTTTAATCTTATGGTCCTAAACATACCATGTGAAAAGTTGAAATTAAAGAGTTGTCAAAAAAGAAAAGGGTCATTCTTTTTTAAACGGACTAAAAAGGAAAGTAGGTCAAACAAATTGAAATAGAGGGAGTATCATTTTTGGCAAAAATTAATCTCAACCCTCCACGTGTTTATTTTAAGACTTGAACCAAGACATTTAACAGATAAGGGGTATATAAGTACCACAAGTTAGACGACAGGGACACAAATAACCTAAAAGTATAACACACGATATTTACATACCATTTTCGATAATTCGAGGGTATATATGACTTTTTCTGCTTAAAATATGTCGCCTCCTTTGTTACACATTAGCCTCAATAAATCATAAAACTCATATTTGATTCAATTAATTTTGACATGTATAATTAAAGACGTGACACCTTATGTGACGGCATAATAGGTGCTTCAACCCCTTGAAAACACATGTTTAGGTGCTTAATTGAAATAGATATTATCGATATATTAGGCCAAAAAGTTTTGAACAATAACAGTAATCAGTCAATCGGGAATTACAAATAATGACCTTGAAAATAGATGGTGTTTGAACTTTTAACCCCTACTTGCCTCATGAACAAAGCTTCAAAGTTCAAAGTAACTTGTTAAACTTGAAATCTTATCATAAAACAAGCGGGGTCAAAAATTAAAGTTCACTCATAACTCATTTTCAAAGTCATTCTTGTAAAATCACCCCCGTGCCGATTGAGAACATTGTGGCAGCGGCCATATCTGACAATTGGTACACATTCTACTAATCCATTCAGCTGTTGGATAATAAGTAGGCGTTTGGCCATTGAAATTTTTTTGCTTTTTTCCGGAGTTAAATTTCGAAAATGGTGTTTGGCCAAAAAATTTTTAAAAATTCCGACATGAAAAACTTGTTTTCACTTTTTTCACTCCCACTTATCTCACAAAAAATCAAAAATAACTCCAATTTATATTCATGACCAAACACAACTCCAACTCCAACTCCCATTTGTATTTGGTTTTCATGGCCAAACGGGGCCTAAAAATTGATCCTTTACAAGAGCAAAGGAGATGGCATCAATCAATTAATTATTCTTCGATCCAAAACAGGAAAAGATGGCATAATCATGACCCCCTTACCACCCATTCATACCACCATGTTGTGCAATGCAAAATGCTCTCAAGTGGAATACAAACTGATACTGCGCATTTCCTTATTTCCAGAAGTGAAACATTGCGCAAATCCAATTCAAGGAAAATTCCTATTATTGGTGTTTATGTGCATTGTTAGGACATACATGTACATAAATAAGATCTAACTTGTTTAGACGACGAGAGAGAAGTATTCTAGAGGAATGGCATAAGAAAGATTTTAAGCTGACTAACTGGTGGCAGACATCGAGTGGAGGCTGAATTCTATCCAGGCCATCATCATTCTTCAGCAATGATCTATCATTAGACATTCCCGTGGGGAACATGATTATCCCCCTCTCCTTGATCCAAAGGCATATATTGTGCCATGATAGCGCGAATCTCTGAGTCCATGTATCTCTGCACATACAAGGTTCCAGGATTTAATGAAAAGGTGAAAGCAACATTGAACGAGAAAACAGATTTAAGAAACTGCATTGAATCTGGGAGTCATGTATCTCTACATGCCAATGGATCTAATGCTAATTCCAAGAGAGGTAAAAATCGCTTGAAAAGAACAGAAGAATCTGTCCCAAAGATGGTGATCGGAGAGAAATATGGCGTCAGAAAGAAACCTTTAAACCCCTCTCTCTGTGAGAATCAAAGAAAGATATCCCACTCCAAGAACTTGATATTTACTCTAGAAGTGCTGAACTTTCTTGTTTTTATTAATATGGTGAGATTTGGTGGCACATCTCATTCTGGAGATTTTTTTCATGTAAGACTCGAGTGAAAGCTTATAACTGACACTTATGGTAAAACAAAAGGAATTTGCTGGCCTTCCCATCAACCATGTATTTTTAAGGATTAAACAAAACTTCAACAGGTAACTCAAATGCAAAATCCAAAAGGAAAAGCATCCAAGGAGTTTGTCTTGTCTAAGTATTTTTGAATTCCCAAATCACTTTTTCTAACAGCATTAGTTCTGAAGATCATTCGTTAATTATCATGGAAAAACTGGTTAATTAGCACCAGCACAACATTTCAAATGCTTTTAGTTCTGTGTTTTCAACAGGTGACAGTTGTCTGTCTTTGATGAAAACTAAAAACATCGTATGACATACCCGGATCCTATACTTGTACACAGCATATGCTGCAACCCCTGCAACAGCCAAACCCAAGATGATAGTCCAAACAAGGCCCCAGCTGAACTCTGACTTGGCATCTTTGCCTGCAATAGCTCCAACAAACTTAGTCGCAGAAGACAACGATAGACATGCAACTTTGAAAAAAAAGTAAGTAGATCAAAGTCTTTGGTATGCGGTTGGCAAAATTCTATTACATTTCAACAAGATAAATCATGCTAATATCACAAACATCATATTATTAAAACTTACCTATTATAAAGAAACATCATATTATGAAAACTTAACTGCCTTCACCAAAGCCAAGTATATAAGAAGCCCTATGTTTACCATTACAAGTATAGTTTCATCAATTGACAGCTTCCCAACTTACTTATACATGTGTCATGTTCATGCATGTACAACAAATTGCCACTGCAACTGCAATCATAACTACCCCAAGTGTTCTTGCATTTGCATTCAGCACACTGGCAAGCCAGCTTCTCCTTGCATTCATCAATATCTGAAGAAGGGCCAAAATTGAAGACGAACTTTAAGAATAACAAGATTATTTTTTAACAAAAGTGCTATAAAACAGAGAGCAATACTATTCCGACTCCAACCTCGTTGGCATATACTGATTAATGTGACCCTATGACATGAAGTTAAAAGATTTGGTCTCTTAGAAAGAAAAAGGTGCAAATATTTTTCGGTCAATTAAGCAGACACAGAATCCAAATCACAAGAAATAAAGAATTAAATGCTGAAATGCTCTCCGGGAACAATATAAGTCGATGGATTGATACATAATGAACAAATTCTACATACCCTCACAACTGGTAACTCCATCCCCTCTGAATCCTGGTGGACATTTGCAACCCTTTGTGTGATCGTCCTGACAAGACAAGGATATGACACATAATGCCTCTGTCTACAGAAAGTCATTTGAGATAAATGCCTAATGAACCCAAGAAACAAAAACATCTTAAACTTTGGATAAACGGCTCAAGTAAAAACCAAAAGAAAGGAAGGCGCTTAGGGCCTCCCACAAAAGAATGAGAATTGCTATGGAGGACAGTTCAAAATGTGATGCTAATCATGCTTGAATAAAGCCTCTTACAATGCAAGCAGAATATACCCTGCCATTTTGGGTTCCCTTCCAACAGCCTCCATTGTTTATTTCACATCGCAATGCTCCAGATGCTGTCAAACCATGTCAAACCACAGGCACAAAAGATTAGTCTCTGAAGGCAACATGCATGCATCACAATGACACCGGTTTGTTGTGTGAGAAAAATGATGTCAATTAGTGGATGAAAAGCTTACCTTCACAGTGAGTATAACCATCACCAAGAAATTTTACTCCCTGAACTACTGGGCATTCACATACTCTACCACGGAAAGTATCCTGCATCATAATTTTGTGCATGGATTGGAAATTGAACTAGAAGCAAACAAAACTGGAACTTTGCCAAATAAGGTTCAACATATGAGCAGTCTTTAGACAAATAACTCTACCTGGCACGCTGTAATGTTAGCAGCCTTGTCCTGCCAGCACCCACCGTTTGATTCTAAGCATTCATTTGTTTCTATTTCTGTAAAGCAAGTATTAAAACAACTTTTGAATACCACCATGTTGGAAGAACAGATAAACTACAGACTAGCTGGTCCTTAAAGCCTGTTCCAATGGAATAATCCGAGTTTAATGTAGCAATTGTAGCTAATGTAGTTTTTATCTCATCAGATTAAAAGTTGGAATATATCGGGTAGCCAAAAACATCAGCAAGAATTTATACCGGCAATATTCTCTCACTTCTTATATTTTCACCAGTCTTTGTAAACAAGAAAATGATTCAACACCATTGGAAATACAAAAAAGAACTGAGGAAGATCCCACCAGTAAGAGACATCTTTCAGACTTTTGTCCCATCTTAAAGAAAAGTCACAAGCAGCAAGAAGCTGATACCAAATAATTATTAGCATTCAAGATGAAAAAAAGATCAAGGAAAATGACCTTCAGTTAAACAAATTGCAGGCTCGGTTGTCTCCTCAAAACCTGAACAAATTGCCTTGAGGACTGCTCCCTTGTCCAGCTTACCTAAGATGAAGATAAATACTTCAAAATAAGAATCATTTTATTTAAGTCAAACACACTTCCACTCTTAAATCAAACGAGGTATACCTCTGTACTGTCTATTGTTTATAACGAGAGTTGGCAAGATTGTCACATCCCCACGAGCACCCTTACCTATCTGAAAAGAAGCAATGTAAAAAGTGCAAATTCAATTCAACATAGTCTCAGAGGAAATACAGAAGATCTGTTCTATCACTTCTGTAGGACACACACCTGGGTGTCCTGTTCAGCCTTAAGAACAGGGTTGTCAGTGTCTGCTTCAGGATCTCCAACACATTTTTCGATCTGTTTGACGTCAAAGCCTGCAGAGTCCATTGAAAGAAAAAAGGAATTCAAGACGTCATTTCTAATTCCTATAAGGAGCAAGGAGTATTAATTAAAGAACAAGAACCACATAACAAGGAAAAAATTTGTATAGCCATGCACAGCAGAGACCTTAGCTCCGGAGAGAACACATGGAGGGTGATCATTTGGCCCATTTCTGATACTTGAACGGTTAAGTAAAGGAATAAGTATAAAGCGCATAGCAAAGCTATCACGTGCTATCGGGGTTTCTTATTACCATACGGAACTTTTTTATAGAATATTGTCAATCGAAGTATTAATATGAAAACAAAAATAGTATGCAAGAAAGAAGATCAAAAGTAGTATGCAAGAAAGAAGATTGATTCAACTGTGTATATTTTGATTGCAGCCAAACAAATCCATTCAAGCTCAAGCAGGATAATAAATATATGAGACCAAGCTCAACAAAACTACGATCTTTTGGTAGATTACAAAAGTTGCACAATAATGATGATATTTTCTAGCTCTCACAGCTCATAAACAAGGATGAAAAGACAGAAATACCACAAAAAAATACAGTTACCAATAGCAACGAATGACCAGCACCACCACCTTACAAGAGAGAGGAAAATATGGATTGTGCTAAACTTATGGCTTCATCAACACCAAATGTACAACAGTAAAGCAATGATGTGCATAAAGTGAAAACAAACAGAAATATGAAAGGAAAGAAACTTCAACCTACCAAGTGACTTGATTACTTGATCTGCACATTCTTTTGTGTATTTCTTCTCTTTCATTGGACATCTTATTGCAAAGTCAGTGACATAATCCCACCACAACCAGGGTTTTCCACTTTCATTGGCAACCTTAAAAAAACAAGCTTGCCGTAAATTTTGCAGAACAACATCCTTTCCATCATAACCTTTACTGAAGTCTTGCTCAGGGTCTGGAGCACAGTATCTGCCATGGTTGATGCACTGAGACTTGCATTGCTTGCTCAAAATAAAAGCCTCCGGGCAATACCAAGTTATGTAATGGGGAGTGAACTGTGTATAACCTTTCTGCTCAAGTATCTGGGCAGCCCCCTTGAAGTTTTTGACAAACTCTCTCTGGCTTTCACACTTGGGGCCACACTCATCATTACTATTAGTCCAAAATTCATACTCCACTCGCTCATCGGGATGTGGAAGAGCCTCTCTCCAATCGAGGTTTATATTAACCATTTCTCCTCTAGATAGTTCCTTCTTGATGCTATCCCCAAGAGATTTGCTAATTAAAGCCGATGGAATAGTTATATCTTGCAAATAATCTGCCTTTGCGTCCTCTTCCTCGGGGGTGTCCATGGTAATTAAAGGTTCAACACGGTCATCAGCAACAAGAATAGCGCCTGCTCCAGCTTGCTGAGCATTCCAAGCCTTCAGTGTGAAATAGCAATCTGCCAACACAGGAACATACACATGAACCAACAAAGAACAAGAAAGCACGAGTTAGATGTACACAGTTTATACAAGCTTTACAATCATCCGTTGATGATAAATGGTATATACTCTTATAAGTTAATGTAAGTGGATACATTGTGTAAATTTGTTTCAACATGAAACTGCTATAATAAGTTAGCAAGCAAAACCACTCCAAATACAAAAAAACATGCATAAATAATACTTCCCGATTATTCAGTGAAGAGCAAAATAAATCCCATTGAATAGTTGGAAACTTTACCTCCTCTATCAACAAGAAGGAAGACTGGCATGCCTCCAGGCTTAGATTTGAAGGAGATATCAAAATCTGAAAAATTCTTGCATGATTTTTGATTAGTTTTTGGGTACATAACAATACCAACCATGGTTCCTCCATACTGTGGGACCCCAAAGTTGCCAATTGCACACTCATACACCTCTTTAATTGAGTCAGGGGATGTTACTCTCAAGCTGTTCTTCTCCACCACGAATCTACCCAAACAAGAACCACACAGCAGAAACCATACACTCACTATAAACCCTAGCTTTTCCTTCATCTTCACGTCCTCAGATGGAGAAAAATAAAGATGACCCAGATCAGGAAAACTCCAAATTCAACCCCTCCAGGCAGCTGCAAATTTTACATGAAAAAAAAATTCAAATGTTGATGTCACGCAGATCATAAATATTAATGATCTAGCAAATTTTACCCTTTGGACCCAGACTCTCTCAGGAGAATAATATGGAAAAAGATCGAGTCTTTGAACAAGTAAAGGCAAGAAAATACAAAAGGGTAAACACCAAAAGACTCGAGGCGTGTAAAATATGCTAAACTGACGAAAGCTACGTGTATATAAAAAACTATAAACACTACTACTATTATTATTACAGACAGATATTTGCTTTGGCTATATTTAGAGTTTTCGCCTTTTGGATGTCGATGAAATAGTAGTTCAAGATTGGATCTTTTGTTTCAAGTGAAAATTAGTTACGTCCACACCAAATAAATAGCACTCCAATACTAAAATTATAAATTACTAGTTCAAGATTGTATCTTTAAATTAGCTTGGAGTGAATATTTTCTCCTTTTTCCGATTTTATTTTACTGTATTTGAAAATCAGTGTTAGACAATAAAAAAATCAAATTTAACTTAAGTTCTATTTGGAATTTGAAAAACGCCTTAAATCATGTTTTCACTTTTATAAATTGTTCTTTGTCAAATTTATTCTAATTCTTTATTTTTCATATTTTTGTAAACGGAAAAGGGCTTAAATTATCCTTCAAGTATTGAAAATGGTACAAATATATATTTCTTCCACCATTGGGCTCTAAAATATTCTTTTCATCCACTTTTGGGCTCTAAAATACCTTTTTCATCCACCTTTGGGCTCTAAAATACCCTTCACATCCACCTTTGGGCCCTATTTTGCCCTTTTCCTTAACAAACTCTTAAAGAAAAATGATTAAGATTTTCATTTAATATGTAACAACATTTTATTTGTTAAAATTTTAATTAATCAAAACCTATTAACTCATAAATCTAATTCGAGTCCCAGATTCAGCTCCTCTTCATTTCTTATCTCTCCATTTTTTTCAAATTCTGATTTAGATTAGAGAGATATGTCATTGATTTAATTTAATGATGAGATTTAGTAAATTAAAAATAAGTCTTAATTATGATCAAAATAATTAATTACTTTCATATATTTACTTGCAAAATATTATTTTAATCTCACAATTTTAGTTGTACAAGATATCTTTCCTAAATATAAAAAAATATTCTCACTTGCCTTGAGGCTTGAGTAAATTTTGTCCTGCATCATTTTTACTTTAATTTTTTTGCTATAATATTTTTCACTCAAATTATTTTTAGCTTAATTTTGTATGTTGGAAAGGAATTTCAATGTTGGAAGAGAAGTCCTCTCGCTTTAAAAAAAATTACAACTAAAATTAGTATAACTTTATTCCTGTATTATAAATAATATAGCAATCAGATATTTGAATATTTGACAAAATAAATAATAGTATAATTAAAAATAAATTTAATGGCTAGAATTGTGGAATTGCCTTATATTTTGGAGTAAATAAATGAAAGTAATTAATTATTTTAATCATAATGAAGACTTATTTTTATTTTACTAAATCTTAGTCATTAAATTAAATCTATGACATATGTCTCTAATCTAACTAAGAACTTGAAAAAAATGGGGAAATGAAAAATGAAGGGAAGCTAAATCTAGGATCCAAATTGGGTTTGTAAGTTAATAGATTTTGATTAATAAAAATTTCAACAAATAAAATGTTGTTACATATTAAATGAAAATCCTAATCATTTTTCCTAAAGGGGTTTGTTAAGAGAAAGGGCAAAATAGGGTCCAAAGGTAGATGATAAGGGTATTTTAGAGCTCAAAGGTGGATGAAAAGGACATTTTAGAGCCCAAATGTGGAAGAAGGGTATATTTGCACCATTTTCAATACTTGAAGAGTAATTTAGGTCTTTCTCTGTTTTTTAAAATACATTCAAATTTTAAATATTTATTGCAAAAAGTATAACTAAACACAATTCCAACTTTAAAATTTTCAAACAAAAAAAATTATTTTCATGGCCAAATACCCCCATAGTAAAATATGTGTTATAAAAATATAGGAATCATTTTAAAAATGATATTTTCAATTTAGCTTCATAATAGCTTATAACCATACAATGTCTGAATCAGATGCCCTTAACACAGGCCTTCATGTACCCCTTTCTTACCATCTAGTTTCCCTTGAAGTAGAAACTGATTCCACGAAAGTTTTACAGGCTCTGAAACATTTGCAATCAATTTACTCTTCTACTATTGCATCTTGTAGATCGATGCAAAGGAGGTTGGGGAGTTTAGTGGTCCGCCATAGCTTTCGACAAGCCAATAAGGCAGCAAATGTTTTATCTGGAATAAGTTCTAAACTGATATTATTTATACAAATTAATATTATGCTAACTCTGCCTGATCTAGTCATCCCACTACTTAAAGCTGATCAAGAGGGGGATAATTCTACTAAACTAGTACTAAGGACCACTTGTAATAAGCCAGTCTGTTTTGATAATCTTTTTGTAGTTACTAGCAGTAGTGATAATATAGCAACTACCTCTGTGTCTGTAAGCAACTATTAATATAATATAATATATCCTGTTATCCAAAAAAAAAATTGTTTGTGATTTGTAATATTAAACTCACGTCACCAATATAATTTACTTGTAACAATTGTTAACTTTGTTATTATTGAAAATATTTTGTTTTGAGATATTTCGAAATAGCAATTGACCTTTAGTTCATAGCAAAACTTGTGGAACAAATCTTTCCTCCAAGTTTATTTAGGTTATATTTTAATACTTCCTCTGTTTTATTTTACTTGATCATTATTTAAAAATAGATTTATTTTACTTATCCGTTTTAGCAAATCAAAAGAAATTCATCATTTTTTCCCAATATTACTCTTATAAATAAATTAGTTTAGTGTACGTACCTTGCACGTGTGTCTCGCGCCAATCAATAAAACTATATACAAAAAAAAAATTATTAAGTCGTGTCGTGATGGCACCTATCTCACCACCCTCTCCTCGGGATAGGTAAGCCTACCAAACACTCACACAACAGAATCTAAATAAATATGTGGAAGAAGTACAAAAACTACTAAGTCTCACGCTGAATCTTATAATAAAATGGTATAGAAGTAAGAAGATAACAACTAATTTTAAAAATCAGGTAGTCACAAGTTACAAGCCTCTAAAATAACGAGTACAATGGATGAGTCCAAAAGTGTCTCAAGATGCGAAGAAAGCATAAAGACAAAGATAGAGGAGATTTGGAAGTCGCTAGGATCAACAGACGTTACCTCAAGGATCTCCGAAGTGCAACCACAAGATAATCACGAAATCAATGTCCGGGGACCACTGGCTCAGTACCTGCACGTAAAGTGCTGAAAATAAATAAGTGTGAGTACTGACCACATGTACTCAGCAGTATCGTCGACCGCTCCTAATTCAAAGTGATGGCGAGTTGCACCTAAGATACTACTATCAACTATAACCTTGAACACCTGCAAATAGAAAGACCACACCTATTCTAACAGATATACACCAATAACAAAGAGATGTCACTGTATGAAATCCACATCTACTCAGATTCAATCAAAATTGATAGTCTACTGAATTCACTGTACACCACAATAACAGAACCACTCAAATGAAAATGATGAGATAAATGCAAAATGATGTAATGCATGCTAAAGAATACACCTGTTGCTTTGTATAGTTAACTAGGACCCATTGGGGACTCGCGAGGTTTACATACCCACTCGAAAGAGTTTTCCATTGGGCTTGCAAATCAATATATATATATATGCCACGAATAAGTAAATCCACCTAGAAATTTTTTCTATCGGGCATGCAAATCATAAAATCAGTAGAAATCCATTCGGAATACTTTTCTATCGGGCATGCAAGTTATGAAATCACTAGGAATCCATCTGGAATACTTTTTATCGAGTATGCAAGTCATTTCATAATATCATTCCCAAAAGTATCTCTTTAGAAATGTCATAATATGAGTATGTATAATTCACAGTGATAAGAGAAGCACAAGTATCTTAATCCAGGCACACAAGGCCATACTCAACTCAAACGCTAGCTACAAGCCCAAAATCATCAATCTAGCTCAAATGACTCAAATCTAACTCATAAGAGGATGTACTATCAATATCAACATGTAGCAAGTCCGATAGAATCACTAATCCATTTTCACACTATAATACAATAATCAAAAATAAGGGACAACAACCAAATCAAGATAAATATCCCATTTTAACCCTTTTCAATACATAAGTACCCCCATATATGCTCATCACCTTATATATACGGGACGCACATTCTCCATTACTCCCCATACAAGCAACGAACATGTAAGCACTTCAAAAGAGAGTCAAAAAAATCTCAACTTGTCTTCAGAGAAGACCCGGAAAGTCAAACCAAAACCTTTCCTTTATGTATAGCTTCTGAACGAGCCCAATAATCTATTAAAATATAGATTCTACACAAGAATATGAAACTATAGACACCCATATTGCTAGACTTAGGTTCCGATCTAAAAAGTCAACTCCAAGCCTCCAAGGGCAAAGCTGAAAATTTATTAAAAAATTAATTTACCAAAAGTTTAAGGAGTCCAAATATAAAATTTCATCAAAAAATAGAATTAAAATTAAGTTTGAAACCACCTCTTTTACTGATAGAATATCCCTTTTTTGCTTCTCCTCCATATCCTTCCACTCCTTCCTCCTCTTCTCGTAATGGTCAATTTTGGGTTTTTCTAGGAAGACATGGTAAGGCTCATGTGTTGTAGTGATATGGAAAGTAGAGGGCAACAAGGTTTGGTTAGGTGTCATATTATGGACATTTGGAGTGTGTTTTGGTATATGATAGGGAAATTTTGGGGGTTATTAGTTTGGTTGGTATTTTGATAGTTTGGAGGGAGGTTTTGGGAGTTATTAGTGTTTGGATTGGTATTTTTAGGGAGGTGGGGGAGGGGTTTGATATGAAGTACCGATGTGAGGTGCGTTGCGAGAGGTCAGATCAATGATGGAAGACTTTGGGATGGAAGAAGTGGTTGGATTATTTGAGCAATGTTTGGGAGTACAAGAGTTCAGAGGAGGGAAATAAAGTGGATGCCTTTCGTCCCCCGGGATAGGGGTATTCGCTGAAATGGCCAGATCCCTAGTTCTCTGCATTTCTTCTTGGATACTTGCTAGATTTTTCTCCAACTCCTCAATCATTTCACTTTGTTTGGCTATCAAATTGTCTCTTACAGTAATTTAAGTCAAAGTATTATCTTCCTCACTACCAGCCATTTTTCTCTTTCCTTTAGATAAGCAATGGTCGGGGGGAACTTTTATTTGATTTAGATCTGGTGTAGTATGGATGTTATACCAATTTCTCAACACAAATCTTGCATTGATTTATCCCTATGACAATGTAAAAATAACTCAAAGGCAACTATGTCAGATTTCGTTAGTGATAAATAATATAAAATATCTTAACAGAAAGTAAACACATAAGAGTCGCTTTACCAAAGGTAAATTGATCCATGAATAAATATTGACTAAAAAGATTTTAATGGATAGGACATTGTCCATTGATTTTGGGTTAGTGAGTTTGACATAAAAGTTGACTTTGCTGAGTCTTGATCTCCTGTTATCTCTGCTTGTCTGTCTTTTCAACTTTTTCAACATTTTTGCCAAAAATGGGGGGCAGGGAATAAAAGTTTTTAAGGATATGAGTCAGGCCTGGAAAGGCTATTTACGTATCTCACTAAAGAGAAATTAGGCCCTACATTGTTCGAGATGTAAGTATAAAACTCTTTGATTCATTTGTTTCCTTCACTTCTTTACAAGGATAGAAGTAGAAAATGTGAAAACAAACAAAAAACTTTGCTACTTTTAAAGCTTCTTTGGATAGTTATGGGCGCTCCCTTCTTCTTCATGTATAGATGATCTGGTGCAAACTCAAGGTGGATTTTCCCGATTCCGATGAGTTGCTCCAAGTCAAAACAACAAGCACTACACTTCTCAATATCATGCCCCTTCATCCCATCATGGTAAAGTCAGATGTCTTCTTTTTTGCCCTACTTTATGGGACCTTTCCTTTCTTTTCTTTCCACAGGGTGGAGTATTTTTGCTTGAACCATCTTGAAGTAGATATCCTCATACCTCTCCTTGAAAGTGGTGAAGTCCAAGTGGTGAATTAGAACATCTTCAATGATAAGTGTCTAGGGCTTAACTTGATCACATGCCATCATAGCATATGCCCTAAACATGTGACTTATTAGTCAACTGTTAATCATATTTTGGACCTTGGTTCTTAAAGGCATACATTCATCAGTAGTGTGGCCCTTCTGAAGTGGGTGATAAGCATACCTCTTGTACTCATCTCTGGGATCACATCCGAGTCCTCGAGTCTCAACTAGGTGTAGAATACCAATGGACTGCAAAGTTTGATAGATAGTTGAAATTTCACGACTATAAGATCCCTCAGGAAGTTTCTGGAATCGGCTTTTAGGGTTATCTTCTCTTCTCTTTTCCTAAACCTTGAAGGCTAGAAGGTTCTATCCTTAGATTCAGCCCAACTCTTCATTTCATTCATGATCTCTGTCAAGGTATGTGTTGGTAATTTCTCTTGCTCTAGACCGCCTTCCTCATGTTCCTCACTCATTTTTCCTTTTCCTTTGTCCATATGTTCCGATTCTCCAATTGTCTTAGCGGCTGATTCAAGTTACAAGATAAGTTGCTCAATCTCTTGACCATAGTCCCTTTTTGTCATTTCCTTTGGCTTTCCTAACATCTGGTCATGTACAACAATCCTCGCCTTAGCCATGGTGGTTTTATCCTCAACCTCTTTAGTCTTGGCTATGACAGCTTCTCTTAGTCAGTCTATCGCCTTGCCTCTTCTTCAAACTTCATTGATATCCTCTTGGATCCTTATCATTCTTATACCCATAGTTTCCATTATGTCCATGTTCTCTTCCATCTTCTTAAGTCAAAACTTCCTATAAGATAGGAGTGAAGTCTAGAAGTTTGGAGAAAGAGTTTTTAGGGTTTTCTGAGAAACGTGAAAGACTTAGAGTATTTTGGTTGGACTTTTGTGTAGTAGGCTTATATATTTGCCTAGAGGAACTAAAAATATTTGAATAGGAATGGACAAATTAACCCTTAATTCAAATAACACACATAAGCACATAAAGACAGTTTATCACACAATAGCATAATAAGTCGCGCAACTTATCTTGGTGACCTTTTTAAGACAATGGTGGGCATAGCAATTTAAAAGACATTTGTGCTGTATTGAATCATTCCATTACCCCAAAACAAGATTTCATAGATAGAGAAAAATATTCCTTCAAAAGAGGATACATAAGCAAACCAAAAAAGGGTACATTTTGAGGGAAAGGGAGAAGTATAAAATCAAGCCCACATAGGGGGATAAGGGAAATACATAAAATCAGGCCCATACAGGGGCATTTTGAGTAAAGTAAATACATGAAAATAAACCCACACAAGGGATAAAACTAAAAAGATGCTGAAGACGATCCTTCGTCGTTCTTGCTCTTCATATCTTTCCCCAAAATATCTAAGAGTCCGTAGTGGTCCAAGTAAATGTCGCCCTTGAGTCTACCACCCTTTCTCTCTACTGATATCTTTTCTGGATTTCTCCAACTGAGCTTTTATCGTGTCATCAAGCTTTTTCATTCCATATCTCATGTCTTTGATCTCCTGAGTCAGACTGGCTAGGGTCTGTTGATGTTCTTCCTCCTTTCAAAGTAATTCATGTTTCATTCTTCCCATTTTCTCTTGGTCCTCTTGAAGTTGGATGTGTACTATGGACCTGGAATTGACTTGGGGTCTAGAAATACTAGGCCTTGTATATCCCTCTCTAACCACTCCTTGCAGCCTTTAACATATCCGGTGTTGAAGTTGTCTTACTCAAGTGTTCTAGGTCCCTCTTTCTTGCATGTTTTCCCATATCTAAGGATCTTCCCTGCATTTGGGATCTTGTCATCCTCATAATCAAAGATGTATAACCCCATGTACTCTGTCCTAGGCTCTATTTTCATTCTTTCAAAATACCTCATGACCCTTTGAGGAACTGTAATGACCCAAATCATTGTTACATTGAAATAGAGAGTAAAACCTTCGCCTAGTTTTCCCTTAGACCAAAATTTAAAAATTTTGGGCTGGCCTAGTTTTAGGCGTAATTTGAGTGTGTGGTGGTCTAAGGAAATCTTAGAATTATTAGTGTGTTGATTTGTATTTTTGATTGTGTTTTGTGTTAAAGGATGAGTTTAGAAAGTCATAAAATCTTTCAGTGTGTAGAAAGGGATAGTAAAACTTTGGTTATAGCAATTACCATGAAAGGGTCAGTTTATAATGTCAATTTTTGAGAGGTGTATTGTGAAATAGCCAGAGCTAGAACCAAGTCCCGAGCTACTAGTTTTGGGGTCACTGCAGTGACAGAAGTGTCGCTGCAGTGGCATTGTTGCAGCGGTAGAAGTGTCACCACAATGATAACCCCTTTTGGCCTAGGTTCCACTGCAATGGTAGATCCTCCGTTGTAACAATGTCACTGTAATGACAAAAGTGTCGCTGCAGCAGTGGAAATGTTGTATACTAGTTTTTAAAATCAGAAAAACCTATTTTTCATTCCCACTTTTCTAAAAAATGTTCAAGGGCTTAGCAGGGGCGATTCTTCACAACTTTTGGTGTTTTCCATCTTTGAGGTAAGGTTTCTTTACACTTCAAACTTGAATTACTCATTTAGATTTTTAAGATTGTAAGAATGATAACCATGGTGGAATTTGAAATTTAACCCTAAGTTATGGACTGTTGAAAATTGGTGGGGAATGATGTTTTTATTAGTTATTATTGATTCTAGGAGGTTAGAAAATACTTCTTATGGTAGAATTTATGATTGTTAGTTGAATTGTGAAGAATTCAAAGAGTTTAAAGGGTAAAAATTCCCAAGGTGATGAACTAGGTTAAGTTCATGAGTTAATTTGATAAATATGAGTTTCTTATGCTTAGAAAGGGTGAATTGTTGTGTTAAAGTCTGTGTATTTGTTGTTTATAGATCAAGAACGAACAGAAATTGAAAGGGAAAGACTATAGTGTAATATTGTTTTCAATCAAGGAATCGAGGTAGGTTATGGTTTAATAGTAGTAAAGACTTTCTTGACTTTGTGCTTATATGTAAGTTGGGTGTTTGTGATTTGCTTTCGGCATTACTTGTGATTATTAATTGTATCATGCATTGAACATATGGTTTGGAGATAGTATAAAGGTGATATATAGATCGGGTTTCACACAGACACTGTTATATAGATCGGGTGTCACACTGACACTGGTACATGGATAGAGCTCGTCCCCTACAGGTCATAGCTGAGAGTCCTGATAAGTTGGTAATCTACCAAATTATTTAGCTTTTATTCATAAATTACTGTCTTGATTTGATGTGATTTAGAAAGATTTTATATCTTTATTTTCTTAAATGCAGTCAATCTTGATCAATGAAGAAAGAAGAGGATTTGAATCTAAAATGAGCTAAAAGTGGAAGTCAAGTCAAGAGATGACCAGAAGAGCAAGGATATGCACATGATGTGTGAGAAGATCTGCGCGTCACATGACGACACCTGCATTTCGCAGGTGGAAGCACACAAGGAAGCTGAGGCACTACCTAACATTATAGGCACATGATCGCCGCAAGTCACCAAGGGCGATCATAATTGCCCGCGCAGATAGGGTCGCATGCCAAATACTTCTCACTACCTTGACGACTTGGCACTTGCATGCCGCAAGTAAGCATGGGCAACCACATGTGCCGTCATATATGGTTTCGCAAGTGCCTCAAAGGGAAAAATAATCCAGATTTGTTATGGCCTAATTGGGAAGCTTTCAAGACCTTTTTTGGGATTTGTGCAAGGAATATACATCAGTATTCAATTCCTAATTGAGAGTAGTTAGAGTACACCTTAGAGTACAAGTTTTCTTCTTCCTTGAATTGAAAAACACCATTGTTGATACTTGAGCTTGGAATTTGAAGCTAGTTATTGAAGAATGAATGGAATATCGAAAATCCACTTGGTATCTTCTCTTGTTCCTTCATTATGAGTAGCTAAATTCAATTCTAGGGGTGTGTATGATGGGTGTTTGAATTTAGGAATGGGTGTTGATTATTTGAGTTTATAATTGATTATTATGTGTGGGTCTATTGAATCCTTCATGTTTTTAATTATAAAATTGATGGTTGTAAACATTAATTTAGCTTACTAATTGTGTGCTTGCTTGAAGAAGAAATTCATTAATTGGGTAAGGATTCAATAGTGAAGATTTGGGATTTCCACCATAAATTGAGGCTAGAAATAACTTGATTTAGGAAATTTCCTCCTAAGAGTTGAGGCTAGAAATAGCTTGACTCACCTAAGCCAATTGGTTGATTTGTTGCTCAACTGTGGGGTTCGAAAGAGACCATAGTGTATATATGTTTAGTGGGTTGAAAAAAGCATGACTTTTACCAAGGGCATAACGCCATCGAAAGAACTCCCCTAGTCTTCTAATCTTGATAAAAATAATTGTGTTTACGTTGTTGTTTTGTTACTATTCGAATATTAGTTTCCAAATCCAATTCCCCTATTTTATTTACTTGATTGAACATTTTGCTTGCTCTTGTGAATCAACTTGACAATTAGTGGTTAATCTATGTACCAATCCTCATGGATTCAACCCCGACTCCATTGTTGAGTTACTTATTATTTTACTCGACAACCGTTGCCACCTCTTTTGGGAGAGTTATTTTAGACGTCATCAAAAATGGTGTCGTTTCTATAGATTGACTTTTGATTTGCCATTTATTGTCTATTGATTCACTTTAATTTAGAATCTTGTTCTCTTTTACGTTTTTGTTGTCGTTGGTGTTGTGAACATGTACCTATGAGCCACGCTAGTGAGCAAGGAAACATGGATGAATTTATAGATATAGAGGATGAACCAATTGTTCATGGTGCCACGGGTGACATTTGACTACCTCCAACTATTGGTAATAAAGTTTTTCATGTGACAAGCACTATGTTGCACTTGATACAAATGAAGGGCTTGTATGGAGGACTAGCAAATGAGGGTGTTAATTGGCACATCCAAAACTTTATAGAGATTTGCCAGCCGTTTAACATCCAAACCATTAGTCAAGAGTCAATCTGACTTTGACTATTTCCATTCTCCCTCATGGGAGAAATGACATAGCTAGAAGAGCTCCTCGAGGGCTCCATCACATCATGGAATGAGTTAGTTAAAGATTTCTTAGATCGGTTCTTCCCACCTTCAAGGATATTTCAATTGGGTGCTGAAATCACAAACTTTCGATAATTACCGGATGAACCTTTGCAAAAGGTATGTTTAAGGTTCAAGAAAAAGTTGTTGCTTTGTCCGAACCATGGGCTATCGGAAGGTGTTCTACTAGAAAGCTTTTATCGGGCACTTGATTCAATGAACAAGTCAGTGGCAAAAAATATTGCGGGTGGATCTATCATGGATCAAACATATGGTCTTGCTTCAGCTCTTTTGGATAGAATGGCGAAGACAAATAGAGCTTGGCACACAAGAGAGACCGAGGTGACATCGGGTGTCACCTCCTCCATCATGACTAATGAGATGCGAAGGAAAGAGGATGAATGAGATGAAACTATGGCTTAAATGATGACTCAAATCTAATTGTTAGCCAAACACATGATGGGTGCCGGGACTAAAAGTGTTAATGTCGTCGGAGCTTATGGGACCAAAAGCCATGATGAAGTTGGTGCTTACATATTGGGGGATGAGGAAGCTTGCTATCTACTGACGGGTTCTTGCCCTGGGTACTAAGGTGCAAATCAAGTCACTTAGCGACTTTGGGATGAGAATCAAGGTTGGAGGGATCATAATCGTGATCGTGAAGCTCATTGGAGAGATTGTGAATGAGATGGTGACCAATATAATTACCAAAGTGGTAATCCATATGTGCCTCCACTTAAGGAAAATACTTCTAACTTCCAACCAAGTGTGAGTAATCTCGCTACTTCAAAGATTGAAGACATGTTATCACATTTGTTGAAAAAGGAAGAGTCCACGGATGATGGGATTAAAGATTTGAAGAGTGATGTGTCTACCCTAAACCAAACTATGAGCTCTTATTAAGCGTCTATCAAGCACTTAGAAGCCCAAATGAATCACCTATCATCCCAAATGAACCCTCGGTTGAAGGGCACCCTTCCTAGTGATACTTTTCCAAATCCAAAAAATGATGGTCATGTGATGACAATTGTCACACAAAGTGGAAGGATGCTTAATGGTGTAAAAAACTAACCAAAAAAGTTGTATTTGAAAGGAATGAGAATATATCATAGGAGGTTAAGAATGAAAAGAGAAGTGATGCAAATCCCGAGATTGGGGTGAAGCTTAGTGCACCCAACATGATTGTTGATGATGAAAGCCCAAATGAGGAGAGGGAAGAGATTGAATTGTCTCCTCAATGTGTAATTGATATAGGAGAGGAGAAGGAGGAGAAAACTCTGAGTGAACCAAGGCCGATGCCTAAATGTTCTCCTCTGTATCCTCAGAGGTTGATCAAGAAAAAGAAAGATAATTGTTGCGTCCTTTTGCACACGCAAGTGTACGTGGCTATACAAGTAATATAGAATATGAGTCCAGATATCGTACCCAAGGGATTTGATGAATTGATTTAGTAGTTTGAATTCTTACGAGCTATTCAGTTGGTAACCAATAGTAGAGAGTGATTTCTTGGTGTTTGAATGTAAATAAAAGCAATTGTGTAAACAAGCAGTGAATTGATTGTGTTGTAATTCAAATTTGGGAAAAGTTCCAAGGTTATGGTATTTCGACAATCCAATTAAGTTTTCAAACCATACGTTTAGTTGATTTCCTGAGTTACTAGTTGTGGGTTGATTTTAACCATGTTGAGCATTTTGCCAACAACTCTAGGTCTCCTTGACTATTCCTAATGCCTATATCCTATGGTCGTTGGTCGATAGTGAAGGGCATATGATTTCTCTTCTGTATCAACTGAGCAAGGATAACGGGTATATTTCTATCCACGTTAGTGAATCATTCCCCCTTCCCTATAGAGTTCACAACCAAGCCCTACCTTCTCTTATTGCATATGTAAACACTCTATTCCTAGTCCAATTTATGCACCATAGATAGTGTTTGCTAGGTGATCAAGTTAACAAGCAATTAAAAGCAAAGGAAGATAAATAACTCAATAATGGAAATCTGAACTAACAATATGATAGTTAAATAACAACCTTCATATCTTTAACCACAACCCTAGATACTAAAAGTTTAGCTACTCATGAATCTCTTTGGAAGAAGATATTTCATGAGTTTACAAGAAAAGAATCAAAAATAAAATAAAGAAATAAAACTAGACGTTGTTAAAGAATCAAAAATAAAATAAAGAAATAAAACTAGACGTTGTTTTTGAGCTTTGCCGTAGGTTTTGCCTTCTCCAAATTAGTTCTTCATGATAAAAAAATATGGGAGGGGGCTATTATCGAGTTTAGGAATCCTTAGGACTAAGAAAACTAATCCAAATCGAGTTAGGAGAAGTACCCGCTTGAACCATTGCCCAAAAGTGGAGCAGTGGCGCAAGGAACAACGAAAACTTCAGAGTGCTGCAAAAATATATGCCACTTACCTCTTTGGGGTGTTTGGCGTGAGCTGCTGCTTCTGGAAAAGTTCAGAATCACAAATCCAAGCCAGTGCTTGCTTTGCAGCAGTGGCGCAAGGCACAACTAGTTCAGCCATTTTTCGCTCGTTTCTCAGTGTTGTGGGGTGTCGCTTTTTCCTTGGTTCCTTTTGGTTTCTTGGTACTTATTTCCCTATTGCTTAAGCTCCAAATTCATCAAGTCATACCTATATAAACAAAACACAAAATATAAGTGTAATTCATATTGTTTACGCTCAAGACGACACCAAAAAGAGGACAAGTGAGAGGCGAATGATTGTATAGAATCGTATTTTTAGCCTCTCATCAACACCCCACACTTAACCATTGCTCGTCCTCGAGTAAGCTATGAACTCATGATCAAGACCCTACTACAAACTACACCATTTGAATATGATTACTCAGGCTAGGACTACAACGACTACCGATGACAAGCACTTAGTACAACATGCTTTCTTCATTCAAAACTCATAAATGACTACTTCAAGACCTCCTAGCCTGAAGAATTGACCGTACGATATTAGCAAACACTCATAAGTCACCCAATCAAGAAATAAAGCATTTTACCTCTCTTTCGTCAACCATGTGCCGCTCACAACAAGAGAGTTACCCATATTCCCCACAAGAATGCAATTTTTCACATGAATGGGTATAAGAATAGAATTACGCTCACTCTCACAAAGAAGTTCAAATGCAACATACGATAAACCATAGGCTTGACCTTAGTGTACTGCTCCACTAATATAAGAACATCAAACTCAAGATCAAGTACGACTTTTCAAGGTTGTAGTGTAGGCTAAGTGATGAGTAGGAATTATTTTGGCTAAAATAGTGACTATCTTCCCTAAGCGCTTTAATACATCATATTTTTCTCATTAAGCACCTTCCTTAATTAACAAACTTCTTTCTTCTACTCTTCTTGCCCATCGGTTCCTTTGTTTTCCCATATCTTTAAGAACGTTCACACATCACTAGTAAGGAGTACTCAATTATCAAACACTTTTCTTTCTTTCTTTTTCCTTGTTCTTTTTCTACTCCCTACTGAAGTATATGATATTTTCTTGAACCCTTAGACATTTCTACAGGCTTTCATCCTCAACTATTTCCCTTTTTTTCTTTCTCACTCCTTCTAACTCTTGTTTTTTAATTAAACCTCTTAGGAGTTTTGAATCAAATTAAAGGTCAATTGAAACAAAAGGATTAAGATTTAGCTGTGGCTACCAAAAGAATAGGTTAAAGGCTCAACGGAGCAAACTAGGAACATCAATTATGGGTAGGTATAATAAAGAATAAAAATTGGCTAATCAAAGAAATGCATATATCATCTCCTAAACCTAACATTCTTCATTTTATTTTGCAAATACAACAGGCAAGTTCTAGACATCAATATGAAAGCATAAAATATCACAAAATTCTAACACACATGGCACATGTTCAACTCAAGAAGGATCCATACAGACTCTCAATCAATCAACCAAGAAGAGTTCAAATTTAAGCTAAAAATCATATTAGAGTCAAGTAAAAGAGCCTAGGTATCTAAAAAAAAGTCATTCAATTTGAAACCAACTTGCATCATTCAATAAATTATAGTTTCTAACGAGAGTACCTAGCATTCAATTGGTCCTAAAGTGTAACACCCCAAAATTTAAACCAGCATTTAAAACCCAGAACTAAGAAAAAAAAACTCAGCAAAACTTCACCTGTCAGACAAGCCCCACGGGCTGACCCACGGGCGTCGTGGATATGACGGCTCATTGAGGTCCCCGTGGAAAGATCCTAGCTGCCAGCATAACTCAGCCAGATGGGGGTCCCCATAGGCATCAGAAGTCCGACTGGCCATGGGGCAGCCTGTGGTAGACCATCAGTGGCCCTCCCCAGGCCTCCTCAGCTCCGATGGGCTATCTTCACAGTCATCGTGGATGCAATAGGTTGTGGGAGCCATCATGGGAACCTACCAAGGGAACAACCCCAGCCTGCTATTCTCCAATGCTCGGGCTGATGGGCCGTCGCAAGTTTGACGCCCATCGGGTAGCCCATTAGGTGGGAAATTTTTTCAAATCCTGCTTTTAAGTTGGGAGCATTTTGGTCTTTTTCCAATTTTTTTAATTCTGATCCTAAGTCATTTTGGGAGTAATTAAAGGGTTTTTATGCTTTTTCCCTCATAACTCTTAAACTAATTCGACATTTAGTAAATTCTATCAAAAAAGAAGTGTTTCCTCTCAAGAACAAGCAAAGAGGGTTTTCTTCAAGTTTAGCCCCAAACCCAAAGGTTCAATGGTAGAATCTTCTTCCAGGTATGTGGGATTTTACTAGTGGGTTCCTTTCACCTACTAGGTCCCTAGAATTCAGTCAGTTCTTTCTCTTTTCCATGAATTATTTAGACCCAGGGTTCCTAAATCATAGGGATTCATTGTAACTCAATTGCTATAGTTTATATGGTAAAAATTATACGTTTCTTGTAGAATTAGCGTAGTCCCATGTACAAAACTCATTAACCCTAGCTTGTATTAAATTTAATATTCATAATATATGCTTGCTAGACAGATAAATCAGACAATCATGCTTCAGAATTAGAATGCCATCAGTTTTAGTATATGTATGTTGCATTCTTAAATGATTATCAGTATTTAAGCTATCTAGTATTTCAGTTGTATTCATTGCTTTATATTTAGTTGGGAGTATATTTAGCACCGGGCGGATGAAGGCTCACCCGTCAGCTTAGCCTGAGACCTTTAGTAGTAGTCCCTGAGTCCCAGAACTACAGCGCCATCATAGGTTCTAAAGGGGTCACTCATCAGACTAGGATTGACACCCTTGTCCCTTGTGGACATAAGTTTAGTGGATCCACGTCAGTTTTGTTTGTACCCATGGCAAGGTGTGTACACCCTTCCATCCAGGGTTACAGGTTGGCCCCATGGTTAGCTCATCTTAAGGTATGTCGGTTAATAGTATCTCCCATAGTCAGATTCATATTGTATTGACCTCATATTCAACCAGCCAGTTCAGCATGTTGTACATACTTATGATATTTATTTGGTCATTGCATTCATTTTATCTATTAGCCTATATTTCAGTATGTATTTCCATGTTCAGTTATTATGTTGTTCAGCTTAGCATGTATCCCGCATGCTCAGTACATTCAAAGTACTGATGCATACTTTTGTGCTACATCATGAACTACATCATTTCATGATGTAGGTTCATGCGCTCAGTATCCAGATCGTGCTTAGATCGACTTCCAGTCCTTATGCAACAGCTTCAGTGGTGAGTCCTTATAGTTTGAGGACGATAGACATGCTTTATCTTTCAGTCTTTACTTTTCAATTTGAGATTATTAGAGTTAGCTGGGGGCATGTCCCAGTAACTCACATCAGTTAGAGGCTTTTAGACATAGATTAGATTTAAATATTGAGTTGTTAGTGTTGTTTTTAGTCATCAGTATACTCTATATATATTTTTATATTTAGACATGTTTTGGGCTCTTTTCCCACTTCAGATATTAAATTGTTTTCAACTTCCGCACAGTATATGTTTTTAACTGAAATTGTCTAGATATGCCAGACCATGGGTTAGCTTGGGGTCACTTGTGACACTAAGCACCGTGTCGCGTACAAGGGGTAGCCTCAGGGCATAACAAACTTGGTATCATAGCATCAGGTTCAAGTATCTTAGGGTGTATAAAAGCTGCGTCAAGTAGAGCCTTTTTCATGGGTGTGAAGTGCGCCACAGTTATGAGGGAGGAGCTATGAGATGTAATTAGGAACAACTTCCCTTCTTTCCTTTCCTGCTCATGATATAGAGTGTGAACTCTATTTTAATCTGCTTCTAACTCATGCTCTACATGTTTCATAATATGCCTCCCAAAAGGGCTAATGCCATAAATCAGCCAGCACTAGCAGCTCCCGTAGACCCTCTAAATGAGCAAGTCACTCATGCCGAGTTCAGGGCTAATTTTTAGGTGCTTGCTCAGGCCATGACTGCTCAGGTCAATCAGCGGGCTGTGGAACCATCTCCACCCCAGACTAACACTGCTGTAGCTTGAATCTGGGACTTCACTCGAATGAATCCTCTGGAATTTCATTGGTCTAAATCAAAAGAGGATCCATAAGAGTTTATTGATGATATCCAGAAGGTGACAGATATTATGGGTGTCACTCCAGTCGAGAGTGCATATTTAACCGCCTATCAGTTGAAGGGAGTGTCTTATACTTGGTATTAGCAGTGGAAGGAGTCTCGTTGTGCAAATGCATGTCCAGTGGATTGGAACCAGTTCAAGACTACATTTTTGGACAGGTTCTTCCCACTTGAGCTCAGAGAAGCCAAGGTCCATAAATTCATAAACTTGAAGCAGCATGATATAAGTGTAAAGGAGTATGCACTCAAGTTCACAAACTGTCTAAGTATGCCCCAGCGATATTGGCTGACTACAGAGCCCCCATGAGTAAGTTCATATCTGGGGTGTCCAATGATGTGGTCAAGGAATGCAAGACTACCATGCTTGTTAAGGAAATAGACATCTCCAGATTGGTTACTTATGCTCAGTAGATTGAGAAAGAGAAAATCAAAGAGAGGGGATGAGACAGTAAGAGAGCTAGGACAGGTGATTTCAACTACTCTCAGCAGAGATCAAAGGGTGGTAATTGCTCTCAGTCCCATCAGAAATCTTCAGCTCCAGTTGCATCTTCTTCTAGTGCCCCAGTGCCTAAGTTCAGACAGGATCGACGGGATAGAGTGTCAGGCTCTAAGTCCCAAGGTACAGTTACTAGCGGGCGCACTCATCCTGTTTACAAGAAGTATGGCAGAAACCACCAGGGTGAGGGTATGGCAGGTAGTGGAAATTGCTTCGGGGGTGTAAGCCAGGCCACAGGATGAAAGAGTGCCCAATAATTTCTCAGAAGGGCATGGATACTCGTACACAAAATCAGGCCAGTTCTATAGCAGCTTTAGTGGGCCACCCCATTCAGTAGCGTGCCTCATCTGGTATAGGTGGTGGTCAGCACCAAAATAAGTTGTATGCCTTTCAGACTCGACAGGACCAGGAGGATTCTCCCGATGTGGTCATGAGTATGTTACAAGTCTTCTATTTATATGTTTATGCATTGTTAGACCCAGGGGTTACACTTTCCTTTGTAACTCCTTATATAGCAGTAAACTTCGGTGTCAGTCCAGAAATCCTCCTAGAATCCTTCTCAGTCTCTAGCCAGTTATAGCTAGATAGGTATACAGAAATGACCCTATCACAGTTTCCCAAAAAGTCACCTCAGGCGATCTTATAGATTTAGAAATGACTGACTTCGATATTATTCTAGGCATGGATTGGTTACATTCATGTTATGCCTCAGTTGATTGCAGAACTAGGATCATTTGGTTTCAGTCTCCAAACGAGCCAGTCTAAGAATGGAAGGGTAGTACCTCAGTACCTGTAGGTCAATTTATCTCTTACTTTGAGGCTAGAGAAATTATTTTCAAAGGGTATATCTATCATCTTGTTTGGGTTAAGGATTCAAACTCCGAGACCCCAACTCTTGAGTCAGTTCCATTGCTAAATGAATTCCCAGAAGTGTTTCTTGAAGATCTTCCCGGAGTTTCTTCCGAAAGGGAAATTGACTTCGGAATAGATCTCCTTCCAGATACCCAGCCTATTTCAATACCTCCTTACAGAATGGCTCCATCTAAGCTTAAGTAATTGAAAGAACAGTTGAATGACCTTCTAGATAAGGGATTCATCAGACCCATTATCTCTCCATGGGGTGCTTAGTTTTCTTCATGCATAAGAAAGACAGTTCTCTCAGGATGTGCACTGACTACCTCAGTTGAACAAAGTCACAATCAAAAATAAGTACCCCATCCCCAGGATTAATGACTTGTTCGACCAGCTTCAGGGTTTTAGTTGCTTCTCTAAGATAGACCTCAAATTCGGTTATCATCAGCTCAGAGTCAAAGATAGTGACATCTCGAAGACAACCTTTAGGACTTGGTATGGTCACTACGAATTTGTAGTTATGTCTTTTGGTCTAACGAAGTCTCCTATAGCTTTCATAGACTTAATGAACAGAGTGTTCAGACAGTATATAGACTTGTTCATCATCATCTTCATTGATGATATCCTCATATATTCTCTGAGAAAGGAAGAGCATGCAGCTCATTTGAGAGTGGTGTTGCAAACTCTCAAGGACCGCCAGTTATTTGCCAAGTTCAGTAAGTGTGAATTCTTGTTGAAATCAGTTACTTTTCTTGGTCATGTGGTGTCTAGTGAAGACATCCGAGTTTATTCTCAGAAGATTGAGGCAGTAAAGAACTAGCCCAGACCCACCTCTCCATATGACATCAGGAGTTTCTTGGGTTTGGCTGGTTATTACAGGAGGTTTGTTGAAGGATTTTCATCCATAGCTTCCCCATTGACCAAGTTGACTCAAAAGAAGGTCAAGTTCTAGTGGTCAGATGAGTGTGAGAAAAGTTTCCTAGAATTGAAAACTAGATTGACTACAACTCCCATGTTAACCTTACCAGAGAGTTCAAATGGCTTTCTGGTTTATTGTGATGCATCCAGGGTTGGCCTGGGCTGTGTTTTTATGCAGCAGGGTAAGGTCATAGTGTATGCTTCTAGACAGCTTAAGATTCATGAGAAGAACTACCCGACTCATTACCTCGAGCTTGCAGCTATTGTGTTTACCTTAATGATTTGGAGACACTATTTGTATGGTGTTCATGTTGATGTGTTCACAGATCATAAGAGCCTCCAGTATATGTTCACCTAGAAAGAGTTGAATCTTTATCAGAGAAGGTAGCTTGAGTTCCTGAAAGACTATGATATGAATGTGCTCTACCATCCGGGTAAGGCTAATATAGTGTCTGATACCCGCAGAAGACTGTCCATGGGTAGTGTGTCACATGTTGAGAAAGAGAAGAATGAATTATCCAGGGATGTTCATAGGCTTGCTCGCTTAGGAGTTTGCCTCATGGACACGACAGATGGTGGTGTGATAGTCCAGAATGGGTCAAAATCTTCATTGGTAGCGGAGGTTAAAGGGAAACAGGACAATGATCCCATCTTGCTTCAGTTGAAAGGAGCAGTTCATCAGCAGAGAGTTAAAGTTTTCTCCCAAGGGAGAGATGGTGTGCTTTGCTACCAGGGTCATTTATGTGTGTCAAATGTGAGTGAGTTAAGGAAGTAGATCCTTACTGAAGCCCATAATTCTAGATATTGTATTCATCTCGGTGCCACTAAGATGTACCGTGATCTAGGAAAGTCTGTTGGTGGAATGATATGAAGAGGGACATTGGAGAGTTTGTGGCTAAGTGTCCCAATTGTCAGCAAGTTAAGGTAGAACATCAAAAACCAGGAGGTGCGACTCAGGACATTAGCATTACTACTTGGAAGTGAGAAGTGATCAACATGGATTTTACTATGGGTTTACCTCGTAATTGCAGGCAGCACGACTCCATTTGGGTGATAGCGGATAGAGTCACTAAGTCATCTCACTTCTTGGTTGTCAAGACTATAGATTCAGTGGAGGACTATGCCAAACTCTACATCAACAAGATAGTCAGGTTACATGGGGTTCCCTTGTGTATCATCTCAGATAGGGGTCCTCAGTTTTCATCTCATTTCTGGAGATCATTTCAGAAAGGTATTGGTACTCAGGTGAATCTCAGTACAACATTTCATCTCCAGATGGATGGTCAGGCAGATCCTACCATTACGACCTTAGAAGACATGCTAAGAGCACGTATGCTCGATTTAAGGGTAGTTGGGATGATCACCTACCTCTCATAGAGTTTGCCTACAATAACAGTTTCTATTTCAGTATTCAGATAGCCCCATATAAGGCACTTTATGGGCATAGATGCATGTCACTAGTTGGTTGGTTCGAAGTAGGTAAATCAACCTTGATTGGGACTTATTCGGTTCATAAGGCTATGGAGAAAGTTCATCTCATCAGAGAAAGATTGAGGACAGCTCCGAGTCGTCAGAAGTCCTATGCAGATGTGAGAAGAAGGGACTTAGAGTTTGAGATCGATGATTGGGTCTTACTGAAGGTGTCACCCATGAAGGGTGTGATAAGATTTGGCAAGAAAGGAAAGCTCGGTCCCCGATATGTAGGCCCTTACAAAATTCTAAAAAGGATTGGTAATGTGGCTTATGAGTTAGAGTTGCCAACAAAATTAGCAGTGATTCATCCAGTCTTTCACATTTCATTGTTGAAGAAGTGCGTTGGTGATCCAACGTCAGCTGTTCCCTTAGAAAGTGCGGATGTGAAGGATAGCCTCACCTATGAGGAGATTCCAGTTGAAATTCTTGACCGTCAGGTTCGTAGGTTGAGAAATAAGGAAGTCTCCTCGGTGAAAGTTTTGTGGAGGAATCAGTCAGTTGAGGGAGCTACTTGGGAAGCAGAAGCAACCACATTGACCAAGTATCCTCACATATTTCCTTCCGACCCAGCTTCAGCTTGAGGTAATAGTTCCTCTCCAGTCCCTCAGTTCCTATTATACATGTCAGTCTTAGTACCATGTTTTCCTAGCTATTCCAGTATTTTCAGCATGCTTTCATGTCCTTAGAACTGGACTCAGTCAGATATCAGCTCCCAGTATTCAGTTGTTAGGGATTGCAACTCTTTCCCTTCAAACTCAGCTTAGTTAGTATTCATTCGAGGATGAATGATCCCAAGGGAGGGATATTGTAACACCCCAGAATTTAGACCAGCATTTAAAACCCAGAACTCAGAAAAAAACTCAGCAAAACTTCACCTATCAGACAAGCCACACGGGCTGACCCACAGGCATCGTGGACACGATGGCCCATCGAGGTCCCCATAGGAAGAGCCTAGAGGCCCTGCTAGCATAACTCAGCAAGACAGGGGTCCCCTTGAGCGTCAAAAGTCTGACGGGTCATGGGGCAGCCCGTGGTAGACCACCAGTGCCTCTCCCCAGGCCTCTTCAGCTCCAACGGGCTATCTCCATGACCATCGTTGATGTGATGGTCCATGGGAGCTATCATGGGAAATAACCAGGGGACCAGCCCCAACTTGCCCTTTTCCGATGCCCAGGCCGATAGGCCGTTGCAGGTCCGACGCCCATCGGGTAGCCCATCCGGTGGGAAATTTCTGCAGTTCCTACTATTAAGTTGGGGGCATTGCGGTCTATTCCCAATTCTTTTAACTCTGATCTTAAGTTGTTTTAGGAGTAATTAAAGGGTTTTTATGCTTTTTCCCTCATAACTCCTAAGCTAATTCGACACTTAGCAAATTCTATCAAGCGTTTCCTCTCAAGAACAAGCAAGGAGGGTTTTCTTCAAGTTCATCCCCAAATCCAAAGGTTCAACGGAAAAATCTTCTTCCAGGTATGTGGAATTTCACTAATGGGTTCCTTTCACCCACTAGGTTCCTAGAATTCAGTCAGTTCTTTCGTTTCTCCATGAATTATTCAGACCTAGGGTTCCTAAATCTTAGGGATTCATTGTAACTCAACTGCTATAGTTTATGTGGTATAAATTACATGTTTCTTGGAGAATTAGCATAGTCCCATTTACAGAACTCAGTAACCCTAGCTTGTCTTAAATTCAGTATTCATAATTTATGCTTGCTAGATAGATAAATCAGGTAATCATGCTTCAGAATTAGAATGCCATCAGTTTCAGTATATCTATGTTGCATTCTCAGATGATTATTAGTATTTTAGCTATCCGGCATTTCAGTTGCATTCATTGCTTTATATTCAGTTGGGAGTAGACTTAGCACTGAGCGTATGAAGGGATGAATGCTCACTCGTCAGCTTAGGCTAAGACTTTTAGTAGCAGTCCCTAAGTCCCAGAACTACAACGCCACCGTAGGTTCTAAAAGGGTCACCCATCAGACTAGGCTTGACACCCATGTCCCTTATGGATATCAGTTTAGTGGATCCACGTCAGCTTTGTTTGTACCCGTGGCAAGGTATAAACACCCTTCCATTAAGGGTTACATGTTGACCCCATAGTTAGCTCAGCTTGGGGTATGTCGGTTAATAGTACTCCCACAGTCAAATTTATATTGCATTGACTTCATATTCAGCCAGTCAGTTTATCATGTTGTATATACTCATGATATTTATTTGGTCATTGCAATCAGTTTTTCTATCAGCCTATATTTCAGTATGTATTTCCATGTTCAGTTATTATGTTGTTCAGCTTAGCACGTATCCCGCATGCTCAGTACATTCGAAGTACTGATGCATACCTTTGTGCTACATTGTTTCATGATGTAGGTTCAGGCGCTCAACATCCAGACCGTGCTTAGATCAACTTCCAGTCCTTACGTAGCAGCTTCAGTGGTGAGTCCTCATAGTTTGAGGACGATAGACATACTTTATCTTTCAGTCTTTACTTTTCAGTTTCAGAATATTAGAGTTAGCTCGGGGCATGTCCCAGTAACTCACATCACTTAGAGGATTTCACACATAGATTAGATTCAGCTATTGAGTTGTTAGTGTTGTTTTCAGTCATCACTATACTCTATATATATTTTTATATTTAGACATGTTTTGGGCTCTTTTCCCACTTCAAATATTAAATTGTTTTTAGCTTCCACAGAGTATATATTTTTAACTAAAATTGTCTAGATATGCCAGACTATGGGTTAGCTTAGGATCACTTGTGACACTAAGCACCGTGTCGCGTCCAGGGGGTAGCCTCGGGGCGTGACATAAAGACTCTCTAACTCCTAATGACTAACTCTTTCTTCAAAACGGTCATCAACCATCCATCATCTAAAAGAGTCATTCTACCTAAAAAACTACTCCTAAAAGGTAGAAGGATACTCGGTTCAAAAGGCTTCTCCTCAGAAAAGACTAAGGGGTGGATGAAGTATGCCTCTAAATAGAACTAAAAGCTAAAAACTATCCTAACTAAAGAATAAAAAAAATCTTTTTGTGTTTTTAGACTTTTTCAAAAAAAAGATTCCAGTTTTTCATCTAACTTAGCAAAATAAAAAGAAAACTTAACAACCTATGGCATACATCACCCTTAGCAAACATCAAAAGATATTTCACCCCACACGTAAAGTCATGCTTTGTCCCTAAAGCAATAAATAAGATAAAAACTAGGTTAGAAATACTTCCTGAGGCCTTCTAGGGCCTAGCTAGTAGCATGCTTTCTTCAATTCTCAATCAAAGGGGAAAATGACCCCATACTTAAGCTTCATCCATGCTCCTTAGCTCCCAAATTTGGGTACTCAGACTTTCCCAAACCTACACAAAATCACAAACAAAAACAAAAAGTAACACTATATATAAAAAACTAAACTATTACAAAATTGAGTTGCCTCCCAATCAGTGCCTGATTTAACGTCGTGGAACAACGCAAGTCACAAATCAACCAATTTTTCATAATCTCTTCCTCACCCTATCATAGAGCTTTTGCCTCATTTTCACTCTTGAAGGATCACTTTCTTCTTTCACTTTCCTCTTTGTCTTGGTATTTCCTTCTGGGTCATTATCGAACCATCTAAACACATGCTCATGCTTTCTCAACAACTTGATAAATTCTTTTTGCTGCACTTCAGACAATTCAATAGCAATATTCAAAGTTTTCAACTTTTCAAACCCACTTTCTTCTACCCTACACTTATTTCTGACCATCTCTGTGATCATGCACAAATCTTTGTAGTGTGAAGGGGTGGAGAGTGACTTATATACCTTGAACATTTCCTTTTCATCATGTACTCTCATATTAAGCTCTTCTTTCTGCATATCTATCAAAGTTCCACCAGTTGCAAGGAGTGGGCATCCCAAAATAATCAGTACCTGCTCATCTGCTTTATAATCCAAAATAATAAAGTTTGCAGGGATGAAAAACTTACCCACCTTGATGAGAACATCCTCAATTATGCCCTCCGAATATACACGAGATCAATCTGCTAGCTGGAGATAGATAATGGTGGGACGTAACTTTCCCAAACTTAGTGTCTTGAAAATAGATAGAGGTATTAAGTTAATGCTCGCCCCAAGATCACACATTGCATGCCCAACTTCATCTTCACCAATTTGTATGGGGAGGGTGAAGCTCCTAAGGTCTTTAAGCTTTTGAGGAAGTTTGCTCAATACCCTCGAACTACACTCTTCAATGAGTGCAACTATCTCAAACTCTCTTAGCCTTCTCTTTCTGTAATGACCCTTCTGGTCATTTACGTGTGTTCGCCTTTCTTGTACTGTTAGAGCTTGCTTCTAGTGGCCCCAAGTCATTTATGGCTTGCTGGAACCAGTAGTCCAGTGCTCGGGCCATTTGTTTGGTCTTTTTGGCCGTTCCTTATTTTAAAGCTTTAGACTTTTGAAATAGTTGACTTTAGTCAACATTCTTGGTGAACGTGCTTGGAATCAAATTCTGACAGTTTCGTTAGCTCCGGAGCATGGACTTTGGTCTAGATGGAGCTTTGGTCGGGATCCGAGAGCTTTTCAGCTTAGAATTCTCTCTTGTTTTGTGTTTTCAGGCCAGTTGGGCTTGTTTGGTTGACTTTGGTTAATATTTGGAGAAAACAACCTCGGATGGGAATTCTGTCAACGCCGTTAGCTCCAGAATGCTGAGTTTGTGTTAAATAGTTGGTTGGTTCGGGTCCCGGGTGAGCTGGGCTTATTTTGGATGTTTGGTTGGTGTTAGTTAGTGTTGACTTGGGTCAATATTACTCCAAGGCAATCTCATATGGAAGTTTTGTTGATTCCTTTGATTCTGGAACGTCGTTTCCACTCTAATAGCACTATTGGTTTTTGAGTATCGGGTTCCAATTATGCCCGGAATGCCCCATGGAGTTTTAGAAAAATTACAGATTTTCTGTTGCAGGCTAGCCTTTAGCGCAATCGCGCCAAGGCCAGCGCGATTGCGCCTGCCTCCTGCCAGCACGATAGTGCCCTCCTAGCGCAATAGTACAGAGGCGCATGGCTCCCTTCAGCGCAATCGCGCTCCTTTAGCGCGATAGTGCTGACCAGCGACCATCAACTATATAATTCTTTGGCCTTCATTTTTCTAGCTTGTTCCTCATACTTTTCCAACTCTAAAATAAAAATTCTCTCTACCAAATTGCTCTAAATTAGTTCTTGAACTTGGGGAATCATTTGCTCATCAAAAATCCGCGCTCTCTCGACAATTGGTAAATCTTCTTCCCCAACTTGTTCTTCTCTTATTTCTAAAGAAACCACCATTTTTGGGAGTCTCTAAAGCTTGGAAATTCTTGTATATTCTGCCCTTTTTGTGAGTGCATGATCATGGGTTCGTGAGACTCGCTTTTCGGGTGAAATTCCTCGCTTGTGGTAAGCTTTCTTGCTCAATTTTCGATTGCTTGGAGCTCTAATTGTTGCCCGTTTCCACTCAAATTTTGAGCATGTGCTCCTGGGATAGTAAGGAACACTTTGGTATTTTTCGTTCCCGGTTTCAGGTTTCGAGGCCTACGGGCCTGTTTGTGACCCAGATTCGACCTGGCTATTATTATAGCATTATGGGTACCGTTAGTCTTGTTTTGACATATAGATTATTATATTGATAGTGGTTTCACAATTTGGAGTTTCTCAGAGTAGTTTGAGCCTGGACAATGTCATCCCCACAGCTATTCATCGGATAACAGGTAGGTTATGGCTTTCCCTACATAGACTCTGCGTATATAGGCTATAAGTGCATTAATTAGCATCTTTGGGTGGGTTATTATAGGCTGGTACCCCAGACCTTGTCTGCCTTTTCTATCCATTTATTTCATTCGTTGATTGTAGTATTCGTGTAGTATTATATATCACCCTTGTGGTCCTGTGTGGCCTTGTATTGACTTTGGAACATAGACGGTGGATTATTTGAGAATGTCCGCGAGTCTCGGACATAGAGATATCCTTTTAGGCTGGTTATGTTTGTTGAGTAGCTGTAGAGCCTGTGCAGGGCCGGCAGGAATGTTTGTGAGCCATTGGGCTAATTTATATTTGTGTGCGAGCATATCATCCATGAAAAAAGTTTTCCTTACATGTTTTACTTCGATTTTGTCTGTGATCTATTTTAGATTGTTTTTCCTAAACTTGCATGGCCTTGAGGGCCTATTTTTGGTATAATCTAATGATGACATGAGATTTTGGATGATTTCACATTGATTTCCTACTGATACTAGGCTCTGTTGGGCAGACCACTAGCCTTAGTTTCCTACTGATACTAGGATCTGCTGGGCAGAGCACTAGACTTGATTTTCTATTGATACTAGTCTCTGCTAGGCAGAGCACTAAACCTGATTTCTGACTAATTTAGACCCGTATGCGCTCTAGGCACCCTTTGAGAGGGTTATTGAGACTTTTATCATTGATTTAGACCCGAGTATACTTTGGTCACCATTTGAGAGGGTATTTTAAGATTATTACTATTGTTTTAGACCCGGTTCGATCCTGGGCATATATTGCAAGGTTTTGAGTTGGAGTTACTCTTTGAGATCGCTGGGCGATGTATGTGGTCGACGACTAGACCTCCATAGACCCTGTTGATCCAGGACCTGGGGCCTTGGGCTGCGTGTGCCAGATGAGAGGTGTACAACATAGGAGAGGTACATGGGTAGAGTCCTTCCATGGGTCCTGCCTCTATATGGGCCCTTGAGGTACCTGAGGGGGAACATACTGGTTACTTTCATATCATCATGCATATTTCACTCAGATTCCACCCTTATTTGCTGTGCGTTCAGTGTACGCTCCAGTTGTATGGGCGGCCAGAGGGTTTATTTTCACTTGATTGCATTTTTTGATTGTATGGGCAGCCGTTGGAACTGTAGCTAGATTATATTACTCTTATCATTTCATAGAGTTGGTTATGGTCCTTATTTCTTGGTGATTTAGCGGTTATTAGCTTGTTGAGGCTTCGGTTGTGGGATTTTGATTATTGAGGGGCTAGGGAGTCCTATATCTTTGAGGCACTATTGTGCAGTCTTCTGAGCAGATTGTGGGTTTCTAGTTCTATTCCTTGTCATGATTTTGGGTAGTAGCTATCGGTTATGGTGGTTTGGTTATTCCATTTTAGGGCTGTATTTGTGAGATTGATCCCGGTTTATGCCTACCTTGATAGTTGTGTTTAAAGCATGTTTCTGTTATTCTATGCCCTCTAGTTGATTATGTTATATTAGCTTCCTTCTTTCCTTTTTACTTCTAAACTCTCTCCTTTTATATACTATTGTTGCAAGGATTCCAGGTGCGTTCTTCTTTCTTACACCTGTGTTCTGTGTCTATTTGTTTTTCTGTGCTAGCATTATTTGTTATACTCTTGGTTGTCTGTTCTCTGTGCTAGTTCCGTGTGCTTCCTCTATTGTTTATTGAGACCATTTTCTTGATATCTACTACTTACTGTTTTTATATCTTATATGCGCTCAGTCTGCTGATGATGCCTACTGAGTACCCATTGTCTTGGTGCTCATACTACATTTCTGCATCTTTCTGGTGCAGATAGTAGTTGAGATTTCGCTGTTGATTGTGTTAGAGAGTCGTGCAGCTTTTGGGAGATTCGAGACTAGGGTGAGTGCCTGACGGTCGGGGTTTATCTACATCTCATCTTTTGTACTGATACTCTTTGTATATTCGGAGATAGTTGTACTTATCTGTTGTTATTTGTAGCACTTGTACTCTATTAGAAGCTTCTGTATTGTCGATACCAATTCTTGAGGTTACTGTAGTATTATTTGTATATATATATTGGGTTGTTGCTTCCGCATGTCTTATCTTTATATTCAGCTTTCACTTATTTCTGCTTGTTGTGCGTAAATGGTTAGGTAGTAGCTCATTACTAACCGTTCTAGGCTACCGGGATTGGTTCGCCTACTGGGGGGTTGTAGGTTCCATCATGACCTAAGAAATTGGGTCGTGACACTTTCTAGCCACCACATCTCATAAGTAGTTAGCATACTTTGGTATGTCCGACAAAGCATCAATCAAAAAAATATTGATGTGAAGCTTCTTGAAGATATCAAGGAACTTCTTATGGTTAAGATCTTTCTTTCTTTTTTAGAACCTTTGAGGGAATGGTGGTGGAGGTCTCTCTCTTACCATATCAGGATGCTCAACAGTCTCTTCTTTAACTACCTTTTCTGGTGCACTCTCTAACTCTAGCTCAGGTGTTGGTGCTAGAGTTGGTGCAGGAATCAATGCTCGTGGAAATAGAGATGGATGCTTAATATTGTCAAAGTTAATTACCTTTATCTTTGGAGGCTCTTCTTCTTGCAACTCTCAAAGTGAAGGCCATAACCTGCTTGGGCATCTCTGTATCAGTAAAAAAGGTACCTTGATGCCTATCATAAAGTGTGGTGGCAAGTTGCCCTATCTGAGTCTGCAATTCTGTGATAGCCTTCTTGGTTTCAATATTAACCTGTGCTTGTGCCAGCTGAACTTGCTGTTATTGGGTCATAAACTGCTTTAGAGTTTCCTCCAAAGAACTGCTCACTTATTGACCTTGTTGTACATATTGTTGTCTCTGGCCCTACTGAACTCCACCCCAAGAGAAGTTTGGGTGGTTTCGATAATTCTGCTTCCCTCAAAGAAAATAGACTCAGGATTCAATGGACGTCTCAAATAAGCATGGTTCTCACCACACTTTTCATAAAGTAACTCAGCTGCCTGAACCTGCTATATTTGTTGAACCTGGCTCACATTTGGGTTGGTGACCAATTTGTTTACCGTGTTGACTAGCTGACTAACGTCAGACCATATGGTAGCTACATCATAGAATTCAAGCTTATCCAACATCTTCTGAGTTGTGGTGAATATTCTACTTGGTTGCAGACATAAGGTTAAGAAATGCCTCTATTTCATCATAGCTCTTGGACAAGATTTGCCCTTGAGCTGTAGCATCAAAAAATGATTTTAAGTCTGTCCTTAGCCCTTTAATAAAGTTGTGCCCAATGATCTCCTTGGGCTGGTGGTGGTGTGGACAATCTCTCAAATATCCCTTGTATCTCTCCTAAGCCTTGGGGAGGGATTCAACATCTTTTTGAACAAATCTAGAAATTCTACCTCTGAGCTCTTTTGTCCTTCTAGATGAGAAGAACCTATTGAGGAACCTTTCAGACAATATATCCTATGATGTGATAAAATCAAAAGGTTCACTCTGCAACCACTGCTTTGCCTCTCCAATCAATGAGAAAGGGAACAACATCAACTTCACATATTCATCACTCACATTCTGGTATTGGAAGTTATTGCTCAACTTAACGAACTCTTACAGGTGCTTGTGTGGGTCTTCATGTGGCTTACCCTTAAATTGACAAGTTTGCACTAGTCGCACCATGCCTTCTCTTAGCACAAAGTTCACTGTGATGGTTGGCTTGAAAATAGCTTTGGAGGCACTTTCCCAATTCAGCCTCGTGAAGTTAAAAACAGGGATATATGGTGGAGGAGAGGGCTGGACTGCAGCCCTATTTTCAACACTATTCAGATCAATTGGGTCATTCACGTGGTCACCTATAGCTCTCAGACCTTTCAGAGTGCGTTCAAACTCGTGATCAATGGGAATCAAGGGATTGCCTTGATTCTGAGTGTTTAGCATAAACTAACATGTGACATGAAATAAACAAAAATAACAAACAAAAGTGAAATCTGAATAATTTAATAAAAATCCAAAGTAGTATCAATTTCAAATCAAATCCCCAAAAATAGCGCCAAAAACTTATTGCGTCCTTTTACACATGAAAGCGTATATAGTCGTACAAGTAATATAGGATGTGAGTCCAGATATCGTACCCAGGAGATTTGACAAATTGATTAACTAGTTTGAATTCTTACGAGCTATTCAGTTGGTAACCAATAGTAGAGAGTGATTTCTTAGTGTTTGAATGTAAATAAAAGCAATTGTCTAAACAAGCAGTGAATTGATTGTGTTGTAATTCAGATTTGGGAAAAGTTCCAGGGTTATGGTATTTTGACAATCCAATTGAGTTTTCAAACCATACGTTTAGTTGATTTCCTGAGTTACTAGTTGTGGATTAATTTTAACCATGTTGAGTGTTTTTCCAACAACTCTAGGTCTTCTCGACTATTCCTAACGCCTATATTCCTATGGTCACCGGTCGATAGTGAATGGCATATGATTTCTCTTCTGTATGAACTGGGCAAGGCTAATGAGTATATTCCTATCCACATTAGTGAATCATTCCCCCTTTCCTATAGAGTTCACAACCAAGCCCTACCTTCCCTTATTGCATACGTAAACAACCTATTCCTAGTCCAATTTATGCACCATAGATAGTATTTGCTAGGTGATCAAGTTAACAAATAATTAAGAACAAAGGAAAATAAATTACTCAATAATGGAAATTCAAACTAAATAATATGATAATTAAACAACAACCTTCATGTCTTTAACCACAACCTTAGATACTAAAGTTTTAGCTACTCATGAATCTCTTTGGAAGAGGAGATTTCATGACTTTACAAGAAAAGAATAAAAAATAAAATAAAGAAATAAAACTATACCTTGTTCTTGAGCTTTGTCATAGGTTTTGCCTTCTCTAAATCAGTTCTTCATGACAAAAAATGTGGGAGGGGGTATTTATAGAGTTTAGGAACCCTTAGGACTAAGAAAACTAATTCAAATCAGGTTAGGAGAAGTACCCACTCGCGCCACTACCTAAAAGCGGAGTAGTGGCGCAAGGAATGATGAAAACTTTAGAGTGCTGCCAAACTCCATGCCACTGCCCGCTTTGGGGTGTGTGGCACAAGCTGCTGCTGCTGGAAAAGTTCAGAATCAGTCATAAATCTGCGCCACTGCTTGCTTTGCAGCAGTGGCACAAGGAACAACTAGTTCAACCATTTTTCGCTCGTTTCTCGGTGCTTTAGGGTGTCACTTTTTCCTTGATTCATTTTGGTTTCTTGGTGCTTCTTTCCCTATTTTTTAAGCTCCAAATACATCAATTCATACCTGTATAAATAAAACACATAACATAAGTGTAATTCATAATATTTACGTTCAAGATGACACCAAAAAGCGGATAAATGAGAGGCGAATGATTGTATAAAAGCTTACTTTTAGCCTCTCATCAATAATCAATTCAAGAAATTTGTGGACATGTTCAACAAATTGTCTATAAATATTTCTTTGGTTGACACTTTAATGAAAATGTTGGGCTATGCAAAATTCTTGAAGAAGCTGTTGAAAAAGAAGAGTGTGATTGATGTGGGGATGGTGGAAGTGTCCCACAATTGTAGAGCAGTCATGACAAGAAATATGGACCCCAATAGGGAAGATTCAGGTGCTTTTACCATTTGTTGCACTATTGACATTTATTTTTTCAACAAGGCTTTATGTGACCTTGGGGGAAGCATCAACTTGATGCCTCTTGTGATCTTTAAGAAGTTGGGTTTAGGATCTCCTAAACCAACATCGATGAGGTTTCTAATGGCCGATCATTCGATAAAGCGTCTAGTAGGCATTTTGTTTGATATATTGGTAAAGGTGGAGAAATTTATACTTCTGGTGGACTTTGTGGGGTTAGACTGTGTCATGGACTTAGAGGTACTTGTAGATTTAGGTCACCCATTTTTGGCCATCGGAAGATCACTTATTGAGGTTGAGTTGGGAGAACTCAAATTTTGAGTGGGAAGTGAAAAAGTCACGTTCAATGTATATCAACCGATAAAGCCTCTGAATGAATACCGGGTTGTGTCTGTGGTTGCCACCAAGAATGAGTTGGTTGAGGGTCCTTACAAAGAAGTGATTATAGGTGAACTGGTGAATGATCAGCTTGTTATTTATGATGGTCGAGGGAAAAAGGATCCTAGAAAATTGATCATGCCTAAGAACCCGGTTCGGTGGATATGTACATGGCTCCTAATGACACTCTCCTATTATTCACATCTAATAGTTTGCTAGCTTGGCAAAGGAATGAGTTGATGAAGGTCTTGAGGAAGTACTTTCAGAGTTTTGGATGGGATTATGTCAATCGCATTGGCATGGATCCAAGCAATAATTGATCATTGATGTACTATCATTGTGCTGCAATGTAAAATCAAGCGCTTTTTGAGAGGTAACTCAATTGTTTTTGAATTATTCACTTCATCTTTTTGTTGTGTTTGATTGGTTTTATGAATGCATGGAGATAGGAAAAGAGGCTAAGTGCTAAAAGTTCCCGGAGAGGATATGTGCCCCCACCTATGAGTCACAGGTACCAACTCACATTATGCAGGTGGAGTCGCACCCCAGAGGTAGGGAACTAAAAGAAAAAGAAAAACTGTGAGGCATCTGCGAAAGCTCGTGCAAAATGCACATGAAGAACCGCAACATGCATATGCTGTTGTAAGTCCCAACCAGTGCATTGGGACCAAATTAATTGAAATTCACCATCTGTGAAACCACTTGCAAAATGCAGGTGACCACCTATGAAATGCAAATGGTGTCGCAGGCGTAGGTATGGCTTTTAAGTTATTTGGCCTACTTGTTGACTTGACCCGACCCAGATGCAACCTGCGTCTTTTCTTCTTCTTTCTCATGCCTTATACCGCCCATTCTTTTTCTTCTTTTTCCACCATTACAACTTCAAAACACCTTCAAACTCTCTTCTAAGTCCCACTCAACTTCTACACTCTTTTCCACAATCTTCACCCCAAGTTTACCGTCGCTCCACCACTTGTGATAACTACCACCGCTGCACTCTTTTTCCAGCAAAAGAAATTTATGGGTCTAAAGCTTTATTTTTTCACTCCTCACTCCATCTTCTTCACTTGTGGTTTGCTCTCCTACGTTAAATCGTTGTTTTTATATGTTTTGGAGTATTCTTAGTGAAGCTTACTACTTGAAATCCACCATAATCTATTTTTGCTTGAGATTTGATTTTGAAACTAAAATTTGGGTCTTATTGTTGTTATGGGTTTTGAAAAAACCTGGTAGATCTTGCTTTTATTATTATGCATGTTATTTATGATGAATTTTAGCCTAAAAATTTAGACTTTGGGGTGAAGTCTGAGTAATCCACTCGTTGATAATACATGGTTTGGCCCTATGATAGATTGGGAGATGTCATTCTTAAGAACAAATCATTGTTATTGAGGGTTTGATTAAAATATTATTGTGTTGGGCTGAAATTATTAATCATTATGCTCTTGAGTAGTATAATCGATTATGAACTGTTCGGTGAGCGCTTTGGTTAAGTGAGAGTGAATACCGCTGTATTTGGATATGCTTTTCATGCTAATCACATAGTTTGATATTTTCGATAATAGATGGGGTAATGTCCTTCTTAAGAGAAGTCATTAAGCATATGTTACTTGTTGATGTTGTGGTCTTGTATGATCATGAAGTTTATGGGGAAGTCTGAGTACCCGTTAAACTTAAAAATTGGTCAATTGTTTGCCCTGCCAGACATTAGTGATTGTTTCAATGTGTTCTTACCTATTAGGAACTTGCGTGCCACTGGTGTTGCCTTGCGAAACGCATATGCAACGCAAGTGAAAATGGGAAATTGAATATTGCCACTATTTACCACATGATGCGTGTCCCAAGTCTTCACCTGCAAAACGCAGGTGGAGACTGCAACTGTCAACTTACTGCCAACCATGTGCGATAACACATGCGTACCACATGTTTGTTCATGCAAAACTCATGTGCCATCGCATATGTGATGCCCTAATGACTATTTTTTTGACTAGCATATGTGAATTCACATGCGAGCCACGAGTTTACACTTGCGAATTGCATATGAAACGCACATGCCAGCAGTCAACTTGGTCATTCTTTTCTCTATGCATTCAGTTTCTTTTTATTTCATTAACTTCTTGTAGTATTTTCTTTATTTGTTTTTGGAAAAATACAAAAAGATTTTTTTGTTTGGTTTTCGTGGTGCTTACCTCTTTTTGCAAGAACATGTCTTCATCCAGGCATAAAGCTAAGGGAAATGGTCAATATGCTTGGGTAGCCAGTGTTATTACTGAGGGCCAACCTCTTTGGGCGGTGTCCAAAAATAGTATTTCCCGCAATGATCTAAAGTTTGAGGCTCAGATATGGTTAGATTTTATGTGTACAAGGCTCATTCCATCAAAGAATACCCCCATATCTCTATTGAGGTAGCTAATCTCATCTCTTGTATTATGACTGGTATGTATATCAACGAGGGGGAGATTATAACTGATCAATTCAAGAGAAAGGCTAGGTAACATTCAACTTCTATGCCCTTCCCTGTCCTGATTAGTAAGCTCTGCCTCTGAGAAAAATATCCTCTATTTCGTCCATTAGACAAAATCTCCCGAGCAGAGGGCATGATTGATTTGGCCACAAAGAGGGATAAAGATGCTCCATACATCAAGAGGAGAAAGTTTTCTTCAAATTTGCATGCATCGGAAGATATTATATCTCCCCTTAATGTTACTCATGCTCGGTTAGAGGATTCGGCTCCTACCCCTAGGGTGTCGGGACATGCCTGCACTGCTCCCTACTAATTAACAAGGTTTCATGCACCAACAATTTCCTCATCATATGGTTTTCTCAAGCTTGCTCATATGGCACGAGACAACAATATCCTTATGCATAAGATAGCGAGAGATATTCCATCCATGATTCAGAATGTTATCAAGGTAGCTTTAAAGCCAGTGAAGAATAGTTTGAGAAAACTTTGTGCTCGGGTTAAGACAGTAGAAGGGGATATCAATACACTCAGGGAACAATTGAGTCAAGGTACATTGAAGGTTCCATAGTTGGGCCTGGATTTGAACTTACTGGCTCCTACTCCAGTATCACCTTAGAGAGAAAGGAGTCCTCAGGTGATTGGGTACGGATAAAAATATGACTGAAAACGTTGAAAAAGCTGAGATTCAAGAGGTTGAGTAGGCTTATTTAAATGTCACACTACCCCCAGGTTCTCCATAAGGAAACTAGCAGGACATACACCTACATAGAGTGGAAATTGAAAATCATTATACTGACTACAATTGGGGTCCCCCAACCCTCTCTTTCCATCAGTTGATGACACTTACAGATAAATGGAAAGTTGTGGACTCATATGGTCTACTTGAGGTAGCCCAAGATCCATCAATTCTTTCCATTGCCGAGTTTAAGATTGACCTGGTTGATGCTTACATTCCCCCGAAGCTTGAGCCTACAAGAGAGCGATGTCACAAGCATTATAGAAGGAGTCATCATCTTCCTTAGAGTCTACAGGGAGTCCTCATACCCATTTCTTTTATGTTACCTTTATGCATTGAGGACAATGTTGTGTTTTAAATTTGGGGGTGAGTAATATTATTTTGATGATTGGTGCCCTTATTGGGCTTGACTCTAATATTTATTTGGCCCTTGTCGGGTATGCTTTCTTTGATGAGAGATTTCTTTGCCACATCTTGTGCCCTCGTCGGGCTTGATATTTTATGTTAGATGTTAGGATGCTATTGTTAGCGGGTTAGTCCTACACGCTTATTATTTTACTACCTGTCCCTTGCAAATCATGCATAGTGCCTATGTCGGGCCTAGTCCTCCAATGATGCATGAGCACATAACTCAAGTTTTGCCTTTGTATATAATAGCTAGTTTTGAATAAACTCTGAGGGTTTTCTTCATACTATGAATCTTTCCCAAGGAGTAATATTTTATTTTCTTTATTTTTGTATCGAACCGGGTGACATTTCCCTATGATAGATTGATGGGCGACTTTCTTAAGGGAAAATGCCAAGTTTTAGAGTTTAGATTGAGTCCGTGTATTACTTGTCTCAAATGAGACCACCAAAAATTATTCGTGGCAAAAGAATTTGAAAAGTAGAGAAAAGAGGGAAAAATGACTTTTGAAAAAGTATTCTCTTGTCATGACTTGCATACTCTCCGTTTGGCTTGATTGATTCACAAATGAGTTGTGCAAAACTCATAATATCTTGTCAAAAGTCATTTATTCCAATTGATTTTGAGACTAATTGTGAACTTCTTGTGTTGTGTTGCCTTGTGTGGTAAGGTCAACTTTGTTCTTGTGTATGCATGTCATCTAGAACTTTCCCTCAATGTGATTCAAGAAGAAATCCTAGACGTTGCTTAGCTTGGAAGATAACCTTAGGCCCTCTTTTAATAGTCATTTTTCCCAAAAAGTTCCTTCCCTTAACAATGGTCTTATTCAACCCCCTTTGAGCCCATAACCTTTCCTTGTCACCCATGTTACAGACCTTGACCTTTTTAAATCCTCGATATTGTCACCCTTTCCTCCCTAATTACTATCAATGAAAGTGTAGGCTAAAAGCCTAAGTTTGGGAAGGGGGGAACATGAATGATAAAATCGAATATGATGTAAGCAAAAGCCTAAGTTTGGGGTTGTATGCATTATTAATGGTATAAGGAGAAACTGAGCTTGAATTGTGAGGTAGCACCCTATGCTTATCTTAAGAAGTGATTGAAAATGTTCAAAAGAAGTGACCAATTAAAGAAAAAGAATTGAGAACTACCTGATAAGCTAAAGAAAGGGTGATTGGAATAATGGTTTGTGAGAAAAATTGGGATCATGAAAGGGAGGAATAAGGTAAAGTTGAACCAATGATGTGAGTGGTGAACTTGAATGCTTATGATAGCATTAGAGAGGTTTAGTAACTTGAGCCAAATAAAATCCTCACCTTAACCCTAGCCTACATAGTTACTCACAAGTCCTTAGTGATTTCGAACCTTGCAACTCTACATTAGTGGCGAATTACATAAAGGGAAAGCCTATGACTCGAGATCATGCACTTGAACTTCTTTGAGAGAGTGAGAGTCTTTGTGTTCTCTTATAATCCCTATATTGTGAATTAAATGATTATGGATGGCAATCTCTCTTGTGGTGGGTAGCATTGCATCCTTTAAGTAAATAGTGAGTCTTGATCTCAATTGAGGGAATGAATGAGAGAAGTTGTGCAGGGAATCTTGAGGCAAACCTTAAAGGTTAATGCCTATGATTGAGAAGCTTGAATGATCTTGTTTTGAAGGAAAAGTTCCCCTAATTTTGAATGAAAGAATTCTCTTGAAAAATAATTTTGAAGTGACAACTTTTCCTCATGTTTATGGTGGTACCAAATAAGTGAGTGTCTTTTATTTTGAGTCCTTTGTTTCTTATTTTCTTGACTCTTTGAGTTGGTATAATCCTTTGTGCAATCCTTGTGTCTTGAGAAGTTGTGTCAATCCTTTGCCTTATGAGTGCTTTACTTGAGGACAAACAATAGTTTAAGTTTGAGGGGTTTGATAAATTAGTAATCTACCAACTTATTTAGCTTTTATTCATGAATTATTGTCTTGGTTTGAGGTGATTTAGAAGAATTTTATGCCTTTATTGTCTTATATATAGTCACTCTTGATTAATGAAAAAATAAGAGGATTTGAATCCAAAATGAGCTAAAAGTGGAAACCAAGTCAAGAGATGACGAGAAGAGCAAAGATTTTCCCATGATGCGCGAGAAGATTTGCACATCGCATGACGACACTTGCATTTCTTAGGTGGCAGCACACAAGAAAGATGATGCATTGCCTAACATTACTGGCACCTGCATGCTGCAAGTTACCAAAGGCGACCGCAGGTGCCCGTGCAGACGGGGCCGCAGGCCAAAGACTTCTCACTGCCTTGATGACTTGGCACCTGCGTGCCACAAGTCAGCATGGGCGACCGCAGGTGCCATCGCAGATGGTCTCGCAAGTGCCCCAAAGGTAAAAACAATCCAGATTTGTTGTGGCATAATTGAGAAGCTTCTATGACCCTTTTTTGGAATTGTGCAAGGAATATTCATCGGTATTCAATTTCCAATTGAGAGTAGTTAGAGTACAAGTTTTATTCTGTCTTGAATTGAAAACCCCTATTGTTGATACTTGAGCTTGGAATTTGAAGCTAGTTATTTAAGAATGAATGAAATTATTAAAAACCCACTTGGTATCTTCTCTTGTTCCTTCATTATCAGTAGCTAAACTTAATTATAGGGGTGTGTGCATGATGAGTGTTTGAATTTGAGAATGGGTGTTATTATTTGGGTTTATAATTGATTATTATTTGTGGGTTTATTAAATCCTTCATGTTTTCATTATAAAATTGATGGTTGCAAACATTAATTTAGCTTACTAATTGTGTGCTGTCTTGAAAAAGATGTTCATTAATTGGGTAAGAATTCAATAGTGGGGATTTGGGATTTCCACCATAAATTGAGGCTATAAATAGCTTGATTTAGAAAATTCTCACCTAAGAATTGAGGCTAGAAATAGCTTGACTCACCTAAGCCAATTGGTTGATTTGTTGCTCAACTGTGCGGTTTGAAAGAGATCATAGTGTATATATGTTTAGTGGATTGAAAGAAAACTAAGTATGACTTTGACCAAGGCTACCCATACTTTGATTGAGAATTAGTTTGAATAATAAACCCCTATCCCTTTGCATAACCCCATCGAAAGCACACCCATAATCTTCCAATCTTGATAAAAATAATTGTGTTTATGTTGTTATTTTGTTACAATTTGAATATTAGTTTCCAAAATCAATTCCCCCATTTTATTTACTTGCTTGAATATTTTGATCGCTCTTGTGAATCAATTTGGCAATTAATAGTTAATCTTTGTACCAATCCTCGTGGATTCAACCTCGAATCCAAGTTGGGTTACTTATTATTTTGCTCGATGATCATTTCCACCTCCTGCAGGAGAGTTGTTTTTGACATCATCAAGTACCTTCCGAATCTAGTATGTGTGTACATCTTAAATGCATGCAATTATCATTTCATTATACTTATATTTGTGATTACTGTTTTTGAATAAATCTTCCTAACTATAATTGATTACTTATATACATGTATCCTATTGAGATGAAGTGTTATGACTGTACTTGCTTGTCAACTAACAATGAGTTATGTTTTGATTGCTATTACTTGCATTTAACAGTTTATTTATATGGTATTGAGTTGAGTCAGTCGATGATACCTACAAATACTTAGTTGTCGTACTGATACTACTTGTACTCTTCTTTTTTATTGAGTGCAGAGCGTGTTCCAGCATTTGAGACAAGATCTTAGCTCTAGTTCATGATTCATGCATCAATTCAAGGGTGAGTACCATGTACGGGCAACCATTGGATCATCTTTATGTTGGTTATGCCCTTTGTTTCAGGATAGAGACAGTCCTTTTATTTTGTGTTTTGGATATTGATTAGACTTAATTTCGATATTCTTTAGAGTTCTTGTATGGTGATTTTTGGGTCCCAGGGGTTGTAATAATTAGAGATACTTCCGTACTCTGTTGTTTTAGATATGAAATGAGTTAATAAAGATTTAGTTTGATTAATATTATGTTTAGTGACCTAGATAATAGTGAATTGATGAAGATGGTTTAGGTGAATTCTTAATAGTTGGTTAAGGGTTGGGTTAGATTGTTCTCCCACTATAGAGCTAGGGTGGGTGCCAATTATGACAAGTTGGGTTGTGAAAAAGATGGTATCTGAGCACTGGGTTTGTCGATCTCATCATACAAGAACAGGTCTAATAGAGTTTTGCAAAATGATTTGGAGACATCTGTACTTTTCTTTGAGAGGCTACAGGGTTTTAGGAAATAATTTTCACTTTTTTATTCCTTTAATTTCGTGCTAGTACTTGATTCCAATTGGTATCTAACCTCCTTCACTTTTCCTTCGCAGATGGTGAACACTCATTTAGCTAGAGCGATAGCAGTAGCAGCACCAACAGCAGCACCAACTCCAGCCACTAAGGCTGCAGTTCAGGGTAGGCCTCGAGTTAGGGGTAGAGAGAGAAGGAGAGAACGAGGGGCAGTACCTGCATGGGGTGGAGCTCGGGCAGCTGGAGGATCGACTAGGCATAGATAATCTTCCCCCCATAATAGGATGCTCCAAATTTGGTCTAGAATTGGGAGGTAGTAGTTGAGGAGGTAAAAATGGTAGTCCCAGAGAATATGGTACCCATGAAAAATGATGCAGCTCAAATGCCCATGTCTGCACAGTTAATTCAGCAGGTTTTAGGGTTTCTAAGTAGTTTGGCTAGAACCGGTACTACTCTAACAGTTCTTGCATTTCCATATCCAACCTTGCAACATGCCACTGCTATAGCGAATCGAATGGATGAGGGCTTTGAGACGGGAGTGTTTCCCCGACATATATTAGGACTGGTGATGACTGATGATTAGCATGGACTACTATGTAAATTCATAAAGATGAAACCTCTAGTATTTCAGGGTACTGAGTGATATGATGCTTTTGAGTTCTTGATTGACTGTCATGAGATTTTGCACAAGATGGGCATTGTGGAGAGGTATGGTGTAGAGTTTATGACATTTCAGATGTAGGCGGAGGCCAAGCAATGGTGGAGGTCTTTTGTTGAGTGTAGGGATGGTTTACCTCCACTCACTTGGTCCAGTTTCTAAATGTGTTCCTTGAAGAGTATGTTCCTCATACCTATTAGGATATGAAGAAGGATGAGTTCTTGAAACTTGAGCAGAGTGATATGTTTGTGGCGGCCTATGAGGCTAATTTCATGCCTTTTCTCACTATGCACTTCAGTTGATTACTTCAGAGGAGGAGAGGATTAGGTATTTTGTGAATGGGATAAATTCAGGTCTTCAGGTGACTGCACTGTAGGTGGCTATATCCGGAAAGACTTTTCAGGAAGTGTTCGAGTTTCTGAAGAAAGTAGAAGGGATTAAGAAGCAAGAAGAGGTGAAGGCATAGGAAAAAAAGGCCCAAAAATTAGGTCATTTGAGTGATACTTATTCGAGGGGCCATGGTTTTCAGGGTTACTCTTCTCATCCATTCCATTTAGCTATGCCTGTGTCTATAAAGGGGCCCGTCAAGGGTCAGTTACTAGCCTTCTCGGATAGATAGTTATACACCTTCAGCATTTTCAGTCTAGTTGTCTGCTTTAGACATCAGATACCATGAGTATAGGGGATTGGGTCATATTTAGAGGTTTTGTCCTAACTACTTATCCGCTGGATAGTTGACTCAATAGCCAACTTCTAGTCCCTTAGTTCTATCAAGTCATGGTGATGGAGCTTACGGTAGGGGTCATCCACATGGTGAGCATGGTGGTCACCATGCAAGGAAGGGTGGCTACCAAACCAACCATGGTAGAGGATAGGTTGGTTGAGGTGGCACACATGCTGGTAGAGGTGGTGGTCAGGATGGTGATAAGGCTTATCTTTATACTGTTCTGGCCCATCCAGAAGCTGAAGCTTTTGATGTTGTGATCACAGGTACTATTATTATCTGTGATCATATGACTTCTGTGATATTTGATCCCCTATCTACTTTCTCTTATGTGTTTATGAAATTTGCCTTGGTTTGAGACTTTAAATGTGAATTCCTTGATGCACCCATGTATGTATCTACACCAGTTAAGGTGTCTGTATATGTTGATAAGGTTTATCGAGTGTGTCCAGTGATTTTTATGGGGTATAGAACTTTGGCAGACTTAGTGATCTTAGATATAGAGGAGTTTGATATTATTTTGGGGATGAGTTGGTTATCTCCTCATCATGCTATTCTTGATTGCTATGCTGACTGACACTATAGCTATTCCCAGGATGGATAAGTTAGAGTGGGAAGGTATTCTTAAGCCTACTTCTTTGAGAATTGTATCAGCTATTTGTGCCCAAAAGTTAGTTAAGCGGTGGTGTAGGGCATTCCTAGCTCACCTTCGGGATGATAGTTTGGCAGTCCCTCTTATTTCTTCGGTTTCAGTAGTGTGTGAATTCTTAGAGGTATTTCCTGATGATCTTCCTAGTATGCTACCCGACCGTGATTTTGACTTCTGATAGACTTAAAGCTGGGAACCCGCCCAATATCTATCCCTCCTTATAGAATGGCACTGGTAGAGTTAAGAGAATTGCAATCCCATTTGAAGAGTTGTTAGGGAAGGGTTTTATTCGTCTGAGTGTTTTGCCTTGGGTTGCTCCTGTTCTTTTTTGAAAAAGAAGGATGGTAGTACGTGGATGTGCATAGACTATGGACAGTTAAATAAGGTGACTTTTGTCTACTTTTATTTGTAACTTGCTTGACTTCAAAACTTAACATACGACCATTGTGCAATAAAAATACCTCATAAAGCATCCTTCATAATATATTAAGTACTCTTAGTCTTATCCTGAAAGCATAGGTCAATTTAAATATTTAAATGGGCGGGGTGATACAAAATTAAATGAGTGAAAAATGAATATGTTTAATAGTCTTGTATTTACAAGAGGTAAACAAATCCCTCTAGCGCTAGACAAGATTTAGAAACGATAAAAAATCTTGTTTCGATTAAGAAGGCAGTTGCGCATCTTTTTTTGAGACACTTAAAAATAATTCATGGATGTTGTGACACACCTTCGCTGAATTGTTCTAATAATTAACTTTCATTAATTCAAATCAAGACGTATTGATAGAGATTATTAGGTATGATGAACTCAAGCAAAGTAAGTAGTTATGCTTCTAAAATTTTGTATGTCAAGATCAAGAATGTGGTCATCTAGGTTAAGACAATAAATGTTCAACATTAAAAAGTGCTAGTGAATCAAGGCTTATAAACACAATTTATACAAAAATAGTTTAACCTGAGTATAAGTTGATAAAAGTGATCTTGCTAGAAATATGGGACTCGGGGGTGCCTCATACCTTCCTCCAGTTCAACATAATTCCTTAGCCAGTCTTTTGTTCTATCGGATCAATAGAAAGAGTCATTTTATTTTGATTAGAGATTCAAAAAGGTGGCTTGGAATATCATAACTCAATTCTAAATGGCGAATCTGAAGAAATAAAATAATCTCTTCTCAATAACGTCACTTCAATTTGAACTACCCTAAAAAGGGGCGTGGCATCTCTGGCGACTCTTCTGAGAATAACCAAATTTTCAGCTTTATGATATTGAATCATACTTGCTTTCATTAGTCTAGAATTATTTTGGTGTTTGTTGGCCTAATATTCTACTTCGCCGCTAATTTATTGCGTTCAAATTGTTGAACTGTACTTTAAATTATTTTTTCTCGCGCATCCTCTTATAAGTCTCCGAAAATACTTCACACACGATCAAAGAAATGCAATTATGCATCCTACTTTCTATTGATATAAAGCCACAATATTTTGGCACCTGGTGAAGAATTTTTAGTCACACATGTTAGGCATAATTAGACCAGTAATGAAGTCAGAATAATGCTGGTACCGATAAGTTACCCCTCCATGGCTCGAGTTTTCCTCTCAAGTAATCCAGTTTAGACATCTTTCTCATCAGGTTTTAAATCTAGTAGAACTAAAACACAGACATGACTATCCCTAGTAGGCTCCGCGTATCTGTATTATTTGTATTTGACTTAACGGGGCTCAACATAGGGATAGGGTCCGTCTAGAATATGTATCCTTTTTTTATTTGACCCACCTATTCATTTTATGTGCTATATGGAAATATATTTATTTGAAAGTTCTTTGCATGTTTACCGATTTTGGGATGATCAATGGAATGAGAGAAAGAGTTATCTTTCGGGTTTTCCAAAAAAAAGTGAGGAAGAAAACACAAAAAGATTTTCTTGTTATAGAAGTTCTTATTCATTTATTAAAAATAAAAATTCCAGAAAAATATTTTTCATTGCTAAACAAAAATTACAAAAAGGGTTTTTTAGTTTATTTTATAAAAAAAAACCCAAAAGACTTTTATTTCATATCATTTTTACCAAAACAAATAGTTTCGTTTTCCAAGTCAGGTTTAAATATTTCAAAACATTCTTGTATGTCCAATCTGTATGAACTACACACACCTGATTCTCACATCGCTGAGATACGTAGGTAGCCCTCTTTTGGTTCGGTGACCCTTATTAAAAATTTTTACAAAAGGTCAAATTTTTTTGCTAGTTCGAACAAACTATATACATCTAGTTCTCACTTCGATGAGATAGATAGGAAGCTCATAGGCCTCCTAATCAGGTCAAATATAGTTTCCAAAATTTATATTTTTGGAATTAGGAAATATTAATAAGAGGGTGACCAAAGCGGACATAGGCTGCTTACATATCCCATTCTTTGAAATTCAAGTCAAACGTGATTTAGGTTACAAAAGGGGAAATATGAATATTGTTAAAAGGGGTTGCTGAAGCTTCCATAGGCAACTTACATATCCCATTCTTAGGAATTCAAGTCAAGCATAGTTCAGGTACAGAAAGGGATATGGGGAAATATTTTTAAGCTGATACAAAGTGTAGAAATGATTCAAATAGAAAGTGCAACCATAGGGAAAGAAATATAAAGAAATCCATCTTCAAACGTAATATCTCTTAATAACATCGGAGTTGGTCATCTTTGGCCACTCTTGGAAATCCATTTCTGACAAAATCAGTCTCCTCTAAATAAAACCTTGTGGACTACGTACGGTCCATGCCAATTTGGTGTATACATTCTTTTGTATTCCTCCTGGTGGGGAAAGATTCGCTTGAGGATTAACTGTCTTATAGCTAACATGCGAGCTCTTACCTTTTTTATTGAATGCATGATTCATTATTTATTGGTACAATTGGCCTTGACACATGGTGCTCATCCTTTTTTCATCAATCAAAATAAGTTGTTCATAGCAAACACGAACTGGTTCTATGTTTTTAGCTTGGGTTTTTTATTATTCTTAAAAAGGGTATCTCAACCTCAGTAGGTATCATTGCTTTTTTCCCATGCACTAGTACATAGGGAGTTTCTCCGGTTAAAGTTTTAGTAGTCATCTAGTATCCCAACAAAGCATAAGGCAGTATCTTGTGCCAAGATCAGTGACTATCGACCATCTTTCTCAAGATATTCTTGATTTCTTATTGGCAGCTTCTACGGCTCTGTTCATCTGAGAGTGATATACAATTGAATTCCAATGACTGATCTTGAATTATTCATATATTTCCTTTATGAAATGACTGTTCAAATTTTCTCCATTATCTATATTGATTAACTTGGGTATCCAGATCGACATATCAAGTTATTCTTGACAAAATAAGTTATTACCTACTTCGTCACAACTTTGTAAGAGGCAACTTCTACCCACTTAGTGAAGTAATCAATGGCGACCAGAATGAATCTGTGTCCATCGGAAATGGGTGGCTCTATTAGGACAATAGCGACTATGCCCTAGGCTACAAATGGCCAAGGATAACTTATTGCATTAGGTTCATTGGGGGCGACACTCATATCAAATCTTTGTGTACTTGACATTTGTGGCATTTCTATACGATTTGACTATAATAACTCTCCATAGTCATCCAAAAATATCCATCTCATAGAATATTCTTGGCTAGGGTGAACCCGTTCATATGAGGTACACAAACTCCAATATGTACTTCTTCCAGTAATTTCATTGCTTCAAGGGCATCCACACATCTTTGAAGTCCCAAATCTTGAGTACTCCTATAAAGGATCTCTCTATTTAAAAAGAAATTATTGGTCGTATGAAGGAGTGTCTTCCTTGATTTACTAATGTATCTTCAGGATATGTTCTAAATTTAATATACCTTTACATATCAAAGTACTATGACCTTCCATCTGGTTCTGCTTCAACTTGAAAACAATACACGGTTTGTTTCTTTTAAACTATCTCTATCAGATTAATGTAGTTCTGGTCCAAGTGTTGTATTATAGATCAGATAGTGGCCAGAGCATAGGCAAACTCATTTAGTATACTCAGGATATGGTTGAACTCAATCTTTCTGAACCTTTTGTATAATTCTTGCACAAATTCCACATAAGTTGTGATTTTAGAGTTCATCACAATCCATTCTCCTTGAACCTAGTGAATCAGTAAGTCTAAGTAATTGATAACCAGTAATTCCTAAGCATTTATATCTAGAGCCAATCTAATATCGAGAATATAAGCTTCATACTTGGACATGCTTTTAGTGCACTAGAAATAAAGTTTGTCTATTACTGGATAATGTTGACCAATTTCTAATATCAATACTGCTCCAATTCTCGAACCTTTGAAATTGACTGCTCTAACAAAGAACATTCTCCAACTGAGGTATGCTTCCAAAATGTCTTCTCCCACAAATAAGACATCTTCATCTGTGAAAATAGGTTTAGAGTGGCTTATAATCTTCATCAATTGGATTCTCTGCAATATGGTTAGCTAGGTCTTGTCCCTTGACTGCTTTTTAAGTTATGTACATGATGTCAAACTCTCTTAGAAACATTTGCCAGTTTTCTAATTTTCCTATTGGCATAGCTTTTAGGAATATGTATTTCAAAAGATCCATCGTGGAGATGAGATATGTTGTATAATAGGGTATATCAATCCTTGTATGGAGTGAACTTCTTTCTTAGATAATAGATTGCTCGCCCCTTCTTCCCAGTTTCATCATGTTGTCCTAGCATACATCCAAATGCATTATCTTAAATGGAAAAATAAAGTAGCAACAAACTCCCTTATCTTGGAGGAACCAATACAGGTGGATTGGACTATAATCTTTGATAGCATTAAAATCTCTTTAACAATCTTTGGTCCACTCTATTGGTGCATATTTCCTTAGCAACTTGAAGATACGCTCGTAGATTATTGTTGAATGAGATATGAAATGGTTGATGTAGTTCAATCTTCTCAAGAAACTCATTACTTCTTTCTTTATCTTCGAGGGAGGTAACTCTTGAACAGCCTTGCCCTTGGAGAGATCAAGCTCAATGCCTTTTCTACTGACTATGAAACCCAATAATTTATCGGCTGACACTCCAAAAGCATATTTGGCAGTGTTCAACTTCTAATGGTACTTGTGAAGCTGATCACTAAACTTCTTCAAGTGGGCTAGATGATCCAAACTCTCGCGAGATTTAATGATTATTCCATCCACATGTAACTCGATCTCCTTATGGATCATATCAAGGAAGATAGTTGTCATGTCTCTCATATAAGTGGTGTCGGCATTCTTATGACCAAATGACATTACCCTGTAATGATAAACACCTTATGTCATGATGAAAGTAGTCTTTTCTCCATCTTCTTCATCCAATAGGATCTAATGATATCCTGCAAAATAATCTATGAATGACTACATCTCATGCATGGCACACTTATCAATGAAGAAGTGGATGTTGGGCAATAAAATATTGTCTTTAGGACTAGCTTTGTAAGATATCTTTAGTCAACATAGATTCTGATCTTTCCATTATTTTTTGGCACCTAAACAATGCTGGTAAACTATATTGGATACTTTGTGACTTCTACTACTCCCGATTGAATTTGTTTGGTGATTTTTTCTTTTTTCTATAAACTCAAGTCAGGTTTAAACTTTTGAGTCTTTTGTTTTACTGAATTTAGGATTAATCAATAATTTGTGAGAAATAATATATGTACCTAACCCTGGCATATAATCATAAGACAAGACAAAGATATCGATGTACTGTTTGAGCAATTTGAAAACCTCTCTCTTTATTGCTTTTGTCAAATGAAAACTGATTATGGATTCTCTAACTTGACCGTCGTCTTCTAAATTAACCGCTTTAGTTTTTTCTAAGTTTGGTTTTTCCTTGTTCTCAAAATCTTTCAATTTCTTGGATAATTATTCAGAGAACATAGTCTCTTCATCATATTTTTTACATTCATTATCATCTACCTTGATTTTTCATTTAGATCTTCACATGACATGACATTGATAGGTTTTATATTATTATTGTTGAAATAAAAAAAAACTAGGTTAGATAATAACAATTAAGCAAGCAATTAAATAAATAGATTATAAATATTTTTTCTAATAAAGGGAGGCTTTTCATTAAATTTAAAAACATTGACAACTTTGTCTATGATCCGCACAAGTACAGATCTATGCCTTTTGGAAAATGATAAAGATAGAACTAAGGAAAGTAAAACATAAAGGGTGGGTCTCAGGCCTTATCCGGATCATCATTGATTTTGCAAAAAACTAGATTTTTTCTTTTCTACAAAATGATCAGGGAACCACAAGCAAGGTAGAGGTATAGTTCTACAACTGTTCCCCTAGCTCAACCTTCCAAATTCTTGATGCCTCTTGGAATTCTTCTAGGAACACATTGCAATCCTCAATGAGACTCCATATTCCTTCCCCGAGACCATCACTTGTATCCTTTATAACACAGGGAATGATTGATAGAGGTAACGCAATATCTTTTACAGCTCTTGATCAACCTTCTTCATCTCGGTCTTCTCTTCATCCTCTTTAGTTGGCACATATCCCAAAATGTACTTAAACAATTTCTCTAGGATCTGAATTGGCTTAATAATGCTATTCAAATTCCTTCCTAGGCCAAATCTTATGTCAAAATTGCTCCTTAGAATGGCAGTAGCAAGCATCTTGTAAATGAGAGGCATCAATGTCTATGGATCTAAATCATCTCCTGTGGCATTCTCTATTTTAATAGTGTAGAAGTCTGTTCCCCTTAGGACATCCTCGATCATCGGCACATATTTGTTTGGGTGGCTCAAGTGACTTCCTTCTCTATGAATGACCACCTTATGGTCTTCCCACACAAACTTCATTAATTGGTGAAGAGTAGACAAAACATCCCTAGCCATATGGATCCATGGCCTTCCTAGAAGCATGTTGTAGCTAGTTGTGAAATCCATGACTTGAAACTCTGCCTAAAATCCTACAGGCCCTAGGTGAATGCATAGATTGACTTATCCAATAATGTCCCTTTAGACTTTATCAAAGGCTCTCAGATTGATATGACTTTGGTAGATCTTACCCAAGTCATAATCCAACTAAGTATGGGAAAAAGGCAAATGTTCAGGCCTGAACCATCATCTATCAAGACTTTATTAATGACCTTATCACGGTATTTGATGATGACATGTAGAGCTTTGTTGTGCATTACCCCTTCAAATGGAAATTTATCTTTACTGAAGCAAATATAGTGGCCTCACATGACCTTATTCACCATGGCGGCTAAGTTCTCACTACTTGTGCATATAGGCGTGTAAGATTCACCAAGAACCTTCAAAAAGTCATGCCTGTGGTATTGTGAACTCATTAGTGCTTCCCATACAGAAATCTAGGTTGGAGTCTTCTCCAAATGCTTCACTTTGGAGTATTCTTTTAGTTGCATTCTTCTCCAGAATGTTTTGGCTTCTACCTCAGTGATTGGCCTTTTTTTTATTGTCCTTCTTGTATGAATCATTGGCTAACTCCTTAGAGGTATAATATCTTCTCGATCGGGTCCTCCCAGGTGCGGCAGTGGCTTCTATAACAAATTCCTTCTTTATGGGTACCAGAACAAAATCCTAGTGTGGTGCTGTCACTATAACAAACTTAGGCTTCTCGACAATGCTAAAAACATAAATAGCCTTCTTGATTTTCTCAAGATTTTCTTGAACTATGGCTTTACTTTCCAACTAATCTTCATTATTTTCTATCATGTAGGTTATCCTCCATGATTTGGTAGTGGATTATTATTAACATTTAGCATAGCTGTTTAGAGGGTGATAACTTTTTTGTTGATGAAGTATTGAACTTTATGTTTCAAGTTAATTCACTCTTTTGTAGTAGGTCTGACACCTCCAAAGTGACACACACAGTGTTGATCCTCTTTAAAGAATCGGGAGTCAATATTGTTAGGTTTGGGCTAGATAGGTTGGATTAGATCGACTATTTTTAGCCTCATGAAAAGATGGGTTTTGCTCTTAGCCAATAGCGTGAAGTTTTTGGGAGGCTTCCTCTCTAAATTTGGGTGAGGAAGTTTGTAATTATTCTAGTTAGTACTGTGGTTACGTTATGGTAACTTTTGGTATTTGGAGCTTGTTTGTAAGATTGGATGTTTTGAGGAGGAATTTGGTAAGTGTGTTGGTAAATTGCAATGGAGTTTGGTAGTTCGGTTGAGTATTTGGGTAATTTGGTTGTGGAACGTGATAGTTTGGTTGGGTATAGAAAATAGGCTGAGGACTTTGTGGAGTAGGTTGGGAGTGATGATTATTTTCTGAGGCTGGGTCCAAAGGACTTCTTTGATCTCATATTTGAGTTAAAGTACATAGAATACATATCCTCTTTCTTCTTCTTTGGGAAAACTTAAGAACCTAGTTATTTAGGGCCTTGGTGATTTTTCTGATTTTGAGACCATCTTTAATTTTCTCACCAATTTTGACCAAGTTGGCAAAATTTGCCCCAACTACTGATAGCATTTTATCATAAAATTCCAGCCTCTTGGCACAGGTGAATACATCAACAATCTCTTTCTCGAGTATAGAAGGTCAAACTTTTGCAGCTTCCTTCATTCAACAATAGGCATAGTCACGATATTATTCATTAGACTTCTGCTTGATCCTATCCAAGAGTACCTATGAGGGACCACCTACATATTATAAGCACTTTGATGGAATCTTTGGAAAGGGATCTTCATCCAAGATACTTCTTCAATTCTTGCAAGGTGAACCAGTCCAAGGCCTTATTGCTTATGCTACGACTAAAGAGTCTCATCAACAATGCTTCATTATTACCTTTCCCGACCATCTGGTCATAATAATCCCCGGATGGGCCATAGAATTACTGGTTTCATTAAATGTTTCAAACTTTAGGATCTTGTATCCCTCCAGTAGATCCAAATCAGTACGAATGCAAAGATCATTATACTAAAATCCTACTTTATATAATTAACCACAAGATTCCTTCATTCTAACAATCTCCTCTTTTACGGATAGCATATCCCTTTTGTGCTTCTCCTCCATAGCCTTCCACTCCTTCCCCCTCTTCCTGTAATGGTCAATTTTGGTTTTTTCTAGGAAAGCAGGGTAAGGCTCAGGTGTTGTAGTGATATGGAAAGTGGAGGGCAACAAGGTTTTGTTAGGTGGCATATTATGGACAGTTGGAGTGTGTTTTGGTATATGAGAGGGAAATTTTGGGTGTTATTAGTGTTTGGTTGGTATTTTGATAGTTAGGAGGGAGGTTTTGGGAGTTATAAGTGTTTGGATTGGTATTTTGGGGAGGTGGAGGAGGGGTTTAGTATGAAGTACTGATGTGAGGTGGGTTGCAATAAGTGAGATCAATGATGGAAGACTTTAGGATGGAAGAAGTGGCTGGATTATTTGAGAAATGTTTGGGATTAGGGGATTTCAGAGTAGGGAAATAAAGTGGTTGCCTTCCATCCCCTAGGATAGGGGTATTCGTTGAAATGACCAGATTGGCTAGATCCCTAGTTCTCTGCATTTCTTCTTGGATACTTGGTACCTTTTTCTCCAACTCTGCGATCATTTCACTTCGTCTTCCTCACTTTGGCTATTAAATTGTCTCTTACAGTAATTTAACCAGCCATTTTTCTCTTTTCTTTAGATAAGCAATGGTTAGGGGAGGAACTTTTATTTGTTTTAGATTTAGTGTAGTATAGATGTTATACCATCTTCTCAACACAAATTAGTTGCTTTAATTTATCCCTCTAATAAAGTAAAAACAACTAAAAAGGCAACTATGTCAGATCCCGTTAGTGATAAACAATATAAAATATCTTAACAGAAAGTAAACACATAAGAGTCTCTTTACCAAAGGTAAATTGATCCATGAATAAATATTGACTAAAAAGATTTTAATGGACAGGACATTGTCCATTGATTTTGGGTTAGTGAGTTTGATGGGATAGTTGACTTTGCTGAGTCTTAATCTCCTGTTCTCTCAACTTGTCTGTCATATGAAATTTTTCAACATTTTTGCCGAAAATGGGAGGGAAGGGTGGGAATAAAAGTTAATAAGGATATGAGTCAATCCTGAAAAGGCTATCTACGTATCTCACTAAAGATAAATTAGGCCCTACGTTGTTCGAGATGTAAGGATAAAAATCTTTGATTCATTTATTTAATTGACTTCTTTACAAGGATAGAAATAGAAGATGCAAAAACAAAAAAAAATTGCTACTTTTAAAGCTTCTTTGGATAGTTGTGGGTGCTCCCTTATTCTTCGTATATAGATGATCTGGTGCAAAATCAAGGTGGATCTTCCTAATTTTGATGAGGTGCTCTAAGTCAAAACAGCAAGCCCTACACTTCTCAATATCATGCCCCTTCATCCCATCATGGTAAAGGAAGATGTTTTCATTTTTTCCCCACTTTAAGGGACCATTTCTTTCTTTTCTTTCCACGAGGTGGAGTATTTTTGCTTGAACCATCTTGAAGTAGATATCCTTATACCTTTCCTTGAAAGTGGTGAAGTCCAAGTGGTGAATTAGAACATCCTCAATGATAAGTGTCCAGGGCTTAACTCGGTCACATGCCATCATAGCATGTGCCCTAAACATGTGATTGATTTGTCAACTGTTAATCATATTGTGGACCTTGGTTCTTAAAGCCATATATTCATCAGTAGTGTGGCCCTTCTGAAGTGGGTGATAAGCACACCTCTTGTACTTATCTCTAGGATCACATCCGGGTCCTCGAGTCTCAAGTAGGTGTAGAATACCAATGGACTGCAAAGTTTGATAGATAGTTGAAATTTAACGACTTCGAGATCTCTTTATAAGTTTCTGGAATGGGCTTTTAGGGTTATCTGCTCTTCTATTTTCCTAAAACTTGAAGGAGAAGGTTATATCCTTAGCGTCATCCCGAGTCGTCATTTCATTCATGATCTCAATCAAGGTATGCATTGGTAATTTCTCTTGCTCCAGACTACCTTCCTCATGTTCCACTCATATTTCCTTTTCCTTTGTCCATATATTCCAATTCTCCAATTGTCTTCGAGGCTGATTGAAATTGCAAGATCAGTTTCTCAATCTCTTGACCATAGTCCCTTTTTGTCATCGCCTTTGGCTTTCCTAAAATCTGGTTATGTACAACAATCCTCGCCTTAACCATGGTGGTTTTCTCCTTAACCTCTCTAGTCTTGGCTACGCTAGCTTTTCTTAGTTGGTCTATCTCCTTGCCTCTTCTTCTAACTTCATCAATATCTTTTTGGATCCTTATCATTCTCATACCTATAGTTTCCATTAGGTCCATGTTATCTTTCATATTCTTAAGTCAAACCGTCCTATAAGGGAGGATACATAAGCAAACCAAAAAGGGGTACATTTGAGGGAAAGGGAGAAGTATTAAATCAGGCCCACATAGGGGGATAAGGGAAATACATAAAAGCAGGCCCATGCAGGGACATTTTGAGTAAAGTAAATACATGAAAATAAGCCCATGCAGGCGATAAAACTAAAAAGATGCTGAAGATGATCCTTCACCTGTTTTACTCTTTATATCTTTCCCAAAAATATCCCAAAGTCCGTATCGGTCTAACTAAATGTCTCCCTTGAGTCTACTCCCTTTATCTCTATCGACAACTTTCTGGATCTCTCCAACTGGACTCCTATTGTGTTATCAAGCTTTTCCTTTCCACTTCTCTTGTATTTGATCTCTTGAGTTAGACTGGCTATGGTCTGTTGATCTTCTTCCTCCTTTCGAAGTAATTCATGTTTCATTCTTCCCATTTTCTCTTGGACTTCTTGAATTTATATGTGTACTATGGACCATGAATTAACATGGGTTCTAGAAGTACTAGCTTGTATGTCCCTCTCTAACCACTCTTTACAACCTTTAACATATTCGGTGTTAATGCTGTCTTATGCAAGTGTTCAATTTCCCTCTTTCTTGCATGTTTTCCCATATCTAAGGATCTTCCCAGCATTTGGGATCTTGTCATCCTTATAATCAAAGATGTATACCCCTATGTATCCGGTCCTAGGATCCATTTTCATTCATCCAAATTGCCTCATGACCTTTTTTAGGAACCGTAACGACCCTAATCATCATTATGTTGAAATAGAGAGTAAAACCTTCGCATAGATTCCCCTTAGACAAAAATTTAAAAATTCTGGGCTGGACTAGTTTTAGGTATAATTTGAGTGTTTGGTAGTCTAGGTAAATTTGGGAATTATTAAAGTATTGGTTTGTATTTTTTATTGTACTTTGTGTTAGAAGATAAGTTTAGGAAGTCGTAGAAACTTCCAGTGCATAGAATGGGTTAGTAGAATTCTAGTTATAGCGATTACTGTGAAAGGGTCAGTTCATAACATCAATTTTTGAGAGGTGTGTTGTGAAATTTCCAAAGGTAGAACCAAGTATCAAGCTCCTAGTTTAGAGTCGCTGTAGCGACAAAAGTGCCACTACATCGGCAGAAGTGTCACCGGTGCAATAACTCCTTTTGGCCTTTGTGCCACTGCAATGGCAGATCCTCCGATGTGGCGGTGCTGCTGCAGTGACAAAAGTGTCGCTGCAGTAGTGGAAACATAGATACCAGTTTTAAAATCAGAAAAACCTATTTTTCATTCCCACTTTTCTAAAAAAATGTTCAAGGTCTTAGAACGGGCAATTCTTCATAACTTTTGGTGTTTTCTATCTTTGAGTTAAGGTTCCTTTACACTTTAAACCTGAATTACTCCTTTAAATTCTTAGGATTATAAGAATTATATTCATGGTAGAATTGGGAATTTAGCCCTAAGTTATGGACTGGTGAGAATTGGTGGGGAATGATGCTTTTATCACTTATCACTGATTCTAGGAGGTTAGAAAACACTTTTTATAGTAGAATTTATGATTTTTAGTTGAATTAAAAAGAATTCGAAGAGTTTAAAGTGTAGAAAATCCTAAGGTGATAAACTAGGTCAAGTTCATGAGTTAATTTGATAATGTGAGTTCCTAATGCTTAGGAAGGGTAATTGTTATATTAAAGTTTGTGTATCTGTTGTTTATAGATCAAGAACATGCAGAAATTAAAAGAAAGGACAAGACTGTGGTGTAATATTATTTTTGGGCAAGGAATCGAGGTAGGTTATGGTTTAATAATAGTAAAGACTTGCTTGACTCTGTTCTTATATGTAATTTGGGTTTTTGTGATTTGCTTTTGAGTATTACTTATGATTATTGAATGTATCATGCATTGAACATATGATTTTCAGATGTATTGAGGTGATTTATGGATCGGGTGCCACGCTGATATTGTTATATGGATCAGGTGTCAGGCTACACTGTTATTGGAATGGGTATCACGCTGACACTGGTACATAGATAGAGTTCATCCCCTGCAGGTCATAGCTGAGAGTCCCTGCCAACTTTAGTATGTGTGTACATCTTGCATGCATGCAATCATCATTTCATTGTACTTACATTTGTGATGACTATTATTGAAGGAATCTGCCTAAGTGTAGTTGATTACTTGTATACATGTATCCTGTTGTGATAAAGTGTTATGACTGTACTTGCTTGTCAACTAATTTTGAGTTGTGTTTTGATTGCTATTACTTGCATTTAACCTGCTTATTTGTATGGTGTTAAGTTGAGTCGGTCGATGATACCTACCAGTACTTAGTTGTCGTACTGATACTACATGTACTCTTCTTTTTGTTGAGTGCAGAGCGTGTTCCGGTGTTTGAGACAAGACCTTGGCTCTAGTTCGTCATTCAAGCATCAATTCAAGGGTGAGAACCATGTTTGGGCAACCATTGGATCATCTTTTTGTTGATTATGTCCTTTGTTTTAGAACAGAAACAATACTTTTATTCCTCGCTCTGGATATTGATTAGACTTAGTTTTTGAAATTCTTTAGAGATTTTGTACAGTGATTTTTGGGTCCCGGGGGTTGTAATAATTAGAGATACTTTTGTACTCTCTTGTTTTGGATATTAAATGAGTTAATAACGATTTGGTTTGATTAATATTGTGTTAATAAGCTAAATAATAGTAAATTGATGAAGATGATTTAGGTGAATTCTTGCTAGTTGCTTAAGGGTTGGGTTAGATGGTTCTCTCACTATAGAGCTAGGGTGGGTGCCAATCATGACCGGTTGGATCGTGACAAACATGGTATCTAAGCACTGGGTTCTTCGATCTAATCATACAAGAACATGTCTAGTAGAGTCTTACAAAATGGTACGGAGATGTCTGTACTTTTCATCGAGAGGCTCCAGGGCTTTAGGATGAAATTTTCACTTCTTTCTTCCTTTCGTGCTAGTACTTGCTTCCAATTGGTATCTGGTGATCTAAATTGGTATCTAACCTACCTTACTCTTGTTTTGCAGATGGTGAACACTTGTTCAGCCAGAGTGGTAGCAGCCACAACAGTAGCACCAGCTTTGGCTGCTAAGGCCGCAGTTTGGGGCATGCCTCAAGTTAGGGGAAGCGCGAGAAGAGAAGGATGGAGGTAGCACCTGTTAGGGGTGGAACCTGGGAAGCCAAAGGATCATCTAGGCATAGATCATCGTCCCCTCCCCCACAACAGGATGCTTTGGATTTGGTCCCGAATGAGGAGGTAATGGTTGAGGAGGAAGAAGTGGTAGTTTCAGAGATTATGGTACCCATGTCGAATTGTGCAGCTCAGATGCCCATGTCCGCAGAGTTGATTCAGCAGGTGTTGGGGTTTCTGAGTGTTGACACCCAATTTTTATCCTCCACATTCCTAATTAATTTTTGAGCTTCTATTATTTTAAATAATTTTGGAATAATTATTTTTATAAGGTATAAAGGTTTTCAAAATTAATTCAAAATTGATTTTGTGATTTTTAAGAGAAATATATATTCTATGTTTAATTATATAGAATTATACAAATTTTACTTAAAGAAATATTTTAAAATTATTTCAAATGAAAATCATGTTTAAAGATGCTTCCTTATTTCTCAAATTTATTTAAAATTAGAAATTGATTGAATAATTAATTTCTTGATTTTAAATAAAATAATTATGTTTTATAGAATAACTATTCTTAATTTTTAAAGTTAGAAGCTCGTTTAATTAATTCGAAATTTAATTCATCGCATTTTGATTTCAGCCTAAATTTTCTAATCAAATCGATTTGGCCATGCTAACTTAACCAATTTGGTCACTTTTTAAACCAAGTCTGGCCACATTTGCAAAGCAAAGTGGCCAGTCTTGCAAATCGATTTTAATCGTTATTCTTTGACCAATTGTTGGACCAAAAATTCAATTTTCATCTCAAATTCTTTGCAAAACCCGCCCAAACCCCTTATTTATACTCCCTCACAGATATATGCACACACCTCACAATACATATACTCCCTAACTATATACACGCACACACGCGCTCCATTTATTTTCCAAAAGAACGCAGTAAATTCCCTCACGTGTATAATCGCCTCATCACTCTTCTCTCTTCTTATTCTTCCTCTTCTTCTAACATAAACAAAAGACTCCCCCAATGATGAACAAACCCAGAACCAAAAACTCCATCAAACAGCATCCAAACAACACATCAAACGACACCTTAATCCGTCAAAATCCGTCAACAATCCCTCTGTCTCTGTTAATTTTTCATGCTGGCACGCCCAAAAGCTTCTAGAAGATTCTCGAGCATCCACCTCATCATCTCCAATATTTCCTTTTGTGAAATCAGGAGCCTCTTGCTCAATTCGTACATTAGGTGGCCGTTGATTGCTTAGCCATCAAGGATTTTTGGATTGGAATTTCAAAAATTTCCAAACCCTATCCGCATTCCCATCTATTTTCCCTCTAAATCTGACCCCAACATTCCCTATACGTACCCCCTTTGTTTCTCCATTGAAAGGGGTTTACAATCAGCATTTCTTTGAGATTTTTGGGTATTTAAGGGGCACTCCTTATACCTTAAGAAAACCAAAGAAACTCTCATTCAAATTTAGGTCTGAATCTGTGATTTTGAAGTGAAATTGGAGTTCTAGAGATGGTGGAATCATTGTCTTTGACTCGTAGTCCTAGTCGCTACCTGCAAAAAGGTAAAAATCTCTCTTTTACTTTATTTTCTTGTTCTTATTCGTAGATTAGTCACTTTTGGGAGTTTTTGTGTTGAGTTTCTTTGTCGAATCATTTGTTGCTAAACACTGTTAAGGATTGGCCTGACTATTTGGTTGAGTCATATTCGAGCTTCAATACGTAGTCTATGAGATAATTAGTTGCTTTCCCCTTCCCCTAAACTATAAAGGTCCAGTTTGTGGATTTCCCTGCTTATTTTCCATCCATGTTTCATTTCATTTCATGTGTGTTCTCATATGTTAGAGCGCTAAGTGTCAAATGGTTCTTGATTGGTAGCTGCCAGACCTTGGCTAATGTGGTTTCATGAATTTCAGCCTTTGTAGTCTTCCTTGTTGTAATAAATATGTGAATGAGTCTATGTCATAGAATGTTCAAAGAAACTATTGATGGAGAATAGAGATAACATAATCACTTTGGGAAAGAGTAGATGTCACGCCCCGAGGCAACCCCCTAAATGCAACACGATGCTTAGTGTCAGGAGTGACCCTAAACTAACCCATGGTCTGGCATATCTAGGCCTTTTTAAATCAAATACAAACTGTGCGAAAGCTAAACTGGTTTAAATAAATAGGTTGAAAAAATAATCCAAGCATATCTAAATTTATAAATGTCTAAGAATGTAGTAAGTCCAAAAGAAAAACTGCCAACCCAAAAGTTGACTCTAGTTTTATGTCTGAAAGCCTCTAACTGAAGTGAATTACTGGGACAAGCCCCCAGCTAAATCTAAAAGTCTGAAGACTGAAACATTCGTCGGTCCATCTGCGGGTGAAATGCAGTACAAAGATCTACTCGCGTACCCAGAGCTTCTTGGAAAGATCTCCAAAACCGTGAAGTGAATTGGGATCCTCTATCAGAGATAATGGACATTAGAACTCCATGAGGTCTGACAATTTTCTTCATAAATAACTGTGCATATTTGACTCCCCCATAGGTAGTCTTTACTGGCAAGAAGTGTGTTGACTTTGTTAGTCGGTCTACAATTACCCATACAGAGTCATAACCTCCAACGGTTCGTGGTAGTCTGATCATAAAATCCATAGTAACTCTTTCTCATTTCCATTCTGGAATCTGGATCTCTTGTAGTAATCCTGCGAGTCGCTGATGCTCAGCTTTAACTTGTTGACAAGTCAAACAACTAGAAACAAAGTTAGCAACATCTTTCCTCATACCTTCCCACCAATATGATTTCTTCAGGTCATGATACATCTTAGTGGAACCAGGGTGTATAGTATATTTGGAGTTGTGAGCTTCCTCAAGAATGGCTTGTCTTAACCCATCTTCATCTAGTATACATAATTAGCTACCTAGTCGGAGAATACCATCATATTCAATATTCATCATCTTACTTCTACCAACTAGGACCTCATCTCGGTATTTGCACAATTGCACATCCTCATATTGAGTGGCCTTTATGCGCTCTGCTAATGAAGATTTGGCTTGAACAAAAGCCAACAATGCCTTTGAATTTCCCACGTGAAATTATCACGCCCCGAAGCTACCCTCTAGGCGTAACACGGGACCCGGGACTACAAGTGTCCCAAGTTAACCCTTTGGTCATAGCATACTCAGTTATTCAATACAAGAAACATAGCGGAAGCATACATAATAGAGATAGAAATCCATAAACCAAAACGGGATAAAGTCTACAAAATACCAATCTAGAATACAAACTAGCTATGTCTGAAGCCTCTAGGTCTAACATAAGAGTTGATGGGATAAGACCCCAACTAACTCAGAAATCCAACGGAAACAACATAAAGAGATAAGTCTAACACTAGCTCTCGGATAATGAGGACTCACCCACGGAAGCTAGATCTCTACCGATGTCTAGCCACGAGCATGAGGAGTGGGCCTGAATCTGCATCATCAAAGGATGCAGCACAAGATATGTGTCAGTATTATAGAATGTACTGAATATGTGAGATGTGCATAATGAAATCAAAATATGCTAAAAACGTAGTTAAGGCTGAGATCGTGTATAAAAGAGAAGTCATAAGAACATCATACTTTTAAGCATAAGGTAAAAGATATCAAGCATAAGACTTAAAAACATTCATATGGGAGATTCTTATAACCGACAATAGACCATGTGAGCTAAATGGAATCCAACTACATAACTCTAGTTGGCAATGCTACCCCGAACCTTGCCAAAGAATGGGGTACTATACATATCATAGCGTGGAACCACTTTCATAAGGGACACTCTCAACTAACAAGGACCCATCTTCATGAGGATACACTATCAACTAATGAAGACCCTCTTCACCTACGCTGGCAACGTAGTTTTGGACTTGGGTAATCGAACCCTAATCGCTCAGTGCTAAATACTACTCCCAAAAACATGCATATATATAGCTCATATATGCTTGTGACATATCTGATGTCAAATCTGTTTGAAAAGCATAAGGACATATCTAATGTTATGCAAATTCAAATCATAAGTCCTAAAGCTTAGCATAGCCATAATTCACCCATCTTTCTAAATTCATAGCTTGAATAATTTGGCATGAAATTTCATAAATACTTGAGATCATAATATCAATGCATACATTTTTACTTAAATCAAGCCATAAATGCAAAATTTAGCTAGAATTAGCCTTCAAATCATAAGGTAAATAATAAGTTGCAAAACCCACGTAAATCATGAAATTGAACTTAGAATTTATTGAAGAATCATGAGAAAATACTTAATAGGAAAGCCCATGAGAATTGGGTAAGAACCCTAACTTGAAATTCATAAATTCAATTTAGAAGAATTGGGGTTTTGGGCATAAGGGTGAAAGAATCCCCTTATTTAATACCCACATACCTTGATTGAAGCTAACCCAACTGATATTAAAAAGAAGAGGAGGCTTGAACTTGGAGCTTGAAGGAGTTCCTTTCCCCAATTGGTAGATGAATGAGATATAATGAGAGACTTGGGCTAATAAGAGTAGAAACCCTACTAAAAGTGGTCAAAATGACCTCACATAAGAGTTAAAAGGGTGGGTAATTATAAAAATACACCTAGGATTAATTTAAGAAAAAGTTATTTTAAAACTCGACTTCAGGTTTCACGGGTCCTTTCCACAGACCGCAGAAGTAACCACGGCTCGTGAATTAGAGTCGTGGTCCTTAAGCCAAAATTCCAGTCTGTGGATAACTTTCCACAGACTAATAGGATGACCCGTAGAAACTTCTACTAGTCGTGGAACCAATTCATGGTTTCGGGGAAGTTGACCACTCTCTGTCTGATTTTCACGGGTTGGTTCCATGACCCATGGAAACTTTCATGAACTGTGAAACTGAATCGTGGTTCTCAGACCCGAGTGTGGTGTGCAAGACTAGAATCACGAATCCTTTCCACGTCTCATGGAACCATTCACATCTCGTGAACTTGACCCATGATCCCTAGAAATTCAAAATTTCAGCAAGTTTCTAAGTTTAAAAGCTGAATCGAATTTGAGGGTGTTACAATATCTCCCCCTTGGGATCATTCATCCTCGAATAAAGATTAAACAAGGAAAATTGGAGAGAAAACAGCCCAACCAAGCAACAAAACATAAATCTCAAGGACAAACATTAAAACCGAGCTTTTCAACTTAAAACAGGATTAAACTAACTTCGAGAAACATGAATGCATGCTAGGATCACGAGAGAAACTGATGGAATAGAGTTGGAAAAACATACTAAGGAGAAAACTAATACCTCAAGTTGAAACTGGGTCAGAAAGAAAAAGATGAGGGTACTTGGCCTTCATGGTTGCTTCCATTTCCCAAGTAGCTCCCTCAACTAGTTGATTTCTCCAAAGGACTTTCACCAAAGCTACTTCTTTGTTTCTCAACCTCCGAATCTGAAAATCAAGAATCTTCACGGGAACTTCCTCATAAGTAAGGTTATCCTTCATACTCACATCTTCCAAGGGAACAATCAAGGCCGGATCACCAACACACTTCTTTAACATAGAAACGTGGAAAATTAGATGAACCGCTTCTAAGTCTAATGGAAAATCCAACTCATAAGCCACACTACCAACTCTCCTTAGAATATGATAAGGATCTACATAGAAGGGACTAAGCTTCCCTTTCTTGCCAAATCTCATCACACCCTTCATGGGTGACACCTTCAAAAATACCCAATCATCAACCTCAAACTCCAACTCTCTCCTTCTCACATCCGTATATGACTTCTATCGACTCTCAGCGGTCTTCAACCTCTCCCTAATGAGCTGAACCTTCTCCATAGTCTCATGAACTGAATGTGGACCAACCAGTGCTGCCTCACCTACCTCAAACCAACCAATAGGATATCTACACCTCCGCCCATAAAGTGCCTCATAAGGAGCCATCTGGATGCTAGAGTGAAAGTTGTTGTAGGCAAACTCAATAAGAGGTAAGTGATCATATCAACAACCCTTGAAATCAATCGCACAAGATCTCAACATATCCTCCAAAGTCTGAATACTACACTCTGCCTGGATATCCGTCTGTGGGTGAAAAGATGTGCTAAGCTTCACCTGAGTACCAAGACCTCTCTGAAAAGACTTCCAAAACTGAGATATAAACTGTGTACCTCTATATGAAATGATGGATAATGGAACACCATGCAAGTGGAATATCTCACGGATGTAGAGTATGGCATAATCATCCGCTGAATCCGTAGTTTTGACAGCCAAGAAGTGGGCTGATTTGGTCATCCTGTCGACAATCACTCAAATAGAATTGTGTTGCCTTAGAGTACGAGGCAAACCAGTAATGAAGTCCATATTGATCGCCTCCCACTTCCAAGTAGAAAGGTCAATATCCTGAGTCATGCCACCCGATCGCTGATGCTTTACCTTCACTTGCTGACAGTTGGGATACTTAGCCATAAAATTGATTATGTTCCTCTTCATACCATTCCAACAATAGAATTCCCGTAGATCACGATACATCTAAGTGGCACCAGGGTGAATAGAATATTTGGAACTATGAGCCTCAGTCAAAATCTGCTGTCTCAACCCATCTACATCTGGCACACACAATCGACCCTGATAACAAAGCACATCATCTCCCCCTTGGGAGAAAACCTCAACCCTTTGTTGATGGACTGTACCCTTTAGCTACAACAAAATGGGATCACTGTCTTGTTTTGCATTTACTTCAGCTACCAAAGATGATTCAGAACCATTCTAAACAATAACACCACCTTCTGTCGAGTCCATAAGGCAGACTCCCAGCCTATGAACCTCCTTAACTAATTCCTTTTTTCCGTCTTCAACTGAAGACACACTACCCATGGACAATCTACTAAGTGCATCCACCACGACATTGGCCTTACCTGGATGGTAAAGCACACTCATATCAGAATCCTTAAGAAGCTCAAGCCATCTCCTTTGATGAAGGTTCAATTCATTTTGAGTGAACACATATTGAAGACTCTTATGATCGGTGAATACATCCACGTGAACACCATACAAATAGTGTCCCCAAATCTTCAAGGCAAAGACCAAGGTTGCTAACTCAAGATTATGAGTAGGGTAGTTATTCTTATGAGTCATAAGCTGCCTCAAACCATAAGCAATCATCTTACCACACTTCATCAAAACACAACCCAAAATAATTCTAGAAGCATCACAATACACAACAAAGTCATTCGAACCCTTGAGTAGGGTCAACACTGGCGTTGTGGTCAACCTAGTCTTCAATTCCTGAAAGTTCTTCTCACAAAGGTCAGACTACTGAAACTTAACCTTCTTCTGAGTCAATCGAGTCAAAGGGGCAGCAATGGAAGAGAACCCTTCTACAAATCACCTGTAGTAACCAGCCAAACCCAAAAAAGCTACTAATATTGGATGGGGAAGTGGGTCTAGTCCAGTTCATTACTGCCTCAATCTTTTGAGAATCAACTCAAATACTATCTCTAGTCATAATATGACCCAGAAAAGCAACAGACTGCATCCAAAACTCACACTTGCTAAACTTAGCAAACAACTGTCGATCCTTGAGAGTTTGCAACACAACTCTCAAATGGTCAGCATGCTCCTCCTCACTCCGAGAGTAGATAAGAATATCATCAATGAAAATAATCACAAACATATCTAGATACTGTTTGAACACACGGTTCATCAAATCCATAAAGGTTGCAGGAGCATTTGTCAGACCAAAAGACATAACCACAAATTCATAATGACCATACCGAGTTCTGAAGGTTGTCTTTGGAATATCATACTCTCTAACACGAAGCTGATGATAACCGGATCTAAGATTGATCTTGGAGAAGAAACTAGCACCCTGAAGCTGATCAAACAAATCATCAATCCTAGGAATGGGGTACTTATTCTTGATTGTGACCTTGTTCAACTGACGGTAGTCGATACACATTCTTAGGGAACCATCTTTCTTTTTCACGAATAAGATTGGAGAACCCCATCGAGAGATGATGGGTTAGATAAAACCCTTATCAAGGAGGTATTTCAACTGATCTTTCAATTTCTTAAGCTCTGCTGGAGCAATTCTATAGGGAGGAATAGAGATAGTATTTCTATCTGGAAGAAGATCTATCTCAAATTCTATCTCCTGCTTGGGAGGGACTCCGGAAAAATCATCGGGGAACACTTCTGGAAATTCATTCACAATAGGAACTGACTGGAGAGATGGGGTTTTGGACTCCGTGTCCATAACCTGAACTATATGATAAACATAACCCTTAGAAATCATCTTCCTAGCCTTAAGATAAGATATTAAATGACCCTTCGAGGATGGAAGACTACCTTGCCACTCTAAGACAGGTACATTTGAAAACTTGAAACTCATGACTCGATACGACAATCAACCGAGGCATAACAAACATACGACCAATCTATACCAAGAATAACATCAAAATCCATCATCTCCAACTCTACTGGATCCGCTGAAGTGACTCTATGAAGGACTGAGATAAGGCAACTTTGGTAGATTCTTTTGGCTAGGAACGACTCACCAATAGGAGTAGAAATACAAAAGGGTTCTAAAAGCTGATCCGGACTAATCTCGAACGTGCAAGCAACATAAGGGGTCACAAAAGATAAATATGCACTGGGATCCAATAAAGCATACACATCGAGAGAGAAGACTTTCAACATACTAGTAACAACGTCTGGTGAACTCTCCTGGTCCTGACAAGAGGACATAGCATAAAGGTGGTTCTGGCGCTGACCACCAGAACTAGAAGCAGTGCCCTACGAGGCTGGTCAACCTCCTGATGCTACAGAGGAAGGCTAAGTCCTACTACCTCCCTGTCCCTTCTTAGCTAAAGGAAAATCCCTAATCTTGTGTCCAACCTGACCATATCCAAAGCATCCACCTGCACCAGCTAAACACTCCCCAAGATGACTTTTACCACATTTGTTGCAAGAAGGGTAAGGAGTACCCTTTTCAATACTCCCCTGCGAATAAGAACCAGCTCCTCTACCAGTCTGATCATAATATGGCTTGGAGGCCTGGGTAGAAGCACTAGCTGAAGAATGAACGGGGCCTGATGATTTCTTCTGAAACAAAGAGTGATGTCCATCCCAGACTTTTAATGATTAAAACTTGATCTCTCTGACCTAACCCTCTCGCTCTCCCTTGCCTTCTCTTTTATTTTGTCTCCCTTGATCTGTTAGGCATGAGTCATAAGTCGAGAAATATTTATGTCACCCAAAAGCATCGTGGACCTACACTCCTTCTTCACTGAATCTGACACTCCATAAACATACTTACTCATCTCATCTCACGGGTCCGCCACCATGGAAGGAGCATACCTAGAAAGCTAGGTGAACTTTAACCCGTACTCCTGAACCGACATAGAGCCTTGCCTTAAATTCACAAATTCTTTGATCTTAGCTTGCCTCAACTCCCTAGGGAAGAACCGGTAAAGAAAATCCTTTTCAAAGCATTCCCAAGTCATAGGGACCACGTCCCTAGCCCTAGCATATTTCGATTGTGAGAACCAAATATGAGCCACGTCCTTGAGTTAATAAGAAGCTAGCTTAATACAATCCACACCACCCACTTGCATCACACCAAAGATCTTCTTTACCTCATCCAAGAAATTTTGTGGATCCTCACCAACTTTCGAACCCCAGAACTCTGGCGGGTTCATGCAAATAAAATCTCAAACTCGGGCCGCTACTCTACCTTGAGAGTGGATGGGTATAAGAGCCTGCTGGTTGGACTGGGCAGCCACAGTCTGCGATAGCATGTGGATGGTATTTCTGAACTCCGCATTTCTGACCTGGGGGTCTAGAATTGGAGGATTAGCATTTCGGGCATTGGCCTGGCGAGTCATAGCACGACGAGGAGGCATAATCTGAAATGTAAAAAGAATAAATTAGAGGAGTAACAGAGTTGAACTCTATCGCACGATACTGATCATGAAAAAAAGTAAACTTTTCCCAAGACATCTCACAGCTTCTCTCTCATAAGTATGGTGCGCTTCACACACATAAAAGAGACTACTTGATGTGGCTTCAGACACCCTAGGACTCTTGAACCTGAGGCTCTGATACCAAGTTTGTCATACCCCAAAGCTACCCCCTAGGCGTAACATGGGACCCAGGACCACGAGTGTCCCAAGTTAACCCTTGGCCATAACATTCTCAGTTATTCAATACAAGAAACATAGCGGAAGCATACATAATAGAGATATAAATCTATAAACCGAAATGGGATAAAGTCTATGGAATACCAATCCACAATACAAACTAGCAATGTATGAAGCCTCTAGGTCTAACATAAGAGTTGATGGGACAAGACCCCAACTAACTCAGAAATCCAACGGAAATAACATAAAGAGATAAATCTAACACTAGCCCTAGGATAATGAGGATTCACCCACGAAAGCTATTTCTCTATCGATGTCTAGCCACGATCCTGAGGAGTGGAGCCTGAATCTACATCATCAAAGGATGCAGCGCAAGATATACGTCAGTACTATAGGATGTACTGAATAGGAGAGATGTGCATAATGAAATCAGAACATGCTAAAAACATAGTTAAGGCTGAGATCATGCATAAAAGAGAAGTCATAAGAAAATCATACTTTTAAGCATAAGGTAAAAGATATCAAGCATAAGACTTAAAAATATTCATATGAGAGTTTCGTATAACTGACAATAGACAATGTAAGCTACATGGAATCAAACTACATAACTCTAGTTGGCAAAGCTACCCCGAATCTTGCAAAAGAATGGGGTACTATACATATCATAGCGTGGAACCACTTTCATAAGGGACACTCTCAACTAACCATCTTCATGAGGAGACACTCTCAACTAACAAGGACCCTCTTCACCTATGCTGGCATCGTAGTTTTGGATTTGGGTAATCAAACCCTCATCGCTCGGTGCTAAATACTACTCCCAAAAACATGCATACATATAGCTCATATATGCTTGTAATATATCTGATATCAAATCAGTTTGAAAAGCATAAGGACATATCTAATGTCATGCAAATTCAAATCATAAGTCCTACAGCTTAGCATAGCCATAATTCACATGTCTTTCTAAATTCATAACTTGAATAATTTGGCATGAAATTTCATAAATACTTGAGATCATAATATCAATGCATGCATATTTCCTTAAATCAAGCCATGCATGCAAAATTTAGCTAGAATGAGCCTTTAAATCATAAGGTAAATAATAAGTTGCAAAACCCACGTAAATCATGAAATTAAACTTAGAATTTATTGAAGAATCATGAGAAAATACTTAATAGGAAAGCCCATAAGAATTGGGTAAGAACCCTAACTTGAAATTCATAAATTCAATTTAGAAGAATTGAGGTTTGGGGCATAAGGGTGAAAGAATCCCCTTATTGAATACACACATACCTTGATTGAAGCTAACCCAACTAACATTGAAAAGAAGAGGAGGCTTGAACTTGGAGGTTGAAGGAGTTCCTTTTCCCAATTTGGTAGATGAATGAGTGATAATGAGAGGCTAATAAGAGCAGAAACCCTACTAAAAGTGGTCAAAACAACCTCATCTAAGAGTTAAAAGGGTAGGTAATTATAAAAATACCCCTAGGATTAATTTAAGAAAAAGCTATTTTAAAACTCGGCTTCAGGTTCTGCGGGTCCTTTCCATGAACCGTAGAAGTAACCATGGCTCGTGAATTAGAGTTGTGGTCTCTAAGACAAAATTCAAGGCTGCGGATAACTTTCCATGAACTAACAGGAAGACCCATAGAAACTTCTAAGAGTTGTGGAACCAATTCGTGGTTTCGGGGAACTTGACCACTCTCTGTCTGATTTCCACGGGTTGGTTCCACAACTCATGGAAACTTCCACAAACTGTTAAACTGACTTGTGGTTCTCAGACCCGAGGGTGGTCTATAGGACTGGAATCAAGAGTCCTTTCCATGACTCGTGGAACCATCCACGGCTCGTGGACTTGACCCGTGATCCCTGAAGTTCATAATTTCAGCAAGTTTCTAAGTTTAAAAGCTTAATCAAATTCGGGGGTGTTACAGAAATCTGACACCTCTGCCTTCAAGTTTCTACATATCCTTTGCCAATTGTCTCTTTTTAGGAGCTATATGTGCCAAACTACCCATAGATTTTCTACTTAATGCATCAACCACAACATTGGCTTTTCCAAGATGATACAAATAACACAATCATAATCCTTGAGTAGTTCCATCCACCGACGTTGTCGAAGATTTAGATCTCTCTGCTAGAAGATGTACTTCAAGCTCTTATGATTGGTATAAATCTCGCAACTTTTACCGAATAGTTAATGCCTTCAAATCTTAAGAGCAAATACCACTGCGGCCATCTCCAAATCATGCGTAGGATAGTTTTGCTCGTGCTTCTTCAACTGTCTCGATGCATAGGCTATAACATGATCATTTTGCATAAGAACACATACTAATCCAACCCTCGAAGCATCACAATATACTATGAATCCTCCAGAACCTGATGGCAAGGCTAATACTGGTGCAGTTGTCAAATATGTTTTGAGTTTCTAAAAGCTCTTCTCACATTCCTCTGCCCACTGAAACTTCATATTTTTCTGTGTTAACTTGGTCAATGGGGCTGCTATCCTGGAGAAATCTTGCACAAATCATCTATAGTAACTTGCCAAACCCAAAAATCTACGAATCTTTGTAGGCGAAGTAGGTTTAGGCCATTTTTGCACCGCTTCTGTCTTCTTAAAATCTACCATGATTCCATCTTTGGATACTACATGCCCCAGAAATGCTACTGAGTCTAACTAAGATTCACACTTTGAGAACTTAGCATAAAGCTTATGTTCTCGTAATGTCTGCAACATAATCTTCAGATGATTCTCGTGTTCTTCCTGGCTATGAGAATATATCAGGATATCATCAATAAAAACTATCACAAACTTGTCCAGGAATGGCTTGAACACTCTATTCATTAAATTCATGAATGCAGCTGGAGCATTAGTCAATCCAAAAGGCATCACAAGGAACTCATAGTGCCCATACCAAGTTCTAAATGTCGGCTTGGAAATGTCCTACTCCCTGATTCTAAGTTGATGATAACCAGACCGAAGATCAATCTTTGAAAAGTGGACCTCTCCCTATAACTAATCAAATAAGTCCTCTATACGAGGCAAAGGGTACTTGTTGCGTATCTTTACTTAGCTCCATGTAGTTGATACACATTCTTAGAGACCCATATTTCTTTTTTACAAAGAATACTGGTGTGTCCCATGGAGATATACTCAGTCGGATAAAACTCTTATCAAGTAAGTCCTGTAACTGCTGTTTTAGCTTCTTCAGCTCTGCAGGTGCCATACGATATGGGGGTATAGATATTGGCAAGGTGTCAGGTGCCAAATCAATATTGAAGTCTATCTCTCATACTAGACGTAATCCTAGCAAATCCTCAAGAAATACATCAGAAAATTCTTTCACCACTAGTACCTTCTCCAAGCTAAGTGTTCCCTCACTGACATCCCACACCATGGCTAAGATACCCATGCAACCTTTCTTCAGTAATTTTTGGGCCTTCATAAGGGATATAACTTTACCAACCTCTGGGACTTGGCCCTCTTTTAATACAAAAACAGGCTCGTTGGGTATCTCAAACCTAACTATCTTGGCATGACAATCTACTATAGCATAGTAAGGAGATAACCAATACATGCCCATTAACACATCAAAGTCAATCATATTAAGTACAATTGAGTAAGCTAGAGTATCCCTACCCTCAACTAAAATTTGACATTCACAATACATATATTCAACTAACAGAGAATCTCCCACCAGAGTAGCAATATGAAAAGGATGATTCAACATCTATGGTTGTCTATCAAACCTCAAAGCAAAGTATGAGGACACATAGGAGTGTGTAGATCCTGGATCAATTAAAGCATGTGCATCAAATGAATATACTAAAAGAATACCTGTAACCACCGCGTTAGAGGCCTGAACCTTCTGCCTAGTAAGTGCAAAACCTCTCGCTTGACCCCTACCAGCATTCCCTTGTCCCTGATTTCTAGCAACCCGATCTCCATTACCTCGAACTGTGTTTCCCATACATGTAGTATTATGAAAAGCCTGAGTAGGAGTAGGTAACTGACCAGAAGCCTGAATGGAATTTCTCAGAGGCTGAGTGAAGTCCCTGAAGTGATGTCCCAACTGACCACACCGAAAGCACTCTCTAGTCAAAACATGACACTGGACGGCATGTGATCTACTGCAAGTCTGGCAGGAAGAAGCAGTGGCATACATCTTCCCAGAACCACGATGTCCATGTGATGTTGATGATCCTTGAGCACCCTGTCTATGATGTGGCTTGTATATAGACTATGAAACTGAATTTGTCCCTTTCTGAGATCCCTGTTGTTGTTTTTCTTAATTCCCTACTCTTTGATTTGCACTAAAGTCTCCACCTAAAGATCCTTCTGTCTTATCCTTCTTACGTACATCATAAGATGCACGTTCCTCACGACCTTTGTTTTCAATCTTCTTAGAAAGATCAATTGCCTCACAATAAGTCAAAAAAATTGCATGTGGAGCTACTGTATTGTATAGACGACCAACCAACCCATTGACAAACCTCTGAACTCGAGCTGCTTCAGTGGACACTAAGTAAGCAGCATATCTAGCCAGCTTAGAGAAATTGGTATTATAAGTTAACATGTCCATGTCTGGAGTCTGGATCAACTTCTCATACTGATTTGCATATTTCTGCCTTTAACTCTCGGGAAGGAAATTATCCATGAACAACTTAGTGAATTCATCCCACGCTAGTGGTGCTGCTCCTCTATGTCTCCCCAGCAATATAGTCTCATATCATGTGTTAGCCATATCCTCCAATTTGTATGATGCAAGCTCCACAGCCCTCACACTAGAACACCCTAGCATGCGGAGTGCCTTAAGTGTTCCATCCAAGAAACTTTAAGGATCAGCTGAACTATCTGAACCTGTGAATATTGGTAATTTCAACTTCAGAAACTCCTGCAAGGATACCTCATTGTTCCCAAAACTGTAAGTCTGTGCTGGTGCCTGAGACTGTGGTTATGTCTGTGCAGGTGCAGTATTATGCTGAACACCCCTTTCCTGCCTATCCATTCTGTCAACCAAACCCTAAGTGACTCTCTGCATGGAGATAAGTGCCTCACCAATAGCGCCCTCATGTGTTGATGGAGGTGGGCTAGCACTCATTTAAGGAGTGGGCTCTCTTGAACTCCTTGTGGTAATACTGCATTCCTTGCAGTGGCACCACGACCCCTACCTCTCCTCTTTCTGTGAGCTCTGCCTCTTCCCCTAGCAGCGGAAGATGGTTGCCCGTTTGAGGTGGAATTAGGTGCCTGTGGAACCGCTGTCATAGCTCTATCATTAGATGATCAAGTTTGAGTCATCTGATTAACAAAATAGATATGTTAGATTCATCTAGTTGGTCCTAAATGTCACACACATAAAGAGGAATAAGAAAGAAATACAAGACACATCGTATCACACTCTCACAGAATCATGATTATAGAAATGGCCGGCAACATAACCATAATTGAGATTCTACTACTAATGTATGCTCCATAAGTCACAAGAATAACCTAGGCTCTGATACCAACTTTGTCACGACCCAAATTAGGACCATGACCGGCACTTAGGAGTTGGAGCTCCCAGCAAACCTCATCGGTAATCTGTGGAAAATCAAACATATTTCCCCCTGTTTTTGGGCTTATCAAAATTTTCCCTATCTAGAATCAATAACTAACCAACAAATATTAACCACACAAGTCATAACCTTCATCCACCATCTATACGCAATGTAATAATAATAACTTTATCTCCAAATACGAAAGAAGTCTAATACTAATCACAAGTCCATAATAATGAAAGAATACTCATGACTCTAACGAAATGACTATAGAGCAACTCTAAGAGTTAAAATAAAGGTCCATAATAAATGAATAAGTTTGCTGCCCACGCGAATAAGTGCGGGGCTCACCAGGAATGTGCAACTTGTACGCTCTAGTTAGTGAAATCCTCACCAATGTCACATGCATTCTCTGTAAAACAATAGAGAGGAGTGAGATGCTAGCTCAGTGAGTAATAACACTTCACCACAACCATTTTAATGGGGAGAAGTCGGAAAATATGCTAGCATGATAATCAGAAATCATGCAATAAGTGTCCTTTCAGAAAAACAATAACAATATGCAATCTTGTTTGTTTCATGTAAGCAAAATCAATTAACTGTTTGATCATCAACTCTATAAATATTGTATCATATCAAAGATTATATATTTGGAAGGTTTTCAAGACTGAATCATGTAATCGGTGTGACTTTCTACTTCAAGAAAACTCAATGTCTATGGGCCCCTCAGATAAAGGGTCAAATATACATTTTTGTAGGTCCCTACTTGAGGGAGATCAATATGAATATGCTAGTTCTACCTTCCCACTAGAAAGAGCTATAATGGTAATCTGTAAATACAAGGTGCACCAGGTCTAACGAACTCTCCATTAGCTATGGGATTCAAGTCAAGGTCTACTCTCATTTATACTTTTTCTTTGTAAGTAGTAGGTACTCCTATAAAAGCATTTTCAAAAATAGTACAGGGCATTTAAGTTCTTAACAAATCATATTTCATATAAAACTTGAACAAAACACATGTCAAGATACTTATTTCTCAAGCAAGTGAAGAACCTTCCCAATAACAATAATTATATCTCAAATAACAAAAAAATGTCTTATAACAGTGAGAACATCTCAATAACCATTTCAATACCATATCAAGTAAAAGACTTATCCTACATGAAATTTCAAAGTATCGGTAACACTTGTTTTTTTCAAAATCGTGTATAAACTATGCAAGTTATAAAACATAAGTTGTGGTAAGATTACTACTCACAGTATTCTTGTCAAAATACAAAACTTGCCAACTCGAGCACTCTGTACAAATTCCTTCGATCAATCTATATTATCACAAAAATCAATTTGTATAAATTCCCAAACAGTCAACAGATAACCCATGCCCATGATTTCATAAGTGAATTCTCAATTTGGATTAACTCATGTATGCCTCTCCCTCTACTAAAACCCTATTTGTTAATTTAGTAGAAGGAAATGAAAAATCATCCTTGTTCTGTTTCACATAGTATTTTGCAAACACTGACAAACTCTAACTAGAATGTTATCAATCAATGGACTTATTACTCATCTATTTTGCCATAAATATTTGATCATATTCCATGATATTCTCATATCTAAATCAATAGAATAGAAGAATACCTTGAAATTTGAATTAATCAGGATTGAGTTCTTCTCTGTAAGTTACCATGTGATCTTGTTGTTTCTTATCATTGAATCTCTGATAGGATTGGTTGCAGCTGCTATAGTTGTTGCGTCGTTTTCCCCTTCCTTAACCCCCTTTCATATATTTTTTTGAACTAGTCTGTGCTGGTTTTCTTTTGGTTGACCCTAAGCCCTCTTTTCTTTTCTTTAAATGGGAACTTCTGGGTTGGGTTCCTTTTGGGTTTTAGATAATGACCCTTTTTGGACTATTTAATAGATTAACTCTTATTTTATTAATTTCGTAATTATGTATATACCCTTATTTAATATGGGGTATTACAAATATGTGCCCCGTACTCTTAGGGATTGCAAGAAAGAAGAATTTCTGGCCCTTGAACAGGGCAGCATGTCTATTGCAGCTTATGAGGCTAAGTTTCATGCCTTGTCTCACTATGCTACCCAACTATTGGGTACTGAAGAAGAGATGATTCATTTGTATGTTAAAGGTTTGAATACTGACTTGCAAGTTCTATCCGTTCATATGACTTCTGCATGGAAGAATTTTAATTAGGTGACTGACAATGTGAAGAAACTGGAGAGGGTTAAGCAAGTTGGGCAAGCTAAGGTACTAACAAAGAAGTCCTGGAATATGGGTAATTTCAGTGGTTCTTACTCCAGAGGTCCCAGTCAGCAGATTTATTTGGCTCGTCCTATCCATTCAGCCCTACCAGCTTCTACAGGTGGTCATTCAGGGGCCATTTAGCAGTCTCCAGCTCTTAGAGACTAGGGGCTTCTTATTCTTCTGCCAGTAGACCCTCTCTTGAATGAGGATGTTTCCATTGTGGTGATATGGATCATTTTTAGAGGGAATACCCTCTAAGGCACGCAGGTAATCAGGTGTAGTAGCAGACTTCAGTTGTGGTTCTAGCAGGTGGAGTTGGCGATGGTAGGGGATGTCCATAGGGTGGGTGAGGTAATAATCAGGGGTGAGGTAATAACAATGAGAACATCTCAAATAACCATTTCAATACCATATCAAGTAAAAGACTTATCCCACATGAAATTTCAAAGTATTCGGTAACACTTGGTTTTTTCAAAATCGTGTATAAACTATCCAAGTTATATAACATAAGTTGTGGTAAGATTACTACTCACAGTACTCTTGTCAAAATACCAAACTTGCCAACTCGAGCACTCTATAAGACTTCCTTTGATCAATCTATATTATCACAAAAATCAATTTGTATAAATTCCCAAACAGTCAACAGATAACCCATGCCCATGATTTCATAAGTGAATTCTCAATTCGGATTAACTCATGTATGCCTCTCTCTCTACTAAAACCATATTTGTTAATTTAGTATCAGTATCTAGCGGGAAAGGAAAAATCATCCTTGTTCTGTTTCACATAGTATTTTGCAAGCACTCACAAACTCTAACTAGAATGTTTATCAATCAATGGACTTATTACTCATCTATTTTCCCATAAAGATTTGATTATATTCCATGATATTTTCATATCTAAATCAATAGAATAGAAAGAATACCTTGAAATTTGAATTAATCAAGATTGAGTTCTTCTCTGTAAGTTACCATGTGATCTTGTTGTTTCTTATCATTGAATCTCTGATAGGATTGGTTGCAGCTGCTATAGTTGTTGCGTCGTTTTCCCCTTCCTTAACCCCCTTTCATATATTTTTTTGAACTAGTCTGTGCTGGTTTTCTTTTGGTTGACCCTAAGCCCTCTTTTCTTTTCTTTAAATGGGAACTGCCGGGTTGGGTTCCTTTTGGGTTTTAGATGATGACCCTTTTTTTAGAATATTTAATAGATTCACTCTTATTTTATTAATTTGCTAATTATGTATATACCCTTATTTAATATGGGGTATTACAAATATGTGCCCCTTACTCTTAGGGATCGCAACAAAGAAGAATTTCTGGCCCTTTAACAGGGCAGCATGTCTATTGTAGCTTATGAGGCTAAGTTTCATGCCTTGTCTCACTATGCTACCCAACTATTGGGTACTAAAGATGAGAGGATTCATTTGTATGTTAAAGGTTTGAATACTGACTTGCAAGTTCTATCCATTCATATGACTTCTGCATGGAAGAGTTTTAATAAGGTGACTGACTATGTGAAGAAACTGGAGGGGGTTAAGCAAGTTGGGCAGGCTAAGGTACTAACCAAGAAGTCCTGGAAAATGGGTAATTTTAGTGGTTCTTACTCCAGAGGTCCCAGTCAGCAGATTCATTCAGCTCGTTCTATCCATTCAGTCCTACCAGCTTTTACAGGTGGTCATTCAGGGGCCATTCAGCAGTCTCCAACTCTTAGAGACTAGGGGCTTCTTATTCTTCTGCCAGTAGACCCTCTCTTGAACGAGGATGTTTCCATTGTGGTGATATGGGTCATTTTAAGAGGGAATACCCTCTAAGGTAAGCAGGTAAGCAGGTGTAGCAGCAAACTATGGTTCTGGTTCCAGCAGGTGGAGGTGGCAATGGTAGGGGATATCCATAGGGTGGGTGAGGTAATAATCAGGGAGGCCGTAGAAATAGAGTAATGGTAATACGGGAAGGGGAGGGGCGCAACCAACTGAGAGGTTTCCATGATTGATGATAGGGACCATTGTTATGCCTTCCCGAGCAAGTCTGAGGCTGAGGGATCGGATGCTGTGATAACAGGTACTATTCTCGTCTATGACCAGATGGCTTCTATTATATTTGAATCGGGTTCCACATATTCTTATGTATTTGTTAAATTTACCTTAGGTCTAGACTTGATTTGTGATGTTCTTGATTCTCCTATTCATATTTCTACTCTGGTTGGGGTGTTTGTAGTAGTGACCCATGTTTATTTTTATACTCTGATATGTTTACAGATTTTCATACATGGGTAGATTTGGTCATATTTGATATATTGGATTTTGATATTATATTGGGTATGACTTGGTTGTCTCCTTATCACACTATGTTGTACTGTAATTCGAAGACAGTCACTATAGAAATGCCAGGTATGGATAGACTAGAGTGGGAGGGTATGTATAAGCCTAAGCCAGTGAAGATCATATCCTTTATTCGGGCTAGAAAGCTAGTGAGAAAAGGTTGTTCAGCCTTCATGGATCATCTTCTGGATGTTACTGCGGAGTCTCCTTCTATTGAGTCAGTCCTTGTGGTTTTTGAATTTCAAAACGTATTTCCTATGGATATACCTGGTATGCCTCCATACATGGATATTGACTTCTACATAGATTTGGAGCTGGGCATTCACCCAATATCTATTCCTCTTTATTGCATGGCTCTGGCACAGTTAGTGGAACTTAAAACTCAGCTTCAGGAACTCCTAGATAAGGGATTTATTCATCCCAGTATTTTGCCTTGGGGTGCTACAGTCTTGTTTGGTAAGAAGAAGGATGGTAGCATAAGGATGTGTATAAATCACAGGCAATTGAACAAGGTTACCATCCAAAATGAGTATCACTTACCCCATATAGATGACCTTTTTGACCAGTTGCAGGGTGCTTTGGTGTTTTCTAAAAGTGAATTGAGGTCAGGGTATCATCAGCTGAAGATTAGGCCTGAAGATATACCTAAGATGGCTTTCTAGACTCGATATGGACATTATGAGTTCCTGGTAATGTCATTTGGGTTGACCAATATGCTAGCAGCCTATATGAGTTTGATGAATGGTGTTTTCAAGTCATTTCTGGATTCCTTTGTGATTTTATTTGTAGATGATATTTTGATTTACTGTAAGAGTAAGGAGGAGCATGCAGAACATCTAAGTAGTGTTTTGGGAATTCTAAAGGAGAAGAAATTGTATGCTAAATTTTCAAACTGCAAATTTTGGTTATCTTTGGTTGCCTTCTTAGAGCATGTGGTCTTAGAAAAAGGGGTGATGGTAGATCCCCAAAAGATTGAGGTAGTTAATAGTTGGGTCCGACCTAGATCTGTGGCTGAGGATAGAAATTTTATGGGTCTTGCTAGCTATTATCGCAGGTTCATCAAGAATTTTGCTTCCATTTCTACTCACTTGATAAGATTGACTCAAAATGAGGTACCATTTGTTTGGTCTGACAAGTATGACGAGAGCTTCCAAAATCTCAAAACACTTTTGACTACAACTCCTATTATATCACTGTCGGTGGAAGGTAAGGACTTTATTGTATTTTGTGATGCTTCACGTTCGCGTTTGGGTGTTGTGTTAATGTAGGACAAGAATGCCATAGCCTATGTTTCGAGGCAACAGAAGCCTCATGAGAAGAACTACCCAACCCATGATTTGGAGTTGGCAGCGGTAGTATTTGCACTTAAGATCTGGACGCACTATCTCTATGGTGTCAAGTGTGAGGTGTTCACAGACCATCGCAGCCTGCAGCATGTGTTTACACAGAGGGATTTGAATCTGAGACAGAGGAGGTGGATGGAGTTGTTGAAGGATTATGATGTGACCATCCAGTATCATCTGGGTAAGTCCAACCTGGTGGCAGACACATTGAGCCAAAAAGCGGTAAGCATGAGCAGTTTGGTTTGTTTGGGGGTGTCCAAGCGACCCTTGGCTAGAGAGATTCAAACTCTAGCATCCAGGTTCATGCAATTGGGCATTTCAGAAAAAGGTGGAGTGCTGGCAGTATTGAGGTTAAGTCCACATTTCTGGGAGAAATCAAGGCTAAACAGTTTCAAGATGTGAAATTAAACAAGCTCTAGAACAATGTGGTGTCTAGTGAGACTCCGGACGCCACACTTGATGCGTGTGGGGTGTTATGTTTTAGAGGGAGGATATATGTTCCTCGGGTTAATGACTTGGTTCAGAATGTGCTAGCTAAAGCTCATGGTTTGTGGTACTCGATTCATCCGAAATGTACCAGGACTTGAGACAACATTATTGGTGGCCTAGGATGAAGAGGGACATAGTTGAATATGTGTCCAAGTGTCAAAATTGTCAGTAGGTGAAGTATGAACATCAAAGGTCTGTATAATTGCTTCAAAGGATGCTCATTCCTTAGTGGAAGTGGGAAAGGATAGCCATGATCTTTGTGGTGGGTCTTTCTAAGACCATGGGGAAGTATGACTCAATTTGGGTCATCGTGGATAGGCTGATTAAATCAGCCTATTTCATTCTGGTCAGGGTGGAGTACAAATCCCAACAGTTGGTCAAGATCTACGTCAAGGAGATAGTGAGATTGCATGGGGTTCCCCTTTCCATCATTTCAAACACAAGTACGCAGTTTATTTCTAAGTTCTAGGGCAAGTTACACAAAGAGTTGGGAACCCATCTCACTTTTAGCACAACCTTTCATCCTCAGATGGATGGTCAGTCGGAGAGGACGATTCAGGTGTTGGAGGACATTCTAAGAGCATGTCTGATTGATTTCAGGGGCCATTGGGATCAGTTCTTACTGTTGTGTGAATTCTCATACAACAACAGCTATCACTCAAGTATTGATATGGCATCGTTCAAGGCACTTTATTAGAAGAGATATAGATGCCTATAGGGTGGTTTGAGGCAGGTGATGTGAAGCCTTTGGGCATTAATTTGGTAAAGGAAGCTCAGGAGAAAGTGAGAGGTATCCAAACCAAGTTATTAGCAGGAAAGAGCAGACATAAGGAGTATGCTGATCACAAGGTAAGGGACATATCTTTTCAGGTTAGTGAAAAGGTTTTGTTAAAGGTGTCATTGATGAAAGGGGTAATGAGGTTTGGCAAGAGGGGTAAGCTTAGCCCTCAGTGTATCGATCAATTTGAGGTTTTCAAAAGTATGGGTCTGGTAGTTTATAGGTTAGCATTACTGCTCAGTTTGTCCAGAGTCTGTCCAGTTTTCCATGTATCCATGATGAAGAGATACCATGGGGATGGAGATTACATTATCAAATGGTATTCAGTCTTGTTAGATAAGGATCTTCAGTATGAGGAGAAGCCGGTTGCTATTCTTGATTGGGTTGTTCAAAATTTGAGGAAAAGGGAAATTAGATCGGTGAAGGTTCAATGGAAGCATCGTTCAGTTAAAGAAGCCACTTGGGAAATCGAGAAGGACATGCGGGACAAGTACCCTCACTTGTTTGAGGATTCAGGTACTACCTGTTTCTCGATTTAACTCATCTATTTCTTATTTGATCATTCAGGGATGAACAATGGGTAAATTGGTATCTGTTATAATTACTTTTTCTATCGTTATAGATGAGCTATTCATGCGAGAAAATGAGTTAGAAAACTTTCGGGTTGGAATTGAAAATTTTGGGCTAGGCTAGTCTCGAATGAAATCTGAGCAAGGTGAGGTATAGGATAATCCAAGAAAGGATTGGGTAAAATGACTAAGTTTGAGAAGGTTTATATATTAGCTAAGGTGTTAAGGAGTTCGTAGGACTTTTCGGAAATAAATTTGGGTGAGTGAAACTCTCGATATCAAACTTGACGTAAAGGAGTTGGTCTGAAACTTCAAAGTTTGAAGCTGTGTTACAAAATGGACAAAACTAGGAGAAATCTTGAGTTTTTGTCCCATGTCAGCCACTATAGTGGGTTACACGCCGCTATAGCGGAAAAATTCCTATTATAGCGAGAGTCCAAGGTGGTCAACCCCGTTATAGCGGGCGGCTTCCGCTACGGCGATGCCTCTATAGCAAGATTAGGCTGCTATAGTAGTATAAGTCATTGTAAATGCAGAAGCTTTTCTAAAAACATTCATTCTTTCTCAAGAATATTTTGGGGAAGGGCTAAGGACTCTTTGGGTGATTTTCATCAGTTTTCCACCATAATCCTTCTCTAAGGTAAATATTTTGTTCCCCTAATCTAGTACTTTGATTCTTGTGGCTTAGAATCAATAGTTATTGGCCTGGAGAAAGGTTTAACTCAACCTAGGATGGATTTTCTGGTAAAAAGGGGGAATATGGGGATGAACAACCTGGGTTTCTTGAATTAGGTTGTTGCTTAAAGATTCCTTATCATAATTCACTGGCATAACCATGGAATTGGTAGTAAATAGGTGAATTTAAGGTGGGAGGGCCCTGAGATGGGTGGAATGATTCTGAAATTGGCCTGGGGTTTGAGATTCAGATGTAATCTAGGAATATTTAGGCCATTTAGGTTAATTTGATATTTATTTTATTATTTTTAGACCAAGATCAAGCTAGAGTTCGAAGAAACGGGAAGGCTCCGATCCATAGAGCATTCATGCTTGATTTAAGATAGGTGATGGTTAACTTGTGACCCAAATTATGTTATATGTTCATGTTAACTGTTTTGTTAGTATTACTTGTACAATATGTGTTTAGGTAATAAGGAAATAAATGCTAAATGATATCTCGTTGTCAATCTCATGCAATGAACTTGTCTTAAATGCTTGTTGGTTTTACAAGTGTGGGTTGTATTCATTGTGGTTGTGATTGTGTGATATCTGTGATTCTTTGGTTGGCTCGGATACCACGCCTGGTACAGATCATTGGTTGGCTCAGGTACCATTCTTGGTAAGGGATATCTATCAGTTGACTCGGGTACCATGCATGGTATAGGTTCTATTATGGTTGGCTTGGGTACCACGCCTAGTACATGTTTGATTGTTCTTCTGTATGTTGATTCCATAATTGAACTGGGTTTATTCATTGTGATATATTTATTATATGTTGGTCCATGAGTGGCCATATTGGTGTGTTTAAATACTGGGATGGTTCTTGTGTAGACCGAGATTGCACGTTAAACACCGTAGACTATGTCCTAGGGATCCTTGGGTGGTCCGGTTTACTTGAAAGGTATGTTGACTCTTGTATGTGTTATTGTTGAGATTTTTGGACATGTTTCATGTGGTTGCTAAGTCAGGGTCGATGACTGAGAGTCTTACTTTTATTCTCTGACTTGGATTATGCATGTTTGTCCTATTTTACTAAGTTATAATTATATGTTCATATTTCGTATGTTTAGAGCTGGCCGAAGATCCTACCAGTACATTATTATTTTTGTGTACTAATACTGCACTTACTCTTCTTTTGTTGAGTACATGGCATATTCCAGCGGCGGCTGCGCGACCTCAATTGTGAAATGTACGAATTCTGAATTTAAGGGTGAGTTGCATCTTCCGGGCAACCATGGTGTCACGACCCGAAAACTCAAGTCGTGATGGCATCTACTATAACCCACCAGTAGGTAAGTCATCCCTTAGCTTGGAACCGCAAGTAACGGGCTAACTCAAGAAAGAACCCAAACGCGGAAGAAACAACAATAACAGTGGAAGAAACGATAAACCAACATAAGTAAAAAGGAGAAGGGGAGAGAATAAAATACACAAGAATCCCCCAAGACCTGGTGTCAGTCAGTACAAGTTCTACTACAACTTAGATGTTCTAGATAGATACAACAAAATACAGACAATCTCCGAAGTACAGTAGGAGACTAGTCCAAAAGTGGAGGGAGATGGATCAACTCCGATCGCCAAGAGCTCACCCAATGTCTCCAGTCAGCAACTCTGCACGAGGACAGCAAATCAACGACGATAACACGTACTAAGATCTATATCAACAAAAAGATGTAGAAGTATAGTATGAGTACCAAAACACGCGGTACCCAGTAGGCATCATCGGCCGACTGAGCTCAAACAAGATATAAATATAACAATAAGAGAATATAACCCAAGGGTAAAAAAGATGAATCAGAATGAAATATAATGGTCAAAACATAAATAAAAAGGGGTAAAAGCGGGACTCTCCCTGGAGCTCCATTTATTTAAAAGGGGAGTATTTTGAGTTTCAAACGTTAGAAATCAGCTTAAATTAGTAAGATCTTTCCTTAGTTTGAAAATCATTTGTTAAAGAAGAGTTTCTTATTAAACCACTGAGCTAATCGATTCCCGTAATTTCATACCGTTCAATTCCCATCAATCCATAAAATAACCCAATCATATGTGAAAAAGAGATGAACATGAATCAATTCAAATGTATGTATGTATGCATAATATGCATGCAGCTAAACCAAGATAGGGCATTAGACCCTTCAAAATAATATCGTACTAAACTGGACTCCTGCCAGCCCAACACCATGGCCTCAGGCCCACAAATCCTCATACCAAAGCCAAACATAAGCATATAACACGATAAGAACAACCAGAAAATCAAGTAAGAAACTACCCTACCATGGACTATACCCATCGGATGCTAAGGTCGACTATTCTAATACAAATACTAAATGGGAACCCTACACTATCTACTAACCCCAACGGACCCGCCTAAGGAAGTCAACTAACCGGAACTAAGTATAAAGTGTACGACAAATAGAAACATGAACAAAGAACAACCATACTAACTTGGCTCCTGCCAGTCCCATCTCCACGGCCTCGGGCCCATAATTACATGATAAATAAAATACCAAACCAGCAAGACTAAAATAATAATAATAATAACAAAGCAATGATAACATCTACTCTATCCCGAACCTTTATCTAATTCTAGGCTAAGGCTCCTTAATATAATGATCTCAACCACAAGCAGTCTAAACTAAACTAAGGCATCTGACCCTAATCCCAAGGATATTACACGGCCTACACCAAGTCTTACGGAAAGTTACCGTCTATGCTAAGGATTTCTAGCCAAAATCTTACTCTAGAGCACCTAAATCACCTATAAGGATCAATAAGCCTACTCATAACCGTATCCAAACCACAAGATCCCACCAACCATTAGCAAGTTATTATATTCAAACCTCATACGAGCAAAGTCTAGAAAATAGTAAACCATAACCTACCGGGAAAGACGAGCACGCACGCACAATCCAATCTATAAGACCGGAGCCTATCGCCCCTGAGAAGTATCCGCAAGCAGCCACACTATCATAATAATGTTCTACACGTCAATACGAAGCTAACGGTACCCATATTGCTAATAATTTAGCAGAGTCAAAATCTGGATCACAAGCAGATCTGTGGGCCTCGCAACCCACAACTGGAAACAAAAATCACCACGAGGTTTCCAACCTCACCAAGAGTACATACTCAAAATTTGAGCAGAAACATACCAAGAATGGAGGCTAAAATAGCCCCACAATCAAGAAATTAAAGAAGAGAAATTCATGGAAATAAACGGAAATTAACATGAGAATTCACCTATTCAAGAGGCCAAGAACGCACCCAAATCAGAAATTAATATTCCTCCAAGTTATGGGAGAGAGTTGGTGAAAAAATGAAGGAATTTGGAGTGAAAATGGAGGAGAAATCGAGTTTTGAAGATGAGGTGAAAGCTGAAAATAAGCTGCCAACAACTATATAGAGTGGTCAGCCAAGGCGCAGGGGCGGCCCATGGCGTTGGCATGGGCGCTGGTGCGTAGGAGGCCATGTTGGGCGCTAAGGCGCAGGGGCGGCCATGGGCGGGCAGACGCGCACGCGCAGGAGCGGCCCAGGCGGCGCCATGGCACCATACCAGCAACCAGCAATGACAATTCACACTTTGGGTCCCCGGGAAAGCATCCGGTATCCCGCGAACAAAAATGAGCTAAGATATTTGACTAGAAATTCTATTTCGGATCCAATGGAATCGATGAAAATCCCATCAGAGGTCGATTTAACCAAAAGTGGGCCCCACGCCCAAAATCAACCTTTAGGCCAACTATTTCCAAAACAGAACCCAATGGACAAAATTAAGTCCGGAAGCCTCGAGACCCAAACCAATGGTCCCTCTAGCCTAAACACAATGTTATGGAGCTAACAGCGCTGACAGAATTTCCATCTGAGGCCGTCGTTTCCAAATGTTGATCAAAGTCAACCAAACAAGCCCAACTGGCCTGAAAACACAAAATGAGAGAAACTTCCAAGCTGAAAAGCTCCTGGATCCTGAACAAAGGTTTAACTAGACCAAAGTTCAGGCTCCGGAGCTAACGAAACTGTCAGGATTTGATTTTGAGCGCGTTTACCACGAAAGTTGACCAAAGTCAAGGATTTTCCAGGTTGGAATTCTAAAATAGGGAAATGGTCATAATGACCAAACGAACGGCCCGGGCACTGAAATGTCAGTCTCGGCAAGTCATAAGTGACCTGTAAGCGCTGCGGGGAAACTCGAAATGCAGAAAATGAAAGGAAATAGAGAAATGACCAGGAGGGTCATTACAATATCCACTACTAAAAGAACTTTTATCCTCGAAAGTTAAGAAATAGGAAGTACCCAAAGGCAAAGAAAGGAAAAGATACCAGGTCTGTGAGTCGAGATAGGACTCCCGAGGAGCCTCCTCAATAGGACAACGGCCAACGGAAAGATAACCAAAGAAAGCTTACTAAAACCTTAACTCAAAACCAGCCAAAATAGGAAAAACCACAAACTCTAACTCAAAAGCTAACCCGTCAAATAACTTAAACAGAACCCCAAAAGAAAACATTCGAAAAGCACAAACACAACACAAGAACGACGAAGAGCAAGGCAGTCATCATACAGAATCGAAAACCATGCTAACACAAAGCACAAAACCCACTTCATCCAATATTCTAACTAAAGAGTCCTGGGTCCGAAAACCCTTCCGTCTATCCCCTAATATCAGCATTCAAACCATAAAGTCAAACACAAGTCAAACACTCGAGTTAAACTCGAAAAACATCAACAAACCCATCGGAAGGCTAGGACTCCTACCATACTCTACCTCCACGAACCAGTCTAAAAACTCGATCTTAATAAAAACCAAACACTAGTCCTACTAACTTTAGAAACATAAACACCTGCCTGAGATATACCCACTATGACCGGATTAGCCTACCCTGATTGACCATCGATCCGCATATGGACAACTGTAGTAAGATCACCAAAATAACCCAAACTTACCAGAAATAACCAACTGAAAAGAAAACACCGGTGTTTGAAAAAGAAAATAACCAGGTAACCCATGTTGAGGGACAACCTTTCAAACGCAGATTCTGAACCAAACCCTCTAAATCACACAATGTATGATCCGGCAAAATAAACTAGGCTAGGTCTGCCTATCCGAGCAGAACCCAAGGACACCAGAACTAAGCAAGAAATGTATCAAGTATGTGATAAAGCCTAAAGTCAATCCCCCAACCCTTAGGGATTCCATAACACTCTGTTATAATCGCTAGAAGGAAAGGTCTCCTATATCAATCTAGTCAAAAGTGTCGTGAATAGAGAAAGTCTTCCACAACCCTCTTGAAATAGTCTGCTAACCCGCAAAGTCTGAAACACAACCAAATCCTAATATATCTCCTCCCTACTCCTCGAGTAGACTTAGCTTCCACCTAAGAATACTGTAGTAACTGGAACCCAAAAAGGATCTGAATATGATGCTCAGTAATCTGCAACCGCTAATAGGGCATGGGTCAAACCAAATGACATAGCTGGGAACTTATAAAGGAACAAGTCCTGAGGCAGTCCTTGGAGTGCCCACCACCCTGACCCTTAATAGAAGATAACCCAAATCTCAAACTCTAACTTTAGAAAACACTTCCACAACCTGAACATTCATCAACCGCAGAAACTGACCCAAAGGAAGAACGACAGAACCAGCACCATAAACAAAAGCAAGACAACCCAACAACCCAGAACTGCTAGGTGCTAAGATGGCAAAACCAAGCCTAGAATTTTTGTGGAAGCCCACCTACCATAACGACTAGGCCTACCGCGCTTTGCAACCCAATATAGTTACTACCCGAAAGCCGACATACTCGATCCACTACTAAAAGAATTCTGCTACAAGGTAGCTATATGCACAAGTACCATAATCTCACCATGTGAGTCTGAAGGAGAAGTAATGTAAGCAGATTTATATAAGGATACGCAAACCCCACATCGAACAATACCAAAAGCTCACTGATGATAACAAAATTATACCTGTGATAGAAGCATCTGTGTGACTCTGTCTGCCATGACTACTCGACTGATACAGCTCGGGACCATTACTAACAACCTGGGAAACATCCCTACTAATCTGTGCACCACCCCTAGCCGGTGATGCTGGAACCCAGAGGGGGTGAAACTCTCTGAATCTCGGACAAGTCCTAGAAAAGTGTCCCCTCTCACCACAAACATAGCAATCCTTACCAGAAGTACCCCGCTGAGAAAAACTGGCTGAACATTGATTGGCCACCACGATCCGGATACCCAAAATTCAAACCTCAAGAAGTCTGACCTAAACCTTGACTACTCTGCCCACTGTGCCTCGAGAAACCACTCCCTGAAATCTGAAATGCCGCACGAAATGGCCGGTGAAACTGGAAACATCGTGGGTGACCCCCATAGGATAAACCTCTGCCTCAAAACTGATAATCACTGAAACTACCCTGATGGCGAGGCCGCTTACCACTGCATCCACATGTCTCAAGACATATACCCTCAATAAGATGTGCATGATCAACAACCGCAAGGAATATATCCCCTGATGCCACTAGCTGCTCTGTAGCCAAACGAAGTGGTAGATCCAACCCTCTGACAAACTGGCGGATCTGCTCATGCTATGTAGGAAGAATCATAGTAGCATGCCTAGACAACTCATGGAACCGCGCCTCATGCTCAGAAACTGACATAGAGCCCTGCTCTAACTTGGTGAACTGATCTCTCAACCTCTCCCTGAAGCTACGAGGTACAAATTTCTCCATTAAAGCCTCGGAGAACTGTGTCCAAGCCATCGAAGGTGACCCGACTGGTCTGCAAGCAGTATAAGATTGCCACCACTGTTTTGCCAAACCATCCATCTGAAATACAGTGTAATAAACTCAGTGAGACTCAACTAACCCAAGGTTATGCAACCTCTCCTGGCAACTAATCAAGAACTCGTAAGCATCCTCCCTAGGGGCACCAGAAAACCTCGGAGGACCCAACCTGATGAACCTACCCAGCATCTTCTGCTCCTCAATCGACATAACCGGCCTAACTGCAATAGGATGAGCAACCAATGGAATAGGCAACATCTATAAATGGGGAGCCACAGCAGCTGGATGTTCTCCTAGTCCCTGACTACTATATGCCGCTGTCTGGGCTGAAGTCTGTATCTCACCTCTGATCTTTGAACCATCAGGTGCACTAGGTAAAGTCCTGACCCGTGACATCCTCTCTAATAAGCTAAGAATCCTGGATAGAATACCCTGAAGGTTCGGTGAAGCAACAAATCCTACTGGAGGCTAGGCTGACCCTACGCCCTCTGACTGAAACTAAGCACCCTCAACCCCTAACTCTGGCAACCGCGCTCCAGCAGCATGCGTATGAGCCTCGCCCAAGCCCGTTATCGACCTTGTCATAACAATCGGAGAAGGAAAGGAACAATTAAAGTTTAGACTTTGATGAAGTAAAGAACGCACGAGAAGGATTCAACAAAATAGAACTTTTATAAGGATGCCCAATAGCCTCCCGCAGATAGGATACGAAAGTCATCGTACCAATCCGCGAGACTCTACTAGACACCTGCCCTTGTACCAACGACACTGGTGAACCTAGTTCTTCTATACCACTCTATCATGACTCGAAAACTCAAGTCGTGATGGCACCTACTATAACCCACCAGTAGGTAAGCCAACCCTTAGCCTGGAACCACAAGTAACAGGCTAACTCAAGAAAGAACCCAAAAGCGAAAGAAACAACAATAACAGCAAAAGATACGATAAATCAACATAAGTAAAAAGGAGAATAGGAGAGAATAAAATATACAAGAATCCCCCAAGACCTGGTGTCAGTCAGTACAAGTGCTACTACAACTTAGATGTTCTAGATAGATACAACAAAATACGTACAATATCTTAAGGTACAGTAGGAGAGTAGTCCAAAAGTAGAGGGAGATGGATCAACTCCGATCGCCAAGAGCTTACCCAATGTCTCCAGTCAGCAACTCTGCACGATGATAGAAAATCAACGATGATAGCCCATACTAGGATCTGTATCAACAAAAAGATTTAGAACTGTAGTATAAGTACCAAAACACGCGGTACCCAGTAGGCATCATCAGTCGACTGAGCTCAAACAAGATATAAATATAACAAAAGGCGAATATAACCCAAGGGTAAGAAAGATGAATCAGAATGAAATATAATGGTCAAAACCTAAATAAAAAGAGGAAATACCACCATAATATGAAAAGCATAAACAATAAACCAACGACAACCAATTCGGACCTCTCGAGTCCGAAAATACACCCGATAAAGATAGTCAACTACACACAGATTCCGATAGTAAAGATACGCAAGGAATACCATGAAAATATGATATGGAATGGACGAAATAAAATGAAATGAAATGTGGCCAATGCAATAATGAATGAGAACCCTGAGTCACCTCACGGGCCGTTGGAACTTACCAACCAATACCGTACCATATTACCTGGAATGTCCCTTCAGGCCACCGGAGCTTATCAATATAACAATCAATGCCACAATATCCATGTATAATCAAGAAAACCCAGAGTATTCTCATGGGGCCCCGGAGCTTACCAATATAAAAATTTCCACAAGTAAAACCCCGTATATATATATGCAAAGAGGGGCGCCGGAGCTTATCAATATAATCCTATAACGAATGGAAAGCAAGGTTCACATCATCTCTTAAACTAAGAGCACAAAATAGAAGTATAGTCCCATTCCAAAGTCAATAAAACAGTGATGAACAATTTCTCCTTAGTAGCGCAAGTTTATAGTAAAGGAAACCATTTTCCCTTTTTATTAGCCAAAAACAGTGGTAAAAGTGGGACTCTCCCTGGAGCTCCATTTATTTTAAAGGGGAGTATTTTGAGTTTCAAACGTTGGAAATCAGCTTAAATTAGTAAAATCTTTCCTTAGTTTGAAAATCATTTGTTAAAAAAAGAGTTTCTTATTAAACCACCGAGACAATAAATTCCCGTAATTTCATACCGTTCAATTCCCATCAATCCATAAAATAACCCAATCATATGTGTAAAAAAGATGAATATGAATCAATTCAAATGTATGTATGTATGCATAATATGCATGCAGCTAAACCAAGATAGGGCATTAGACCCTTCAAAATAATATCGTACTAACCTGGACTCCTGCCAGCCCAACACCATGGCCTCAGGCCCACAAATCCTCATACCAAAGCCAAACATAAGCATATAACACGATAAGAACAACCAAAAAATCAAGTAAGAAACTACCCTACCATGGAATATACCCATCGGATGCTAAGGTCGACTATTCTAATACAAATACTAAATGGGAACCCTACACTATCTACCAACCCCAACGGACCCGCCTAAGGAAGTCAACTAACCGAAACTAAGTATAAAGTGTACGACAAATAGAAACATGAACAAAGAACAACCATACTAACTTGGCTCCTGCCAGTCCCATCTCCACGGCCTCGGGCCCATAATTACATGATAAATAAAATACCAAACCAGCAAGACTAAAATAATAATAATAACAAAGCAATGGTAATATCTACTCTATCCTGAACCTTTATCTAATTCTAGGCTAAGGCTCCTTAATATAATGATCTCAACCACAAGCAGTCTAAACTAAACTAAGGCATCTGACCCTAATCCCAAGGATATTACACGGCCTACGCTAAGTCTTACGGAAAGCTACCGTCTATGCTAAGGATTTCTAGCCAAAATCTTACTCTAGAGCACCTAAATCACCTATAAGGATCAATAAGCCTACTCATAACCATATCCAAACCACAAGATTCCACCAACCATTAGCAAGTTATTATATTCAAACCTTATATGAGCAAAGTCTAGAAAATAGTAAATCATAACCTACCGGGAAAGTCGAGAACGCGCACACAATCCAATCCATAAGAATGAATCCAATCACCCCCGAGAAGTATCTTCAAACAGCCACACTATCATAACAATGTTCTACACATCAATACGAAGCTAACGGTACCCATATTGCTAATACTTTAGCCGGGTCAAAATCTGGGTCACAAGCAGGCCCGTGGGCTCCGCAACTCAAAACTAGAAACAAAAATCACCATGAGGTTCTCAACCTCATCAAGAGTACATCCTCAAAATTGAGCAAAAATGGACCTAGAATGGGGGCTAAAACAGCCCCACAATCAAGAAATTAAAGAAGAGAAATTCATGGAAATCAACGGAAATTAACATGAGAATTTACCTATTCAAGAGACCAAGAACGCACCCGAATCAGCAATTAATATTCCTCCAAGTTATGGTAGAGAGCTGGTGAAGAAATGAAGGAATTTGGAGTAAAAATGGAGGAGAAATCGAGTTTTGAAGATGAGGTGAAAAGTTAAAAATAAGCGGCCAACCGTTATATAGAGTGGCCAGCCAAGGCGCAAGGGCGGCACATGGCGCGTAGGAGGACATGCTGGGCGCTGAGGCGCAGGGGCAGCCATGGATCCGCAGGCGCGCGTGCACAGGTGAGGCCCAGGCGGAGCCATGGCGCCATACCAGCAACCAGCAATGCCAATTCACACTTTGGGTCCCCGGGAACGGATCCGGGGTCTCCCGAACAAAAATGAGTTGAGCTATTTGACTAGAAACGGTGTTTCGGATCCAATGGAATCAATAAAAATTCCATCGAAGGTCTATTTAACAAAAACTGAGCCCCACGCCCAAAATCAACTTTTAGGCCAACTATTTCCAAAACGGAACCCAATGGCCAAAATCAAGTCCGGAAGCCTTAGGACCGAACCAATGATCCCTCTAGCCTAAACTTGATGTTCCATAGCTAACAGCACTGACGGAATTTCCATCCGAGGCTGTCTTCTCCAAATGTTGATCAAAGTCAATCAAACAAGCCCAACTGGCCTGAAAACACAAAACGAGAGAAACTTCCAAGATGAAAAGCTCCTGAATCCCGACCAAAGGTCCAACCAGACCAAAGTCCATGCTCCGGAGCTAACGGAACTGTTGGAATTCGATTCTGAGCGTGTTTACCAAGAATATTGATCAAAGTCAAGGATTTTCCAGGTTGGAATTCTAAAATAGAGAAATGGTCATAACGACCAAATGAACGGCCCGGGTACCGAACCGTCAGTCCCGGCAAGTCATAAATGACCTGTAGCCACTGCAGAGAAACTCAAAATGCAGAAAATGCAAGGAAATAGAGAAATAACTAGGAGGGTCATTACACATGGATTCATCTGCTCTTTCTAGTCCATTGTTCGGACTCGGACTTCTTTTATTTTGGGGTTACATCCCCGTATTCTAGACTATGTTAGATATTTTCGTACACAACTTTAAGATTCTAGGAGTTTATTTACGCATGGCTTTTATTACTTACTGTTAGATGTGAATCTTGGCTTTATCTAATGCAAACTGGTTTTTAGCTGCTTCATTGTTTAAGTGTTGGCTTGAGTTATTGGTTCTCCCACCGGGAGTTTAGTGTGGGTGCCACTCGCGGAGGTTTAAATCGTGACACTTTGCTTAATGCACATAAATTGGAAAATGTTAAGTTTGAAGCTTTCAAATACCTGATTCGTGGTATTATTACCATTTCCACTTATGTGTTTAGATTAGGTCAAGCATTGATTTATGTTCCTCAATCGTATGAATAATGGAGTCTTTCTTTTATAATAAAAATTCTTTACCTTATTTTATTTGCATGATACAACTCACAACGGGTCTGTTTGGACCCCCACCTTGCATCAATCATGATGGGTCAGGCCCAACACCTTCATCTCATTGAGTCAAAACTCCATATGCAAGATTGAAGGCCAGTATACACTGAGTATACACGAGATATAGGTTTCATAGGTTGGGGTTGCAGAAGTACACTGATACACATTGTGCATACGGAACGTTGGAAGCAAATATACATGATTATACACTGATATACAATATGTATACTAGGAAAAGTTTGAGGAAAAAGCTGATATACAGCTGATATACATGGGCTAAAAATGGATCCAAAAATCCATGAGCTTCAAGAGTCCAAGTCTGGATAGTTTTCAAAAGGGGCCCAATTCTCATCCTTCTCTCTTATTTGTAATCCCTCCTTCCCATTTTATGTGGCATACTTTGATTTGGCACGGTGTTTAAGAAAGAAAAAAAAGACTTTTAAAATTTGTGATCCAAAATAATCCTTGAATATTTGTGTGGTTGTAAATCATTTCATTAAGGGTAAAAGGGGAATTTCAAAGTTAAAATTATTCTAATTATAAAAAGGTGACATTCTTTTTGGGACGGACTAAAAAGAAAAGTGTGCCACATAAAATGGGATAGAGGGAGTAATTAATTGTATTATTTGTACTAATTCTAACTTTAATTTAATTAATCTAAATAGATCCCCCTAAGTGATGCTATTTTAATTTTATCCTTGTTTTATTTCTTGCAATTGGTTTTATCCAAATCTCATACCTTAGTTTGCTAAAAATGAACGAAATTGGACTTTATGATAACTTGCGTAAAAAATGAATTTCTCAAGTAGAATGCTTTTTTTCTCTTTTGTGCTATTAGTCTCATTTAGGCTCGACAATTTCTTGAATAACGTGAAAAATATGTATTTTGTTTATTCTTAATCAATTTTTTGAATAAGTTCAAAAGTTTTCTTTGACTATTAATTCTTTCAAATTATTTAAAGAATGAATCTTTTTTTTTAAAAAAAAAAAGGTTTTATTTTCTTTCAATTCTCATTTGTACGAGTTTTTTTTTTTAAAACAAAAAAAGTCCTTAAAAAAAACTTTGGCCTAAAAAGAGACTTTCAACTCATTTTTTTAGAATAATAAGTTGTTTCAAATAATTTACAATTCTTTATGTTCACGCTCTTAATTGAAAAAAGGATAAAAAATTTATCAAGTCTTTTGGTACTCAAATGAATTTTCTTTTAGCCAAAATAAACTATTTTTGCCTTGAATTAAATGATGTCATTTTCTTAAATCACAATTCTTTTTTATAACAACTCCCAAATATTTTCACGCAAAAATCAACTCTTTGCAACAACTAGTCATTTTTAAGTTAGTCAAATCGTTTTGGTCAACCATTTTTATGGACGTTTTTAAGTGCCTTAAAAACCTTCTTAATACGTTACTTGAATCCTTACCCTTTTTCTCTAATTTTAAAGATTTATTTCTATTTTTAAGACTTTGAATTTTTTTTAAGTTTTCTTAATTTCTTTATAAAAATTAAGTGGCGACTCTTTTTATTTTCAAAATTATTTTACAACTTCTTTTTAAAGTGTTTCAAAGAATTTAAATTAAATTTCTTTTAAAATTAAATTTCCTTCCGAAAAAGGATAAAACAGAAATGGTGATTCTGCTAGGGATTTATTTAGGTTCTAACTAAAATTTGAACTTTTTGACTAACTTTGTGTGACTACCTATTTGAAATGTTGTAATAGTTAGTAATTTTTAATTATTATTTGCTTATGTATTTATTTTTTTGGCAAAATATATTGTCATTGCATTTCATAGCCTCTTCCGCCACATGACATGTGATTTTATTTATGTTCAAGAGAGGCTCACGATCTCGTGGCCTCTTTTCATAAATAACACTTTCTCAAAAATACGATAGTTTACGAGTACGACATGCGTTCAATGGCTATCATATTTCCAACCCAAGTTATCCGCTTGAGAACTGGTATATTTTAAAGAAAGCCCACTCTAGACATCTAGGGTAGAGTGAAACCCAAACCCATTTTTAGGCATTGGCCTAGGATGACCCAATAACTGAGGGGTATTGGGCCCATTAGAAAGACCACCTTGCGTCTAGTGGCCACGAGTCAATAAAAGACGATCATCCCTTATTTTTTTAATTAAACGATGTGATGTTTGATTGTACGAACCATTATCCCTCGGGATTGGAAATTATTTAGGTGGTTTCTCTTATTGTAATCAAAAGAAGATTTTCATCCGAAAGGCGTTCAGAAATTTCAAGAAGTCCAAGAAGTTTGAGAATGAAGGACCTTCCATGGCGGCCTAGTTTAGGAATGTCCCCTGTGTGGGACTAATATTTATTGTATATCCCTTTTTCCTTATTATATATCCCCATTCGGTTTATTCATAAAATATGTATATAATATGTTTTTGGGGCAATGGAACATCTTACAAACAGCATACATATCCTTCAATTCGTTAGGCCTACCTTTGATTTAAAAAGGTCACATATTTGTATAGGGCGCGCTATAAACTGTTACGTGATATAACTGTCTTATGTGTGTTGCTTAAATCAAAGGTGAATTGATCCACTCCTATTTAAATATTTTTAGAACCTCTAGGCAAGATATAAACCACTATCCAAAAGTCCAACCAAAATTACTTCTCGAGTTTCTCAAGTTTCCCAGAAAATCCAAGACCCCCTCAAACATGCCTAAGAACTTCTCTCTTATCTCTCAGGAAATTAACTTACCATGGACATCAATGAAGTCATACAACTCAAACCCTTTAGTCAGCATAACTCTTCTGCCTACTCCGGGCAATGCAAAGTCTCTCCTGAATGACTCGAACCCTATTCATAGAATCATGAAGTAAGTTGATACACCACGGCCTAACCTCGAAGGCATTAATCCAACCCACCGGAGATCTGCACCGCCTATCATACAAAGCGTCAAAAGGATCCATCTAAAAACTGGAATGATAATTATTATTATACGCAAACTCTGCCAAGGCTAAGAACAGGTCTTACTGGCCTCCAAAATCAATAACACAGGCCTATAACATATCCTTCGAAACCTGAATAGTGTGCTCCGACTGACCATCAGTCTGCGAGTGAAAAGCAGTGCTAAGCTCAACTCTGGTACCCAACTTTCTCTGAATAGACCTCGAGAAACAAAAGTAAACTGAGTACCATAGTCAGAAATGATAAAAACTGTCACCCCATGCAAACGGACAATCTCACAGATGTAGATCTGAGCCAACCTCTCAGAACTATAGGAAGTTTGAGCTAGCAGAAAGTTAGCAGACTTTGTCAACCTATCCACAATGACCCAAGTAGCATCAAATATCTGCAAAAGTGCATGGCAAACCGACTACAAAGTCCATAGCTATCCGCTCCCATTTCCACTCCGGAATGGGTAGCCTCTGAGTTAAACCACCTGATCTCTGGTGCTCAAACTTCACCTGCTGACAGTTCAAGCACCTAGACACAAAATCTGAGATATCCCTCTTCATCTCACACCACCAGTAGTGTTGTATCAAGTCACAATACATCTTAGCTTCCCCGAGATGAGTGGAATACCTAGAACAATGAGCCTCCTTCAAGATCAACCTAACTAGGTCACCAAATTTAGGAATGCAGATGCGACCATCAATCCTCAGAACACCTTCCGAATCTAAGGTTGCCTTCCTAGCCTCACCGCTCAACACCTTATCATGAATGATCCTCAACCTCGCATCATCAAACTGATGTGTTCGAATTTTCTCCAACAAGGAAGATCTAGCCTCAACAGAAGCAAGAATACGGCTTGGCTTAGAAATATTAAGTCTAACCAACCTGTTAGCCAAGGACAGGATGTCTAAAGCTAAAGGTTTCTCCTATTGTGCTAAGAATGCCAAGCTCCCCATACTCACTGCCTTTCAGCTCAAGGCATCCACTACCACGTTTGTCTTTCCCGGATGATAAAGAATGGATATGTCATAGTCCTTCGGTAACTCCAACCAGCTTCGTTGTCTCAAATTTAGATCCTTCTGGATGAAGATGTACTGAAGATTAAGATGGTCTGTGAAGATATCACAATGCTCGCCATACATATAATGCCTCCAAATCATCAATGCGAAGACTACTGCCCCTAACTCCAAGTCTTGAGTGGGGTAGTTCCTCTCGTGAACCTTCAGTTGTCTAGAAACATAAGCAATAACTCAGCCCTGTTGCATCAATACACAACCCAAACCAACACTGGAAGCATCAAAATACATTGTAAACCCCTAAACCTCGACCAGAAGAGTAAGAATCGATGTTGAAGTCAATAGGGCCTTGAGCTTCAGAAATCTCACCTCACACTCATCGGACCATTGGAAAGGGACATTCTTCTGAAGTACAACTATCGATGTTGCTCCTGCTCTTCTCTACTCCTTGAATATACCAGAATATCATTGATGACACAATCACAAAGGCAACTATGTAGCCTCTGAACACACGGTTCATCAACTCCATAAATGTTGTCGGGGCATTGTTCAACCCAAAAGACATGACTAAGAACTCATAATGGTCATATCAAGTCCTAAATACAGTCTTTGGGATGTCTGAAATGTAGTCTTTGCGATGTCTGCAACCCTAATCCTCAACTGATGATGATCGGACCTCAAGTCTATCTTGGAGAACACCACTGCACTCTGTAGCTGGTCAAACAAATCATCAATACGCAGTATCGGATACCTGTTCTTAACAATCACCTTATTCAACTGCTTGTAGTTAATACACATACACATGGACCCGTCCTTCTTCTTCACAAACAGAATCAGAGCACCCCACGGAGACACACTAGGCCTGATGAACCTTCTACTCAACAAATTCTTGAGATGATCCTTAAGCTCCCTGAACTCGGCTGGTGCCATCTGATATGGCAGAATAGAAACAGGTTGAGTGCCCGGCTTGACATCAATGCCAAAGTCAATATCACGATCAGGAGAGAGACCCGGTAGATCAAAAGGAAATACATCTGAATACTCGCAAACCATGGGAACTGACTCAAGAGAAGGTGTGGTGGCACTAATATCACAGACGTAAGTAAGGTAGGATAAGCACTCATTCCCAACCAACCGCTCAGCACTCAGGAAAGATATAACAACCTTCAGCATATGGCTATCGGCACCCTTCCATACTATAAGAGGGATACCAGGCATCCATAGAGTAACAGTCTTGGTGAAGCAATCCAAGACCTCATGGTAGGGAGACAACTAATCTATGCCTAAAATCACATCAAAATCAACCATATCTAGCACAATCAGGTCCAACCACGTGTCATACCCCAGGATAGTCACCACACAAGACCGATATACATGATCCACCACTAAAGAATCTCCTACTGGGGTAGTAACACGCAAAGGCACAAGCAATAACTCACAAGCAGACTCTAGACGAGTAGCATAATAAACAGACACATAGGAGAAAGTAGATCCCGAATCAAACACAGCAGAATATGACTGATGAAAAATAGAGATCGTACCTGTGATGACAGCATCTGAAGCCCCAGCCTCTAGACAGCCTAGAAATGCATACATGTGGCTCGACCGCCATGACCACCCAATCTACCAGACTGAGTGTTGACACCTAATTTTTGCGCTCCATGACCTAAATTAATTTAGAGCTTTTATATTTTTACAATAATTATTTTTATAAGATGAAATGATTTTCAAGATAAACTTAAGGTAATTTTATGGTTTTTAGGTGAAATAAATATATTCTATATATAGAATCATATAAGTTTCATTTAAAAAAATATTCTGAAAATTATTTCGAGTGAGAATTACATTTTAAAGTAAAGATGTTTTATTATTCCTTAATTTGTATAATTAGTTTCTTGATTTTGAGTAAAGAAATAATATTTTATAAAATAATTATTCTTAATTATTAAAACTAGAAGCTCGTTTAATTAATTAGGGATTTGATTTCATCTCATTTCAATGTTAGCCTAAATTCTCTAATTTGATCGGTTTAGGCCATATTCTAAATCTAATTTGATTAGCATTTTAATTAAATCTGATCACATTTGCAAAATAATGTGGCTCATTCTCAAACCAATTTAAATTCCATTTGTTCCAGCCAATTTTGGCCCAAGAATTCTGCCACTTAGCCCAATTTCTCACCATCAAACCCAACCCAAAACCCCATCCTTATACTCAATTACTCCTACAGACATACACACACCACATATATTCACTCAACTCCCTTCACACGCTCTCCACGTGACCCATTTTCTTTGGAGAAAATGCATAGTACTTTTAACACTTCTCACAACTTTGCCACTTCTCCTTCTTCTTCTTTGTTACAGCAAACCAAATGAACCCAGACCAACTCCTCCCTCAAACGACAAAGACAACAACTCCAAACGATGCCCAAATCTTCAATTCCCATCCAAACTCCATCTGTTCTCGTGAATCTCCATCTATGAAGGGCTGAAAAGCCACAAAAGTTCAAGAAAGAGGACAACTGGCTCTTCCAATGGTTCTCTCCCTTGAATTTCATAAAAATCACCTCAGATTTGTACTAAGATAGTACAGACGTGGCTCAATTCAACTGGATTCAAGTTTGAATTTCAAAAATTCCCAAGTATTAAACCCGTTTTACCCCTCTATTTTCCCCTCCATTTTTGCCCTAGAATTTCGTATATAAACCCCTCGTTAGGAAAGGATTAAGGGTTGGCTTTTGGAATTTCTTGAGTTTCTTTTGGAGAACCACTCTCTAGCTCACTGAAAACTAAAAGTTGCAGAGAAAACACTCAAAAAAGCTCTTGCTTATTTCAATAATTTTGGTTCAAACTCTGGTGGTATGTTAAAGTCTCCGACGAGATCACAAAACCCAGTTTTGCTGCCTAGAAACAGGTAACCCACCTATTCATAATTGTTTGGGTTGGTCTTGTATGAGAATATGTGTTTGATATTTGTGAGAATTTGTGAAATACAGTTAAAATATTAGTGAATTCGTTGCTTGGTATATAGTGATTTCGAGGTTCTGATTTTTGCTTTTCCTTCTTGTTGTTACATGTGCTTGCTTGTGTTAGTTCTGGGCACAAGCAACTTGTCTGATGTTCATAGCAAATGGTCGATTCAGTTATTCCTTAGATATCATGATGTTTATAACTTGACCTTTCTCATGGGTTATCTTGGTTCACAATACCAAGTGAAACCCATCTAAAGAAAGGTTAGAGGATTACTTATTTTAGTTCTTCTCAAAACTTTAATTCAAGAGATGAAATGGAAGCTTCACTACAGCTTTCTCTTTTATCCCTAAACTTTTTATCTTGACTCCTAAATGAGCATGGTTGTGTAATTGATTTTGAAAGTTGTTTATCTTCATTATGTGCTTAGTTTGATTGTTGGAATTAGTGGAAATTTGAACTCGAATTATGTGCTGCCAACTAAGGATTCTGCAAGGATTTTTTCTCGACTTATGACATCAAGTGTAATTTGTCGAGGAGGGGATGAAGCCACTTATTAGTTTTCTTTTCGAATTAGGCCTAGAAGATGAAGAGGAATAGCCTGATTATCTACCTTCATCTTCAAAAAGCCCACTGCCAAAAGATGCTCGAGTAAAAAATGCATTTTTAATTTCTTTTTCTCTTATTCTCTGTTTTCATGGCTGGTTTATATAAAGTTGTGCTAATAAAGTTGCTTGCTTTTATCCTTTAAGCTTCAAGGAAAGCTACTCGATTCCTTCATTATCGAATAAAGCCTTGAGAAGTGTTGTTCTAGTTTATCCTCTTTCCTTTCTCTTTTGAACTCTTCTAGGTTGTTTATTGTTGGTGAAACCTCCTCCCTGCTATTTTTATCCTACTGATTCCATTTAAATTTGGACCTTCTAATTCAAGTGTTTAAAGGCTTTCTTTCCTGTTAAAATGAACATAGGATAAGCAGAATTTTGTTCGAACATTAGGAGATCTTTTGTTGATTTTTTTGTGTTGTTTTAATTTCTCAAAGCTATGATAGTCTCCTCTTGTTTCTTTTTATATTGATTTCTCTATGATATGAGAGAAGTAAAAGTAAGGTGAGTCCCCTGCTAGTATATCCTTATCCTCATCTTAGGCGGTATGACCTTGCTTCCTGCTATGGAGTGCTTTTCTTTCCTCTAAAATAGTTTTCTGTTTGTGAAACCCAAGAGAGCATGCATCTTGGTTAAGGATCAACATTGTGTTTAAAACACTCCTTTGCAGCCACTTTGAAATGTCCAGTGTTGGTCTATTTTGAGTAAAAGCTTCTCTGGTTGCATTCTTTTTTCTCCTTCTCGTGTGATTAGTATGAAATACTTGTAAATCAGCATATGTACCAAAAACCCACTTTAATATGACCATATTTGGAAAAGATCATCTCTACTCTTTCCTTTTCTTGCTACATGAGTAGCGTATTTAAATCTTTGTGAAGTCATTGTTTGCTTATTCTCTTTAGCCATATCATAAAAATTGTCGGACAATGTGTTAGTATAATTTGTTACATACAAATGATGTGCATTATTTGTCTTTTTACCTAGTTGGAAATCTAAAGTAGTTAACTTGCCATGATTTTGACCATGTTAATAATATTCTTGAATATATACTTATCTTTTGAGTGTCTTGACATGAGTTTAATAACATATGCTAATCCTTACCCTTTGTCTTTTATGCATGAATTCCTCGTTGGAGTCTGAAATGGACTCCCACCTTGCATCTTCATGAGGTCAAGTCCCAACACTTCGAGTCAGCCTCGCTAGGGTTATCAAAGAATCAAATTAGTCTGGAAAGAGGATCCAATTTGAAAGCTGATGTACAGGTCTTGCAAAGGAAAAAATGGGTCAAAACCCATGAAAATAGTAGTAGCAGCAGCAGTAATGGCAGCAACCCAAAATGGGCGGAAAATTTAAAGAAAATGGACCTAAAGTGCAAAGTGTAGCAGCAAGTGGGCCTCAAAGCCCACAACTTAGATATGGACAGGGTCTTGGACAAAATCTAAATTATTTAAGCCAAGACTTAATTTCTTCTCTCCCTTTAACTTTATATTTTTGTAGTTTTAAAATTATCTTGTATTAATTGGACTGACATTTAACTTAGTTGAATTTCCCCAAAATAGTACCCTAGCCTGTTTAATATTCCTCAAATGAATTCACTGGTTCCAAATTGACGCTACAGATTTCAAACTCTACACTTGGTACACTCATTTTTAGTCAAATTGTCTTATCACTAATAATTCTCATATTCTTTAGTTAGTTACAAAAAGAGTTAGTTTTTTTAATAAGATCGGATAACCGCGAGTTAGCGGATACTCTTGGTGCCTTAACACCCTTTCAAGAGTATTGATATGAACCTCTTACCCTTAATCTCTAATTTTTTCCAAGTCTTTTACTATTTTAGACTTTAAAAATTTTAAAAGGTTTTTTTAATTTTCTTTATAAAATTAAGTGTCAACTCTTGTTTTTACTTGAAATTGTTTTGAAATTTTTACTTAGTTTCAAAATATTTTTTTCAAGTCGAAAATCATTTTTCTTTGTTCAAAAAACTTGGAAACCGAAATGGCAACTCTGCTGGAGATTTTTCAACTAGGTTCTAACTTTATTATTTTTACTAACTCTATTTGACTAACTATTTAGAATTGTAATAATTAATAAATTTTATTTTTTGCTTACTTTGCCTATTTGTTTAAATTTCTCGCAACTTAAACTATTCATGGCATATTCCGCCTCTCTTGGCAAAACATTAATTTGCATTAAAAAAAAGAGCGATTATGCAAGTATTTGCAGTCGTTCTTCACTAAAAAAAATACAATTTCTCAAAACAGACAAGTGAGTAGTTGACCTGCGGTCGGTTAATAATCACTTGTTGTTTTAGCCTGCGATTATCCGTCCGGGTTCCCGGTCATTTTTCAATAAATCGATTCTAGTCAACTTAAGGTAGAGCAAAACTAAATCCCAAAAATAGGCATTGGCCTAAGATGTCTTGGTATTCAAGGGATATTAAATTAAGCTCATTAGTAAGACCACCTTGTGTTTGAAAAAGCCCACGACCTGAAAGAATAATCATCCCTTATGTGTTTAATTGAAAGATGTGATGTCGGATTGTACGAACCATTGTCCCTCGGGGTTGGAAATTTTAGATAGTTCTTTATTATTGTAATCAAGAGGAGGATTGTCATCCAAAAGGCATTTGAAATTCCAAGAAGTCTAATAAATTCGAGAATGAAGGACCTTCCACGACAGCCTAGTTTAGAATTGTACTCTTGCATGGGACTGATATTTAATGTACATCCCTTTCTCTTATATTGTACACCCATTTCATTCAATCGATTTGTATATAATATTTTTGGGGAAATAGGACATTTACGAACGGCATACATCCTTCAATTCTTTAGGCCTACCTTTGCATAAAAAAGTCACATATTCGTATAGGACGCGTTATGGACTGTTACGTGATATAACTGTCGTATGTGCTTATATGTGTTGCTCAAATCAAAGGTGAATTGATCTGCTCCTATTTGAATATTTTTAGAACCCCTAGGCAGGATATAAGCCCACCATGCAAGATCTGACCAAAATCACCCTCGAGTTCTTCAAATTTCCCAGAAAAATTCAAAGACTCCTTCAAAATCCCCTTTAAATATTGTTCCTACCCCTTCAAAAAATGAACTTACCATATTCGAGCTACATCTTTTCAGGGTCCATCCTCTATATTTAAAAACTTTTATTTTCCCCTTTTTTGGCAAAGAAGTTAGAGGATATTGCCTTAATCAATAATCGACAAGCAGAGACACCAGAAGATCGAGATTCAAAGCGAGCCGACTCTTTTATAAAGTTACTCATTTTAAAAAATGAACGGGCAAATTTTTGTTCATTTAAGTCCTTCTATCAATATTTACCCGTGGATTGATTCACCTTTAATAAATTAATATTTGTGTGTTTACATTCTGTTAAATATCTTATATTATTTATCATGAACAAAATTTAATATGATTACCTTTTGAGTTATTTTTTCTGTAACAGGTAAAAAAAATTGATCTGTGTTGAGAAAAAATGGCAGAACACTCTTATTTCACCATATCAAAGGAAAACAAAGTTTTCTCCTCCGATTATAACTTAGGGAAAAGGATAATGACTGGGATACTGAGAACGTCGTTGAAATGACTACAGGAGATTCTGTCATAGCTAAGCAGAATGAGTTGATTGCGTAACTGGCATGACAAGTTGATGAGATAAGAAATGAGGTGCGAGAGACAAGGAATCTGATTAATTTAATCATTGATGCAAAATTTCCCACTCATGTCCCTTCTCGGAATTCGGCAGCATCCGAACACTTTTGCAATGATTCACTTGCGTTTTCTCATAACGTGAGCATAGAAAAATCTTTCAAATCTGGATCGACAAAGCCTTCACCATCAAAAGCCTACCCTTTAGCTTCACAAAAATCCTACCCCATCTTTTATGCCCAAGACAAATATCAAACTCCGTCCCTAAAGTACCAAGCTCCACCTCCAAATTACTAACCACCTCCACAAACATACCAAAACTTCTAATCAAATTTTCAAGTACCAATTCCTTTCTATTCAAATCCACAAACATACCACAAAGTAGCTCCCCCAGCATACCAAAATAAAATATCCCGTCCAAATCATAAGAAGAACCCTCCCCGAGTCTTCACTCCATTAGCTGAAAGCCGAACTCAACTCTTTGAAAGACTAAATGTGGTTGGACTAATTTAGCCTATCAAACCAAAGCTTGTTGATCCTATATCTAGGTACTTCAGACCTGATCGATATTGTGCATATCACTCAGGAATTGTTGGGCATGCCACAAAGGATTGTATCAATCTAAAGCACAGGATTCAAGACCTAATTGATCAAAGTGCCATCACTCACCAAACGATCTCCCCTAGTAGCAATCCTGCACCAAAACATGGATGGGTGACCATCATCTTAGACGAAACTAATGACGAATGGTATACAAGAAATGTTCTTAATAAAAAGAATGATCGAGAATTGCCAAGGCTTTTTACTTATCTATCCCAGTATTTCCCTATTCATACAAGTGACGATCTGGGCGAAGGAATCAAAGATCATGATGTCATCTTAAAAGAACTCACTGAGATGCCAGAAATTCAAAAGGCCAAGCCAGGAGAGCAGTTGTAGAATTGGACCTCCATTCTACTCATGACTCCCCGGTCATCTGGTAATAGTAGTGTAAAATCTAACAATAGCATGTCATGTCAAGAGCTGAATAAACATAGAGGTAGAGGATGATAAATGTAAAGAGTATGATGAAAAGTTTGAAAATCGAGAGAAGCCAAAATTAGAAGAACTTAAGGTGGTTAATCTGGTTGATGATGGTCAAATCGAAGCAATCAGAATCAGTGCTCACTCAACAAAAGCACAAAAGAAGAAGCTTATCAGTCTTCTCAAGCCATACGTTGACATATCTAATTGGTCTTATGATATGCCAGAAATAAACACCAACATTATTTCCTACAAGCTGTTGGTTCAGCCAGAATCTGATCTAGGAAGTGAGACAATTGACTTTATCCCCGTCAAGATGAATGCAAAAGAAGATTCACACCAAATTGACGAAGACATATGACATCCACAAGGTGTTATTCAAGGAATTCTTGATTGTGTCTGAGGTGGATAGTCAAGGGTGGCCTGAGACGATCAACTCTGATGCAATAAAGAGATACTACACCTGGGAGTGATGTTTTCTTTCATTGCTTTCCATTTATAATCGTCTCTATGCTTTGTAATAGCGTAAAAATTCTCTATCCTCTTTGTATGAACTACGTGATGACCTAAATTCTCAAGAATGAGATACGTAGGCGGCCTTTGTCAGCTTCGATCACCCCTTTATTTATTTTCATCTTCTCTCACTATGAGTGTGGGAACTATATTTGACCTGATTCTTGTTTTAGCGGGATAAGTAGGCGCCATAATGGCTCAGTCATATCACCTCAGGAAATGGAAATTGAGGAAAAAATTTTCGAGAAAGGAATCTCAAGAATTCAGAAGGCGAAGGTCGTTCTCCAGTAAATCAAAATACGAATTATGCCAAAGAGCGACTTAAATGAATGTTGAGATCCCAACAGAGTGTCAAATCTCTTATTAACCTCTAACTGGAGCAGAAATTTTGAGAGGGATCTCAAAATTTCCACCAAGCTTCATCTGTGAGTTTCGAGACAAACTCCAAGAGTTTCCTAACACCAGGAGATCAGAGTCTGCTTTAGAAATCTCCAAGTGCAACAAAGTCCAAGGTGGCTTAATCCCTCGCTATGATAGATTTCTAGAAAGACTATTTTTAAACTCCTCGACTAAAATGATAAAGCATCCCTAGAGCTCGCCAACAGTGTGTCAGATATGTCAAGTCTTCAAATGAGTGATGTTTGTTAAGCTAGTGCATGACATGACAAAATTGGCAAAGACCTTTTCAAATTGTTTCTTCTCAAACTGATTTGAAAAATCTTTACAAATCAATTTTCCCCTTGACAAATTAAATTTCTCATACATTTACCGTGACCTGGGGAGTCAAGGCAAGCACCCGAAGATGACAAGCTCTCCGAGATGACAAGACGGGAGTAGCCGATCAAAGAAGGTCAACACAGATCAGTTTTGCTAAAACTAACCATTTTTCTGTGGATGTAGGTTATCCTAATAAGTGACAAGGGATGGACAAAAACTCTGAATCGTTCAGTGTATTCAAAGGAATGTGATGAGGCTTGACACCCAAGATCAACAAGAAAGAGCCAATACGATTGTGAAAAGCAAAAAACGGCAGAGTTTACCAAAACTGATAACTTTTTCTTATGGTTGCAGGTACCACCAGATAAGGAGAGTGATGACATCCTCCTCAAATCTCCAGTAAATCAGGATCATGGCAAACATATGATGATCGAAAGTGGTATTTATAGTTATTCCCAGAAATGGGTTTTTAGCCATCACTTACATTTAAAATGACCTCTTGTTTGTATATCCATCTACAAACAAAGTTACTTTAATTAAGTTAGAAATTCTCTCTATAAAACTTTCTTAAAATTTAACTGTAGTCGCTAGCAAAAATGACACTATGTCTACTAATCATTTGCCTTGAGTGCCGGTGCATGAAAAGGAGTCAACATGACAACATAGAGACTAAAGGTGATATTTTTTGCAACTGCCATGCATGCCATTGCACGATCATCCACACTATTATCATATTTTCATGTCACGAGGACCATATCACAAGGATCATGTCACAAGGACCATATTGCAAGGATCATGTCACAAGGACCATATCACAAGGATCATGTTACAAGGACCATATCGCAAGGATCATGTCACGAGGACCATATCGCAAGGATTATGTCACGAGGATCATATCGCAAGAATCATATCACAAGGATCATGTCATGAGGACCACATTGCAAGATTATGTTACGAAGACCACATCGCAAGGACCACATCACAAAGGTCATGCTACAAGGGCCATCATCATCAAATATCACAGGAATGTTCGCGGCGAAGATCATTTCCCTCTACCGGTCAGTTTTAAGAGGATGACATTCAGAGGCATTCCAAAGTCACACTTGATGTGCAGGATCGACCCAAGAGAATTTATATTCAATATCGCATAGAGACAATGAAGTTTGACATTAAGGATATTTACACTTATATTCAATATTGCGTAGAGATAACGTAGTCTGATGTTGAGGATATTTGTGCATTCACATTCTTATTATCATGCAGAGACGACAAAGTCTAGCGTTGAGAGCATTTATATCCATTTTTTTGCATGGAGATGACAGAATCTAATGCCAAGGATATTCGTGCATCTAGAAGATGCATTTATGTTTGATCACGTAGAAAAGGCCTTTGCTACCCCGAAGATCAAATGATGCTTGCCATCTGGGATAAAGAAAGCATATAGTCTGAAGGAGGTATGTGAGTCGCCATCTGAAATCGAACAATGAACTAGGTTCCCCAGAAGTTGACGAACCAAAGGTTGTTTGTAAGCCACAGCTATGTCTGAAATCAAATAGTGTGCAAGATTGCCCAAGATTATACAGCCCAAGAGTTATTTGTAAGATGCAATGATATCTGAAATCGGATAGTGTGCAAGATCACCTAAGAGCTGGTAGTTCAAGGGTAATTCATAAGTCGTAGAAATATTCAGAATTGGATAAAAGTGCAAGACTACCAAAAAAAATTGACAGCCCAAGGGTTATCTATAAGCCGCGGTATATTCACATTGATATTGTGCAAAGACTACTCAAAGGCTAATAATTCAAGGAAAATCTGTAAGTCGCGTTACATCCAAGATCGAATAAAAGTGCAAGATTACTTAAAGCCTGATAATTCGAAGGACATCTGTAAGCTGCCTCTATCCAAAGTCCGATGATGTGCAAGATTACTTGAAAGCTGACAATTCAAAGGACATTGTTAAGCAGCCTCTATCCAAAGTTGGATGATGTGTAAGATTACCTGAGGTTTGACGATTCAAGGGATATCTATAAGTCGTGTTGATACAAAATATGTGCAAGACTTACCCAAAGTCAAATGCAAAATATTATCACCAATAGCCAAGAGGGCTATCATATCAGAGATTACTACAAGAGGTCACGAAGACTATCATATTCAACGGCCAAGAAAGTCATCACATTCGAAGAATCATCACGCTCCATTGCCACGAAGGAAATTATGTTTGACAGCCGCGAGGGTTGTTATGTCTGTTATCACAAAGTTGTTACAAATGGCTACAAGGGTCACACCTCAATATTGGGTAAACCCCCTTAAGCAGTCTTTATATTTGCTTGCCCACTCGAGGGCCATACTTTGATATTGGGTCGACTCCCCATAAGTGGTCTATATATTTGCTTGCCCATTCGAGGGCTTATACTTGAAACTGAATTGGGTCATCCACCCCATAAGTGGCATATTCATGTGGAGACGTTCATCTCTTTTGGTATGTTTATACATTCGCCAATATGTTGCTTACCTTTCTAGTTTGGGTCGTCTGCCCTAAAAGTGACCATTAGGCTAACTCTATCGATATGAGATGCCTATTATCGAGTCATCCACCTTGTTATAGTTAGATTAACATCGAGCCATTCACCTTGTTAGAGTTGGATCTTTAACACTTTTAAGCCGCAACAACAGGAATGCGCAAAGTGTTCAAGTCGCAGCAACGAGAATGCATAAATCTAACACTTTTAAGCCACAAAAATGGAAATACGTAAAGTGTTCAAATCGCAGCAACATAACACTTCTAAGCCACAATAATAAGAATGTACAAAGTGTTCAAGTCACAGCAACGGGAATGTGCAAATCTAACACTTCTGAGTCACAACAACGAGAATGCATAAAGTGTTCAAGTTGCAACACAGAAATGCGCACCAGGTACAACACTGCCAAGTCACTACAAACGGTTATGAGGACCGTTACATCACAAAGGGCTATAAAAGTCTTCATATTCAAAGATTGTCACGTCCAACCGCCACAAAGGAAATCCTATTTGATGGATACAAAGGCTATCATGTCTATATGTCATGGAAGTCATTATTTCCTAAGACAGGGACAAGAAAAGATTGCATCTTCTTCAGAAATTAACATATTTAAAAATGAGGTACAAAAGCTATCTCTCCTTATTGAGATACTTTACTACTAACAATCTTGTTTCAAGATATTACCAAGAGCATCCGAGAGGATGAAAATCTCGAACCAGAACAACAGGTGTAGATCACGTCAAAAGGATGTCACAACACAAGATTTGGACATAATCCAAGGATGACGTATGGCAAAAGAACTATCTCTCCAACTGGAATTATATTACTACTAACAATCTTGTTTCAAAATATTGTTGAGAGCATCCGAGAGGATGAAATTCTCAAACCAAAAATCATAAGTGCAGACTATGCGAAAAAGGACGCAGCACAACGTGGAACTTTTTCTTAGCAGCAAACTGGACATAGTCCAAAGAGGAATATCAAACTCTTTGGATGCGAGCTGAGGGATGACTTTCACCGCCATCAAACCATACCCCTATCAGAAGGCATGTGGGTATTCCTATCGTTGGGTCTTAGTTTCGCATCCAGAGTACTTTTTGAACTCACACTGGAAGTAATATTCCTTGTCTTTAAATCTAGGTGACAATACTCCTTGAGCTTTGGAAATTATGTCCAGGTAAAATCTTACCTATGGGTGTGAATTGCACCACATTCATGGTTAAGAGGTTTCAAGCCTCTTTTCCATAACTCAATTATTTGTCACTCATCCTGAGCCAAAGGTTGTCTTAACATAAAGATTACCTTGTCCACCGATTGAGTCAAACTACAAGCAGTATAATTTTCTGAGTCTTGGGATATGTAGGCGGGCTCTATATTGAAAACTTGGTTTTAGTCCAAACTCCCTCCAATCCTCTTACTCCCTAGCTTTCCGGTCTCTCCTTAATCTGAAGTCGGATAGCTTTTGAATTCTTTATAAATCTTTCATAAAATCAAGCGTTGTGAACTACAAGTGGCCTGAATTCTCATGTAACCTGAGATACATATGGAATCCAATACCGGGATTCGGCCATAATTCCTTAAAATTCATGCCAAAACCAACCGCTTTTGAGATATGAATTCGTGATCGGTCAAAATTGAGAACGTCAAATTCCCTTTGCCCAGGATTCCTTGCACTCACCCTACCCAAAGGGAGGGGCAGTTGTTGATAGCCAATTTTTTGCATCCATGAACTTTATTAATTTAAAGCTTCTATATTTTTTAAAATAATTTTAAAATAATTATTTTTATAAGATAAAATGATTTTCAAGATAACTTCAGGTAATTTTATGGTTTTTAGGTGAAATAAATATATTCTATATGTAGAATCATATAAGTTTCACTTAAGAAAATATTTTGAAAATTATTTCGAGTGAGAATCACGTTTTAAAGTAAATATGTTTTATTATTCCTTAAAATTATTCGAAATAAGAAATTAATTGTATAATTAGTTTCTTGGTTTTGAATAAAGAAACTATGTTTTATAAAATAATTATTCCTAATTGTTAAAACTAGAAGCTCATTTAATTAACTAGGGATTTAATTTCATCTCATTTCAGTGTTGGCCTAAGTTCTCTAATTTGGTCGGTTTAGGCAATATCTTAAATCTAATTTGATTAGCATTTTAATTAAATCTGGTCACATTTTAAAAATAATTTGGCTAATTCCCAAATCAATTTAAATTACACTTGTTCTAACCAATTTTGGCCCAAGAATTCCGCCACTTAGCCTAATTTCTCACCACCAAACTCGGCCCAAAACCACATATATTCACTCAACTCCCTTCACACGCTCCCCACGTGACCTATTTTCTTTGGAAAGAACGCACAGTACTTTTCACGCTCCTCACAACTTCACTGCTTCTCCTTCTTCTTTGTTACAGCAAACCAAATAAACCCAGACCAATAACTCCCTCAAACAACAACGACAACAGCTCCAAACGATGACCAAATCTTCAATTCCCATCTAAACTCCGTCCCGTGAATCTCTATCTATGAAGGGTTGAAGAGCCGCGAAGGTTCTAGAAAGAGGACAGCTCTTCTAATGGTCCTCTGCCTTGAATTTTGGAGAAATTACCTCGGATTTGTACTAAAAATAGTATAGACGTGGCTTAATTCAGCTGGATTCAAGTTTGAATTTTGAAAATTCCTAAGTGTTAAACCCGTTTTACCCCTCTGTTTTCCCCTCCATTTTTGCCCTACAATTTCCTATATAAACCCCTCGTTAGGAAAGGATTAAGGGCTGGCTTTTGGAATTTCTTGAGTTTCTTTTGGAGAATCACTCTCCAGCTCACTGATAATCAAAAGTTGTAGAGAAAACACTCAAAAAAGCTCTTGCTGATTTCAATAATTTCGGTTCAAACTCTAGTGGTGTGTTGAAGTCTCCGACGAGCTCACAAATCCCAGTTTTGCTGCCCGGAAATAGGTAACCCACCCATTCAACTCTTTCTTTTCTCCTTTCTGTTCGTGTAGTAGAATCTCATAATTGATTGGGTTGATCTTGTATGAGAATATATCTTTGATGTTGGTGAGAATTTGCGAAATAGGATTAAAATATTAGTGAATTTGTTGTCTGGTATATAGTGCTTTAGAGGTTTTGGTTTATGCTTTTCCTTTTTTTTTGTTACGTGTGCTTGCTTGTGTTAGTTCTGGGCACAAGCAACTTGTCTGATGTTCATAGCAAAGGGTCGATTCGGTTATTCCTTAGATATCATGATGTTTAAAACTTGAACTATCTCATGGGTTCTTTGGTTCACAATACCAAGTGAAACTCATCAGGAAAGAAAAAGGCTGGAGGATTACTTACTTTAGTTCTTCTCAAAACTATAATTCAAGAGATAAAATGAAAGCTTCACTATAGCTTTCTCTTTTATCCCTAAACTTTTCATCTTAAATCCTAAATGAGCATGGTTGTGTGATTGATTTTGAAAGTTGTTTATCTTTATTATGTGCTTAGTTTGATTATTGGAATTGCTAGAAATTTGAACTCGATATATGTGCTGCTAGCGAAGGATTCTCCAACGATTGTTTCTTGACTTATGACATCAAGTGTAATTTGTCAAGGAGGGGATGAAGCCACTTATTGGTTTTCTTCTCGAATTAGGACTAGAAGATGAAGAGGAATAGCCTGATTATCTACCTTCATCTTCGAAAAGCCCACTGCCAAAAGATGCTAGAGTAAAAAAAGCATTTTTAAAATCTTTTTTCTATTATTCTCTGTTTTTGTGGCTTATTTATATAGAGTTGTGTTAATAAAGTTGCTTGCTTTTCTCCTTTAAGCTTCAAGAAAAGCTACTCGATTCCTTCATTGTCGATTAAAGACTTGAGAAGTGTTGTTCTAGTTTATCCTCTTTCCTTTCTCTTTTGAACTCTTCTAGGTTGTTTATTGTTGGTGAAACCTCCTTCCTGCTATGTTTATCCTACTGATTCCATTTAAATTTGGACCTTTTAATTCAAGTGTTTAAAGGCTTTCATTCCTGTTAAAATGAACATAGGATAAGCAGAATTGTGTTTGAACATTAAGAGATCTTTTGTTAATTTTTTCGTGTTGGTTTAAAGTCTCAAAGCTATGATAGTCTCCTCTTGTTTCTTTTTACATTGATTTCTTTATGATATGAGAGAAGTGGAAGTGAGGTGAGTCCCCTACTAGTATATCCTCATCCTCTTCTTAGGTGGTATGACCTTGCTTCCTGCTATGGGGTGCTTTTCTTTCCTCTAAAATAGTTTTCTTGTTGTGCTAAACCCAAGAGAGCATGCATCTTGGTTAAGGATCAGCATTGTGTTTAAAACACTCCTTTGCAGCCACTTTAAAATGTCCAGTGTTGGTCTCTTTTGAGTAAAAGCTTCTCTGGTTGCATTCTTTTTTCTCCTTCTCATGTGATTAGTATGAAATACTTGTAAATCAGCATATCTACCAAATACCCACTTTAGTATGACCATATTTGGAAAAGGCCATCTCTACTCTTTCCTTTTCTTGCTACAGGAGTAGCTTATTTGAATCTTTGTGAAGTCATTGTTTGCTTATTCTCTTTAGCCATATCGTAAAAATTGTCGGACAATGTGTTAGTATAATTAGTTACGTACAAATGATGTGCATTGTTTGTTTTTTTACCTAGTTGAAAACCTAAAGTAGTTAACTTGTCATGATTTTGACCATGTTAATAATATTCTTGAATATATACTTATCTTTTGAGTCTCTTGACATGAGTTTAATAACATATGCTAATCCTTACCCTTTGTCTTTTATGCATGAATTCCTCGTTGGAGTCTGAAATAGACTCCCACCTTGCATCTTCATGAGTCCAAGTCCCAACACTTCGAGTCAACCTCGCTAGGGTTATTAAAGAATCAAATTAGTCTGGAAAGAGGATCCAATTTGAAAGCTGATGTATAGGTCTTGCAAAGGAAAAAATGGGTCAAAACCCATGAAAATAGTACCAGCAGCAGCAGTAATGGTAGCAGCCCAAAATGGGCGGCAAGTTTGAAGAAAATGGACCAAAAGTACAAAGTGTAGCAGCAAGTGGGCCTCAAAGCCCACAACTTAGATATAGGACAGGGTGTTGGACAAAATCTAAATTATTTAAGCCGAAGGCTTAATTTTTTCTCTCCCTTTAACTTTATATTTTTATAGTTTTAGAATTATCTTGTATTTATTAGACTGATATTTAACTTAGTTGAATTTCCCCAAAAGAGTACCTAGCCTGTTTAATTTTCCTCAAATGAATTCACTGGTTCCAAATTGACGCTACAGATTTCAAACTCTACACTTGGTACACTCATTTTTAGTCAAACTGTCTTGTTACTAATAATTCTCATATTCTTTAGTTAGTCACAAAAAGAGTTAGTTTTGTAATAAGATCGGATAATCGCGAGATAGCAGATACTTTTGGTGCCTTAACATCCTTCCAAGAATATTAATATGAATCTCTTACCCTTAATCTCTAATTTTTCTAAGTCTTTTATTGTTTGACTTTAAAAAATTTAAAAGGTTTTCTTAATTTCCTTCATACAATTAAGTGGCGACTCTTGCTTTTACTTGAAATTGTTTTGAAATTTTTACTTAGTTTCGAATAATTTTTCCAAGTCGAAAATCATTTTCCTTGGTTCAAAAAACTCGAAAACACTGAGGACCACCTCGAGTACCATAGGGACCATCCCTACTACCATGTGCACCGCTTCTGGCCGATGGTGTTGGAGCCTTGGGGGCCTGAACTGGCTGATCATGCCGCCTATGGTGTTGCGCTAAAGGACACTCCTTAGCAAAGTGTCCCAACTCGCCACACTCATAACAACCTCGGCCAACTATACCCTACTGTGATAACTCGGCTAAATCAGAATGACTACCACGGCCTGTGGACCCAGAATAATCACCTTGCAAAGATTGAATAATACCCTCACTACTCTAACCCTCAGCAATCTGTAATGCCATCTGAATAAGCCGGCTCGGCTGGAAACATTGTTGATGCTAGTCTCTACCAAAGTAGCCTCTGCCACGTGTTTGTGAGCCACTATAACTGCCCTGATGGCAGGGCCTCTTATCGATGCCTCCTTGGGCCTCACAAAGTAAACCCTCAATAGTACATGCATGGTCCACAACCTCCAGGAAGGACTGGCCTGACGCTACCATATCCTCTGTAGCAAAACAGAGTTGTAAAGTCAAACCTCGGACAAAGCGATTCACCCTCTCATGCTTGGTGGGTAGAATCATGGTGGCATGCCTAACCAGCTCATGGAAATGGATCTCGTATGCTGAGACAGACATGGATCCCTGCTCCAACCTGAAGAACTCATCCATCAACCGCTCTCTCAAGCTGCGCGATACATACTTCTCCAAGAAAGTTGTGGAGAACTATGCCCAAGTAAGCGAAGGTGACTCGGCTGGTCTGCAAGCTATATAGGACCTCCACCATTGTTTCACTGGACTATCCAGCTAAAACACAGTGTAATCTGCTTCGTGAGACTCGACCAATCCAAGGTTATACAACCTCTCTTGGCAACTAGTCAAAAAATCGTGCGGATCCTTCCTAGGAGCACCAGAAAACCTCGAAGGACCCAACCTCATAAACCTACCAAGCATCTTCAGAAGATATAACAGACCTAGCTGGAATAGGCAGGATAATAGTAGGAACTGGCAATACTGCTAATCGGAGAGCCACAGTAGTAGGCTGTGCTTCTGAACCCTATGTCACTGCCTGGGCTGAAGTCTGAGCCTCGTCTCTAACATGGAACCAATCGGAGTACCAGGCGAGGCTGCTGGCTATGACATACCCTCGAGGAACCCAATCAAGTGAACCAATGTGTCCTATAGCACTGGAGTAGCCACGAACCCTGTTGGATATTGGGCTGGCACCACACCCTTCGGCTCATACTGTACCTCCTCAACCCTAATATCAGGCCTTGGATATGGTAACCTAGTCTGGGCCTGAGCTGGCACTTCAGCCCATCTACTACCTCGACCTCTGGGTCAACCTCTACCCTGTCCCCTAACTGGGGCTCTAACTGTAGGTGTAGGGATATCCTCCTCACCTGCTGTCGATCTCGTCCGAACTATCTGAGAATGGGTGAAACAAAAGATACTTAGAAGTTGATATAGTCGAGGATGCACGATCAGGAATCAAACAAGATAGAATCTTTCCTAGAAATGCCCTATAGCCTCTCGCAGATAGGATACAGATGTCATCGTACCGATCTATGAAACTCTACTAGGCACTTTGCTCTTGTACTAGCGAATCGGTGAACCTAGAGCTTTGATACCACTCTGCCACATCCCAAAATTAGGTTGCAATGACGCCTACATAACCCCCTGGTAGGCAAGCCAACCCAAGAACAGAGAAGTATAGTAAAATAATTTAAATAATGGAATATGGGAGGGAATCATAGAAGAAGGGGGCCAACAATATATATACATACCAATAATAATAAATACACAAAATGGCTCCAAAGTGACTGAGAAGACAAAACATCTACAAGACTAACCCCGGACCTGGTGTTACCGGTACAAGAGCATCTAAAGTACGGAATAGCTATACAACAAGTGTTGTCTATCCAAAATACAAAAATATGGACAAATATGCAGATGAAAAGCAGTAAAGGATCTCCAAACTTCACGAGCTCATCGCGATTCAAACAGCAGCTAGTCACAAATGACTGGAGGGTCAACAAGAGTAGCTCGCACTAGGTGTTGCATTAGAAAAAGATACATAGTGTAGTATCAGTACCAAATAATGAGTACTCAGTAGGCATCATAGGTCGATCGAGCTCAGAAAGATAATATTATTATATGATACAAGAAAGTAACCTATCTACAGGGGATCAACCTAAATCTACGTATCAATAGAAAACAAAACTATCTAGACTGACGGTGAAGATAATAATGATAATAAAGGCAAAAGCACTCCAAGTACACATATGCAATGAAATACATGCATCATGATATGATATGATGCGTTATATGGCCAATGCAGAAAGTTAAAATCAAGTATCTGGTACCCCTGGTGCCCGAAATGTAACCTCAAGCTCATCAACATATGCATAAAAGTAAAACCCGAATATGTGCTCCTCGAGCCGCCTGGAATCGTGCCTAGGACTCATCAACAGGAAAGTAAAAATAGATAAAAGGTCCAGAAATATCCCTCAGACCGACATAAATAGTGGTACTTTCCTTTCTTTTGAAAACTAGTAGTTAAGTAAAAATCTCATGTTTGAACCAAAAATCTCATATTTCCATTATTTCCAAACTATTTGCCATGTAATGCAGTATGATATATGATGCCAAGTTCAGAGAATACTGAATCAACTAGGGTAAAAACACCCTCCAAATAAGAGAACTGACCTGGAACTCCGTTCGATCCATGTTATGGCCTCGGGCCCACATATACACAAATACGGTAATAGACGAGCAAAAAATGGAAAATAAGCAGGAAAAACAACTAAAATCACCTACTACGCCTCTAGAGACTCCCTAAATCATTCTAAGGATTCTAGACTAGCCACGACAATTCTACAAGCTCCTATACTAAGGATAAACATGGTAATACTATTCTACAGTGCCGAAGATGTCCAAAAAGAACAGAAAATAGGATCTAAGCCTAATTCTAACCTAAACCTAGCCTAACATTCATGCAACTCATAACGTATAAAATCTAACTAAGCCAAGTCTAAAATAAGTAAATCGTAACCTACCTCGGGGCCGAACTGTAAGCACGAACCGTCACTCATGTGCCTTCCCCTTTTGAACAGCCTTGAAATGCTGCCACACTATCAAGAATATAATCTAGGTATCAAGACGAGAAGAATGACACCTATATTGCTATGCAGAAAATCGGGTAAAAAATGACCCTCGGGGCATGTGCGATAAAACATTAAATAAATTTTACAATTATGTTCGCAGCGAGTTTATAAACCCATGCCCAAAACTTGAGCACGAATGGGACTTGTTTTAGGGTCCAAAACAGCCCCAAAGTCCACTTTGATCAAGAATTTGAAACAAGGAATTAATCAAAAATTTAACGGGAACAACATGAATTAAAAGACGAAATAGGAAAAGTGGACTAGGAGGGACATACCATAATAATGAGGGAAGTAACAGAGCTTGGAACCAGCCTTTTGAAGCTCAAAACAATGGAGAAATTTGGTTTTATGGAAGAGAAAACAAAGTTTAAATCATATATAGCTTTCAGGCCAAGCAACCGCGCACACAGCCTCGTGCATGCACAAGGCAGGAGGAGGAAGGCCCATGCACCTCTTTAGTGTGCATGCATGCTAGCCATTGCACATGGGGGAATCACGTATGCAGCCAAATCCTCGCATAGACAAAGGGAACAGGGAGGCAAGGCCACAGCCCCTTTTTCGCGCACGTAGCCACCCTCCGAGTGGGCGAAGGGTTGGCTCCTGTTGCAACAACAACCAGCCAACAACAACATTTTGGCAACTTAAAAATCACTGGATGGACCCTCGAGATTTATTCGGTGTCCTGCGGATGCAGATGAACTATGCTAACCTACCAAAGTATTCCAAACTCAACGGAACCAACGAAAATCTCAAGGGAGATTGTTTTAACAAAGAGTGGGCCTCACACCCAAAAACCAACTTTTACCAAAATAGAACTCAATAGTCCAAAATGAGTCCAAAAGCCTCGAAACCCAAATCAAAGGTCCCTTTAGCCCAAAGTCAATGTTTCGGAGCTAACAACGCTAACGAAATTTCCATCCGAGGTTGTCTTCTCCGAATGTTGACCAAAGTCAACTCTACCAGCCTTAAGAGTTGCAAAATAAGGAAATGAGCTTAAAATACAAATGAACAGCCAGGGAACTGAAATGTCAGTCTCGGTAAGTCATAAATAACCTGTAGCCATTGTGGAAAAGCTCAAAATTCAGAAAAAAGCACAAAAACCTAGAAAATGACTTAGAGGGTCATTACAGTTATGCAAGTATTAATAATACATGATATTAATTATGCAAGAATTAGTTATGCAAGGATTCTTTATGCAAAATTTTGTTTTGCGAGGATTAAATATATGAAACTTAATTATGTAGGGACTAGTAGTATAGAAATGTAATGTGAGTATTATTTATTATTTTTCTAGTTTATTTTATTAACATTGTTAGTATATTTTAAATATGTTTTTTCAAACCAAAAAATACAATTTTGAATAGAGGGTATTCGTGTCATTTTGTTTTATAATCCAAGTATTACTTATATGTGTATTAGTTATTCCATCTTTTGTATAGGGTAAAACTGGCCTAAGGACACGTGGCATCAATAGGACAATCGTGTAAACTTTCATCCTCTCGAAAGGTGGATGACCCCAAGATGCCCCCCTCCCTCGAGATAAGTGTGATAGATAAGGTCTCCTCATGCAAAGTAGGAATCGGTGGCTTACTACCCATAATGAAATGACACAAGGGATAAGTAGGAGACAAATTTGTCAGATTAATTGGGTGCTCAGCCAAGCTCATACAAATCTGAGTAGTGCAGGAATATTAGCTGGTGCAACCATCAAACGGACAGAACGCATGGCACTAAAACATAGGTTTAGGTACTATAGATCTCGAGTGGCACACTTTGATTGGCCAAGGCCTAATGTTGTAACCTATAAATAGTTGCTCTACCTCACTTGTAAAGGATCAGCAGCCCCACTCTCTCACTCAATACAATAATTTCATAGTCTTCAAGCATCTTTTCTTGCCTACATTATGTTTTGGTTTTACAGTAGTTCACGTAATAGGAAGCCATCTCGAGGACGCTTGGATCCATCTCGAATGCGCTTAGATTTTTATCCTTTACTTTGTTTATCTCCTTTATTTGATATACTGTGCATTTTCATTATTTCATAGTAATCAAATAGCTTGTAAATCAAACCTAAGACAAGGTTAAATCAAAATACATGCTATTGGCTCACCTACAAATTCAACTGTACCAAATCAAGGGTAAATAGTTTGGCGCCCAACATGGAGCCAGAGCACTTGTTTGGGTTAAATCTTGTTTTTCTTTTCTAGTTGTCTCTATTTTGTTTTGCAGGCGATAGGAGTATGAAAAATGAAATAGAACAAACAAGAACGTAGATGCGGCTGAGCAGGTGACAAGGACCTTGCTTCCATGTCTAACTGACTCCAGTGGGTAGACTACTCACTGGCATGAGGTAAACCCACTCCATAATATGAACTTGATGAATTTGAAAATTCAAAAGTAGGACCATGAGCCTCCTCACAAAGAGGGGAAAACAGTGGAAAAAAGGTTGGCTTGGAAGGCCTCTAAAAGATCCTTGAAAATTTTATCGACTCTTAAAGGGAGCTGGTGGCAAGGATGGAGGCCTAGGATAAGAGGTTGGATGAAATCAGGGGCAATTTGGTCCGAGGGACTCCAAACTATTCAAGAAAAAATGAGCGAGATGATGATGAGGAGCTTAAAGATAGGTCTAAAGATTGCAGGGTTGAGGAAGACGGGGCCTGACTGATAACTCCTTCCACTGAGATGGTAGTCTTGATGAAGTTATTGGAGGAAGCGATAAAGTCCGACTATAACAAACTTCAGTCTCGTATGAATTGCATCCCAAGGTTCCACCAGCTATCAAAGGTCCGGACACGAAGAGCTACGCCAGGGTACCATATATTGATAGTGCAATGATCAGGCTAATCCCAAAGAGGTTTAAAATACAATACATTCCCATGGGACATCAGACCCCAGGAGCATATGCTATCTTTTGTGATGGTTGTGAACAACAATTACCTGACAAAGGAGAATGCTAAATCTATAATGGTGAAGAAATTCAGAGAAACCCTATCAAGAGAGACTTTAGTCTGGTATTCCCTCTTACCTGAAAATTCTATTGATTTTTTAACATGTTGGCAAACAACTTTATCAGGGCTCATGCTGGAGAAATAAAAGTACAACCCTAAAGTTAGGGAATATTCAATATTGAGAAAGGAGATATAAAGTTGCTCTGGGATTTCATTATGCAATTCCAAATAGAGAGGATGTAGCTTCTAATGGTTCTAGACGAGTGGATAGCCAAAGATTTCACTAGAGGTCCAAACCCTAAAAGCTCGATCGCCTTATTCAAGTTAAAGTAAAGCTTAACGTAGTTCGAGGCTATGACATGGGTGAATGTCCACAGTTGTTATGAGTCCAAGATTTGAATTAAAGACAACTACAGAAGATTCATCATCAAAGCTCTACGAGCATAGAATGAGCCAAAGACCATGAAGAACCCATGGTATGACGGAGAAAGGACTACCCAAAAATTCTTTTCAATGGGTGGATCCAAAAGTCTCTCCTCAAATGAGATACACACCCTATGTTGTTGATACAAGGGTTGGCATGAGTCAGCATGGTGGCACTCATACCTTGATCCAATCTCTCCTCGAGATGGGGGGAATCAGGGACTCCCAGTAAAGGGGTTTGCTGGCCAAGGAGATAGCGCAACCTATAGTGTATGTTGTTAATAAGGTCTTCTCGCTCTCAAAGTAATGCTTTACAGTCATCTCGGTGGAACTTGTCTCAGATATTCAACACATCAAGGGGTACAAATTCTCGAAATATGTACTCTCAAGCCCCAATTTGATAAATAAAAACCTATGGTGCATATTCCATGAAGCTAACGACCATAATACTACAGACTGTTGATACTTTAGGGAGACGGTTGCTGACTTGCTAAAGAATAGACACTTAAGGGAGTTCCTGAGCAATCGAGACAAGAATCACTAGGGAAAAGGGGCCGAGGGAAGCAGACAATCTATAAAACCAAGAGCTCCCCAAAAAAGATAAGTTGAGCTCCCCCTAACGGGGCCCACAAGTATGCACTTTCTCTTTCAAATTATTTCCTAACTACTTGTCTTTTTTCCTCCAGGTTTTTGGGGATGGCTTCCTCGCCACTACAAAGAGAGCAAACCTTCTGGCAGACTGAAGCCTAACACTCATGTTAAGAACTATAGAAATCTCCAAAGCCACCAGGCATGAAAGATCCCTGCTATCGAAAAGCAACTTGAAGGCCTGGAAGAACAAGAGATACTTTTTTGTCCTTTGTCCAGATTTTTATCCTCTAGCAGGTTTTTAATGAGGTAGCAGTAGGGACTTCCGAGAGGAGCTTAGGTTTTTTCTTTTTGATTCATATTGTGTATTGGGCGATAGGCCTCGATAAAAGCAATGATATGAATGAAAAGATGTGGTTCCCCAAAACTAAGCTTTTATCCTCACACAAATACGGAACTCCTTGAGATCCTTAATGATAAAACTAGTTCCTGAGCATGATATGCCACTAGCACTAAAAAACCAAAATCCCTAAATATCAGGAAAAGTTTGCCATGAGCGATAAAGGGAAAATAAGCCTAAGTTGGAGACCCAACATCTCGACTGGGTGACCTCCCCGATCACCTCATAAAAGGATAAGCCCTGACTTCAGGTCCCCTGCATCCCTGCAAAAGCACTACGTAGTGTCAAAGAGGTTAAAAACAACTTTTAAATTAATGGACTGAAAACGTGACTTCTAGTCGAGATGGTGAAATCACTGTGCCACTAGAAATGCACATTCACACAAAACGCATGGACTGATAATCCAATAGAAAGATATTGAGGTAGTGTCATCACGCCCTCATAGATAACCCAATCATAAGGTGCTCTCAGAATAATGTGAAAATTTAAGTCCAAAAAGTCCTAAGTCAAGAACCGACTAAAATAGAGATATTTCTCCAAAACTCTACCCTCTCAAGTATCTTAGAGACATTCATACTTAGATATTCAACTTCTATAAATTAAAGGGGAACCCTCTTCGAATAAGAGGTACATTAATCAAACCTAAAAGGTCTACAGTTGGATTAAAAGTAAAAAAATGTGTCGACCTTATAAGATGATAATGAATGAAGCGCTAAGCCAAAAAACTGGTTAGCGACTATCTTCTATTATAAAACAAACCAGCACTCACTAACCTAGCTAAAATCACTAAAAGCAGATCCCAGAAACAACACCAAGAGTGCAGTGCCTTGAGGGACCTCCCGAGATAACGACATTCCCATTGGAGAGTAGCATTCACCGAGCCCAAAGGGTTAACAAGTTTGGTATCAAAGGAATACCAAACAATGCTTTCATGATAGCAAAAGACAAAAATCATATGCACAAAAATAAGCGTGCTAAAAAGAAAGTACACAAAAAAGTAGTAAAAGTTCATGAAAGAATAAGAAATTCCTTCTTTGATTATGCTCAAACTGGGTTATGAATTAAAAAAAAACCTAAAAATGGTTATAAGCTATTGATTACAAAATCACAATCCCCAAAAACTGGGCATAAATATGAAATTCAATGAAAGGTTGTTGCGCCTCGATCTCGCTCTCGTTCTTCTATACCTCCTAGAAGGTTGATAAAGGAGGGCCATAAGATGACAACTATCATTCCTCGAATGGACTCCATTAAAGCCACTAGCATCGGAAACACCTTTAAAAAGGCCTTCTCTAACAGGAAGGATCCAAGGGTGTCCTCAATATTTTCCCAATTTGTAGTAGAGAAAATAGGAAAGAAAATAGAGCATGTTCCCCCCTAAGAAAGCAAACCTGACCAAGAGCGAGGCTACCACAGTGATGCGGACCCTAAGGATCTATGGTTCTAATAGACTGCTTCACATCTACATCTATACTCACAAAAGAAGAGGTAAGTAAACACAGAACCTAGACCCCTTAGCGACCCATAAGAGGACTCTTTTTCTCAAATATGTCCCTATTTTCTCCTTCTTCTCGAATTTACCCCTAGTTCTTACTTCTCCCTCTTCAAGAAACCCCAATGATTGGTGCCTTGACATGTTGGTATTTCACAAGCTTATTGTCCTAGTTCACATGCTTTTAAGTGATTTTTATGTTATAATCCTTATATGTGCAAGCATTCAAGAGATAAGATGATAATTAGGGATTTGAAACTAAAAGAACCCAAGAAAATGAGGACGGGAACCAAACCAATGAGTGAAGGAAGAAAATGCCAAAAAGAAATGATGTGCAGACTGCACACGCCCGTGTGCGGTCACACTTGCTCTGCATAAGGAAACCAGAATCCTAAAACAAAAAATAAGGATATTCCTTTCGTGTGAAGACTGCACATGCCCATGCACGACTGCACATGCTCCACACAAGGCAACCAAAAACCTAAAGATAAATTTTGATGTGCCTTCCATGTGCGGACCGCACAACATATTGTATTTTGGATGTGCGGCCTCACAGCACTGCCACAGGGTATTTTTGTCCAATTTCACTAGCCAATCTGAGAACTTTAAAATATAATTTTTCAGTTATTGTACTAGTCTTTCATTCAGTTTTTGAGAGATTTTCATAAAAACCTTAGAGAATACTTCTAGAATTCAATCTTTTGAAAGATTTGGTATAATTGTTTGGATAATTTGTGAAAAATTAGCTTTAATGGTTGATATTCAAGAAAACTCAGTTTGTATGATCCCTTTTTTGCATATTATGATTAGCTAAACTCATATCTAGGGGTGTGTGATGATAGGTCTACAACTGTAGTTGGGTATATGTGAATTATTTCTATATTAGATTATAATTCATAGGTCTATTGAATCATTCATGATTTAACTCCATAATTGATGGTTGAAAATATTGATTATCTCTTTAATTCATATCTTGCTTGAGAAAGAAGATAGGAATTGGGTAACGATTCATAGCAAGGACTTGAGAAATTCTCCATTTAAAGATTATAGCTAGAAATAGTTTAATCTACTTGAATAATTATTGATTAGCTAATTTTTTAATACACCTTGGGGTTTCAGAAACCCAAGGTAAAGGTGTTTGTGGGTTAAAAAATCACTTGCATAATCTAAACCAATACTACCCAATGTATAATTAAATTGGGAGTATATCTAAAATCCCTATTACAATTGCTAATTCCATCTAAGCACATCTCTAGGTCCTCCTACTATTGATTGAAATCTTTTGAATTCAAGTGTTATTTTGAACCAATTTACAAGATAACCTTTAAATTTCATGCTCCCCCATTTGGTTACTTAAAATGCAATCGAATAATGAATCTTACACCAGCTAGGGTAAAACTCTAATCCTATTCCTCGTGGGATTAACTTTGACTCTACGTTCGATAATTATATTGCAACAAACATGGACATTTCTCAATGCAAGAATTGGATTTAGACGTCACCATTTTGGTATTGTTGTCGAGGAATAAGATTGTAGATTTCCCTTCTTAATGTAATATTTCACTTTTAGTTTGCATTTGTCAATTTACTTTTTGTTTTGGGTTGTTTGTGCTATTATAGGTGACTACGTGAGTGTCGATGATAGTCTGATGATGCTAGTCATGACATGCATAGAAATAATGATGATCTAGGATATGTAGGCGTGGCTAGTGCAATTCGCCTACCTCCTTGTGGGAAATGCTACTTTTAATATAACTAGCACAATGTTGCATCTATTTAGCATAAAAGGAATGCTCGGGGGCCTTCCTTATGAAGACCCAAATATGCATCTCAAGAATTTTATAGAAGCTTGCTCACTATTCAACATTCATAACATATCTCAGGAGTCGATTAGATAAAGGCTCTTCTTATTCTCTCATACGGGGGAGGCTACTATATGGTTGGATGAACTACCTAAGGAGTCTCTTACATAATGGAATGAGCTCATGGAAATATTTCTTGAAAGATTCTTTACACCCTCCTAGATGCTTCAACTCTGGGATGTGATTACAAACTTCTGACAATTTTCCATCCAAACTTCGTCATGAAGCTTGGTTGTAATTCAAAAAGAAACTTCAGCAATGTCTTACTCGTGGGTTACCTGATCAAGTCTTGAAGTAAGCCTTCAATAGGTCCCTTGATTCTATTAACAAGTTGGTTACCAATGGTCGATTGCTCTCTTATATAATATTCATATGCAGTTGCTAGTAGGTTGTTGGACCAGATGACTAAGACCAATAGGGCTTGGCATACTCAGGATGTCGAGGTTGCATTGGGTTCCCCCTCTACAGCTATTTCTAAAGAAATGAGAAAGGAGGAGGAAGAGAGGGATAAAACTATGGAAAAAGTTATGACTCAAACAAATTTGCTCACAATGCATGTTATGGGTCCGAGTGGTTGAAGTGTGAATGTCATTGAATCAAAAGGAAGTTGAAGCTGTGATGATGATGATGATTTAGATTCTCTTTATGAAGAAAAGGCTTATTTTGTGTTAAATCAAGTGTTGGGTAACTGACCTAGATACCAAGCTCCTACTAAAAGGACTTAGAGGCAAGGTCAAGAAAATTAAGGTTAGAACTAGGATAGGGAAAGAGATGGTAATTAAAGAGATCGTGAAAAGGATGGAAATTAGACTTGTGAAATGGATGAAAATTATAGGGATCATGATAGATATCGTTACAACAATAGAGGATCTAATGCCTATATTCCTCCAAAAGGTGATCAAGGTTCTAATTAAGCAGTTGTGAATAACCCTGCTAGTTCAAAGGCTGAAGATATGCTTGCTAAGGTATTGAAATGAAGTATCAACTTTAAATCAAATGGTGAGCTTTCACTCGGCCTTTAACAAGCACCTTGATTCTCAAATGAGTTAAACGTCTGTCATTATGAATCCTAGATTAAAGGGAACTCTCCCTAGTGATACCATACCTAATCTAAAGAATGATAATTCTCATTGTATGGATATTGTTACAAGAATTGATAAGGTTCTAGGTGATGAAGTGGAGGAAATTGAACAATCGCCAAATGAAAAAGGTTATGTTGAAAAGTTTAAGGTTAAAAGAAAAGGGTTGAGACACTGGTGAATGTAGTGATGCTTTGGAAAGTGGAGATTCTACAATTGAGGGGAAGAGTGTTGAAAAATTGATTGATCTTTCAAGAGGCGAGGTTGATATTGATGAAGATAGAAAGGACAAAGTTCCTAATGCTCCATTTCCTACCCCAAAATGTCCTCCTCCTTCCCCTCAACGGTTGAAGAAAATGAAGAAAGATGATCAATTCAACAAGTTCCTAGCAATGTTCAAGCAACTATCCATTAATATTCTATTAGTTGATGTTTTATTTCAAATTCCCAGATATGGTAAGTTTATGAAGGATCTTTTCATAAAAAAGTGAACTATGAATTTTGAAATGGTTGAGGTGTATCATTATTATAGTGTCATAATGTCAAGCAATATGGCCCCAAAGAAGGAAGATCCAGGTGCTTTCATTATTCGTTGCGCCATTGGTTTGTACCAATTTGCTAAAGCACTTTGTGATTTGGGGGATATCATCAACTTGATGCCCTTGCCATTTTCAAGTGATTGGGACTTGGTACTCCAAAATCAACCACTATGAGATTATTGATGGCTGATCGTATAATCAACAGGCCCATGGGCATCCTTTATGATGTTTTTGTAGAGGTGGACTGGTTTATCTTGTGAAGTTGATTTTGAATTCCCTATCATATTAGGGAGATCATTCCTAGTCAGGGAGGCATGCTTTGGTAGATGTAGAAAGCAGAGTTAAAATTCTGATTGAATGATGATGTTGTGATTTTTAATGTGTGTAAGTCCATGAAGAAATAAAATGATATAAGTGTGATATCCATGATTGATACCATTGATGAAACCATTGAATAGGGTGTTCTAATAGAGTTCATGGGTGAAATGTTGTTACGGCACTCTTGAACTATGATGGTATCGATATTGACGACTATGATGAGGTTTTCAATGCATTGACGGGGTTGGGTTCCTACACCTACACTCCAAAGAAGCTCAATCTTGACTTAAAAAATAGAGAGTCTCCACCATCCAAGCCATCTATTTTAGAGCCACCTTCCTTAGAGCTTAAACCTCTTTCATCCCATTTGAAGTATGTCTTCCTTGGTTCTAATGAAACTTTTCCCGTGATCATATCATCACATTTATTTGGATGGAAAGTAGACGCATTGGTTTCCATTTTTATAAAGTATATTCGTGCTATTGGGTGGACTATTATGGATATTATTGGTATTCCTCCAAAGATTTACACCCACAAGATCCAACTTGAAGATGATTGTATTCCCTCAATTGAACACCAAGGCACTTGAACTCACTAATGCAAGAGGTGATGAAGAAGGAGATAATCAAGTGGTTAGATACCATTATACTGTATCCAATTTTTAATAGCCCTTGGGTAAGTTCGGTGCGATGTGTACCAAAAAGGAGTGGTATGATCATTGTCCCAAATGAAAAGAATGAATTGATTACCTTAAGGCCAGTTACTAGATGGAGAATATGCATAGATTATTGTAAGTTGAAGTCATGGACCAAGCGTGATCATTATCCTTTACCCTTCATAGATTAAATGTTGGGTAGGCTCGCAGGTCGTGCTTATTATTGCTTTCTAGATGGGTATTCCAGGTATAATCAAATTTGCATTACTCCGGAGGATCAAGAGAAACTGACATTCACTTGTCCCTATGGTACTTTTGTATTCAAGAGGATGCCATTTGGTCTTTGCAATGCTCTGACCATATTCCAGGGATGTATGATATTTCTCTGACATGGTGGAGGATTCCATTAAAATCTTTATGGATGACTTTTCTATGGTTGGAGACTCTTTTGGGAAATATTTGTCTTACTTAGCTAATATGTTGAAATGGTGTGAGGAGCCCAACTTGATGCTCAATTGGGGAAAATGTCACTTTAAGGTGAAAGAGGGCATCATCTTGGGTCACAAAATCTTGGAGAAAGGTATCCAAGTAGATCAAGCAAAGGTTGAAGTAATTTCAAAGTTTCCTCCTCCCACTCCAACAAAAAGAGTGAGAAGTTTTCTTGTCCATGCGAGTTTCTATACAAGGTTGATTAAGGATTTCTCTAAGGTGGCCACTCCATTGTGCAAGTTTCTAGTAAAGGAGGTGAAGTTTGTGTTTGATGATGCTTGTATGAAGGCCTTTGAATTCTTGAAGAAAAGGCTTGCCTCCATTCCTATCATTGTAGCCTCAAATTGGTCTAAACTTTTTGAATTGATGTGTGATTCTAGTGGAATTGCATTGGAGGATGTTCTTGGTTAATGGGTCACAAGATCATTCATCATATCTATTACTCAAGAAAGACTCTAAATGATGCCCAAAGGAACTACACAGTGACAGAGCAAGAATTGTTGGTTGTTGTGTATACATTCGAAAAGTTATGTTCTTACTTGTTAGGCACCAAAGTAGAGTTTCACACCAATCATGCTGCTATTTAATTCGTTATTTCAAAGAAGGATGCCAAGCCAAGGCTAATCCATTGGGTTCTCCTTTTGAAAGAATTTGATATTAAAGTTAAAGATTGCAAAGGTTTGTGAGAAGCAATGGGAGAACTTTGGATGAGATTGACATTGATGATGCATTCCCAGATGAATATGCATTGGCTGCATCAAATGATTTGATGTCATGGAATGTTGACATTGTTAATTATCTTGTGTGTTACATTATGCCGGATGATTTAAATCTCACCAAAGGAAGAAATTTCTCTATGATGTGTGTACATTTTATTGGGATGAACCCTATCTCTTCTGGGTTTGTATGGACAATATGATTCAAAGATGTGTCTCAAAAGTTGAAATAATGCCAATTCTTGAGGCTTTCAATTCTTCACCAGTTGGGGGTCACCATAGTAGTGTGCGAATAGCGTCGAAAGTGTTGCAAAGTGACTTATATTGTCCAACCCTCTATCAAGATGCCCATGATATTGTCAATACATGTGACCAATGCCAACGAAATAGAGGCATCTCTCTAAGGTATGAGCTCCCTTTGACTCCAATCTTAGAAGTTGAAATATTTGACGTGTGGGAGATTGACTTTATACGCCTATTTGTAAGCTCATATGGCCAAAAGTATAACCTTATTGCGGTAGACTATTTTTAAAAGTGGCTAAAAGCCATAGCGCATCCAATAATAATGGGCAAAGTGTCACTATATTTTTGAAAAGGTATATATTTACAAGGTTTGGTACTTTGAGGGACATTATAAGTGATAGAGGCTCCAATTTTTTCAACCGTTTGCTTATCTCATTTCTTGTTAAGTATGGTGTCAAATATAAGGTAGTTACTCCTTACTATCCATAAATTAGTGGGCAAGTTGAGGTGTCCAACTGGGAGATCTAGAACATCTTGTCAAAGACAGTGAATGAGAATAGGATAAATTGGTCTCTCAAATTAGATAATGCATTGTGGACATATCACACGGCCTTCAAAACCCCAATTGGAATATCTCCTTATCAGTTTATTTTTGGAAAGGTGTTCCACTTCCCATCGAGCTTGAGCATAAAGAATTATGGTCCTTGAAGAAGTTGAATTTAAAGTGGGAGGATGCTTCACATTTGAGGGTTGAACAGCTAAATGAGATTGATGAGTTTCGTTAGAGGGTGTCTAGGAGTTCACCTCTCTACAAGGCCAGCATGAAGCATTTACATGACTCCAAGATTATAAAATAGGATTTCTATATAGGGTAGATGGTTTTGTTGATCAATTCGAGACCCCGATTGTTTCCCAAAAATTGAAGTTGAAATAGGCCGATCACTTTAAGGTAACACAAGTCTTTACATATGGTGCGCTTGAACTTAAAGGTGAAGATGGATCAAAGTTTAAGGTGAATGGTCAGAGGGTGAAGCATTATTGGGTACTCCATAGGAGGTCACACTTGTCAAAGTGTCCTATCTTGATGAACCTTGAAAGGTGAGGTACCATCTTTGTGCCACATTAAATCAAGAGCTTCTTGGGAGGTAACTCTAGTGTTCATTTAGTTTATTTTTACTTCACTTTTTGTTGTTTTGGTTATGTGTTTAGGAATGTAGGTTGAAGAAGGATGTATCATGGAATTGAAGTCACTGTTAGGTTTGTGCATTGCACGTGCGGTCCGTACAAGCTTATCACACCCAAGATAATGGTGCTGAAAAATTTATCAAGTTGGGAGTCAGGTTGTGCGTTGCACGTGCAGTTCTCATACCATGGTGTGCAGCCGAATAAAACTCAGAACCAGTATACCTAGGACATTAAAGATGAAAATTGGGCTTGTGCATATCGTGTGTGTTTTTCACACATCATGTAAATGGAAATTTTTGTTTTCTTTTTATTAGACGACCCGGTCTGACCCTTTTGACTCTCATCTCTTCTTTTTCTTCTTTATTTTTTTCTATTCTTTTTCTACGAATTTCTTTCAAACACTCCATTAAACCACTTTCTCTTCTCTATTAATCTGAATTATTTGATCACCCACCAACTCTTCTTCGACATATCTCTTGCTTTGATGCCCTAGCAGCGCCGCCGATATCTGCCGCTTTCCCTCCATCCTTTTCCCCTACCAAGGAACACCACTGGTTCACTCAACCTTTCTCATACTCAAGTTTGCAAGAACACACATACTCCAAATCTCTGGTAAGTTTGCTCGTCCCTCTTTTCTTGATGTTAACTTGTGATTGGGTATTAAAATTTTGCCACAAATTTGTATGAATAAATCTTGTTGATAGTGGATGAATGCTACCATAGACCCTTTCCCTATTTCCCCCGTTGTGTCCATATTTACATTAATTAATTTTTAAGATTGTTTCTCATTGAATATGGGTAGGTTTTTGGTTGTTATTGCTCGATTGTTGATTTTAAATTGGGGAAGTTTGTATAATTGTTGATAGGGGTGATTTGGGTGATCTAAAATATGATTATATTTGAGAAGAAGTTTGAGTATCCCCATATGTTGAGGTGCATGATTTTTCCTACTGATGGATTGAGTGACAACGTTCATAAGGGAAAATCGTCACTTTGATTAAGTGTGTGGAACTTGAATGAAAGAGGGGTTGCAAGGTCTCACTAGTGTCTTCATTGAACATTATGTTGAGGTTTGCCCTTTTACTTGAATTGAGTGAGTGCTTAGTTTGGGTGTGTAATATTCAAATGATTTTATGGTGAAGTCAGAGTAACCATTGTGGCGTATTGAGGAGATAGTTACCAATGATAGATTGGATGATGTCTCTTTTTTGTGAAATCATCATTTTGATGTTTGTAGGTCTTATTAAGTGTCTATTCTTTGATTGGTGATTGTTGGTATATCATTTTGGGTAAGTCTAAGTACCCATTAAGTTAGAATTAAGTTGAAAGTGCATGTTTTGATTTGGACATATCAAAAATTGGGTTGTGAGCCACTGTTTTGAGGGTGTGTAGATCACACAACTAGCTGTGCGGCCGCACAAACCAGGCACAAGTAAACCTTTACTGCCTAGGCTTCTGCGGAGCTTGTTCAAACCGAAAAATCTTGGTGTGTGGCCATACAGTCCCTCCACATACCCTAAACTGAAGCTGCCTTAACCTAACTTTGGCTTGTGTGGCCGCACAAGCTGGTGTGCGTCCCACACAGACACTTATCCAATAGCTATTTTCTTTACTCAACTGCATTCCTTTTCTTTTCTTTTATTTTCTTTGCATTTCTTTATTCCTTTCATGTTCTCATTATAGAAAACCACAAAAAGAATTTTCTTTGATTGTTTTTGTTTTATTTTCTCACTTCCTTTTTTAGGAATGTCTCCCAAATGTTAAACTCATCCACAAAAGACTAAGAAAGCCTATCTAAGGGCAAGCCTAAGTCTCCTCCGGTCCATCAGCCTAGTAGAACCACAATGTGATTCCTCTCTTGACCCAGAATGGTAGTAAGCCATCCAAAAATCTAATGATGAGGAATCTAAAATAGCAGAACTAAGAAATAAATTTGGGGAAGATGAAGTGAAGTTTTGGGTACCGGGTATGAGAGAGTTGTATCTGAGGGGCGCCAATTGTGCAATTTTGATGAGGAGAAAGCCTTTAGTATGATAGGGGTGAAGGGACATTTTCTCAATATTGAAGCTCAAATAGACAAGAGGGACTGGGATATGTTGATTGTTCCTCCAGGTTTCTATTTCTTGGAGTTGGTTCAAGAATTCTTTGCTTTGTATTGGGCAATGATAAAACAAAAGAAATACTCTGGGCCTATTGCCAACCATTCTTGCCTATAGAGTGTAGTTGTGATATGTGTTGAGGTTGATTTCTCTCTAAAAGCTATCAACCACATTTACCTTGACAAAGATTTTCCTACGGGTATGGCATATGCATAGAAAATTGCCAACAAACTGGAGCAACATGCTTGGGTGGATTTGGTCATAGCTAAAGGAATACCTGCCTGGGCCACAACTGAAAATTCATGTCGCATTGAGTCAATTAGTCACTAACATTCCTAAATATATATAAATAGCAATCCAGATTGCTTTATAGCCCATTCAGACTCATCTCAGTTAGATAGATGATAGATTGACTACCCTTGAGGGAAAGGGTTTTGATGATGCCCTTGACAAGATTCTGGCCAACTTGGTTCAGGTGAACGCCGATGTCAAGGTGCTCCAACCTAATTTTAGTCACTTTAATGCACCAATTCTACCTCGTCAGGGATCCATGGGTAGTGTATTGCCGATTGATAAGTTACTTTGAGGTGATACCAGACCGGTGCCTTAGGGTTATGATGCAGAGGATTTAGAGAATAAAAAGGATGAGTTTGAGGGTGCTAATGATATTGATGTGACTCAGGTACTGACTGAGGAGTATCAGATACATATGGCAACACAAAGGTCGATGGATGATCAAATTACCCGGTTGGTTAGGGCTAGTTCAAGTTCTCACGTCTATGCAGACCTGGTTTTTTTCAACCCATCCAGATCCCGGGTGTTAAAGTTTAGAAGAAGTCTCTAGTTTCAGGCATAGGAGCCCAGTCTAGGAGGTTCCTATCATTCCTGCTTCTATATTTCCACAGGCCACTTTAGATGTTGATCTGAGCACTTACAGCACTTCAGAGAGTCCTGATGAGTCAGTAATCTACCAACTCATTTAGCCTTTAATTATTAATTATTGCTATGTTTTGATAAGATTAGAGGTTCTTATGGACTTATTGACATGAATGCAGGTACTTTTGTCCGAAGATGGAAAATAAGGAATTAGACCCAAAAGAGCTGAAAAAGAGTTGAAGTGTGAAGGATTGAACAAGATGGAGATTCTTCCAATAAGTACAAACCTCGTGCGACAAGCATAACACGAGGTGCAGTCCACACCTTCCACCGCATAAGGCTCAAACATTGGCTAAAGAATCTATTAATGGGTACGGTCGTTGTGCGACGTGTACAAGGTCTGGTGTGTTCCGCACCCCACTTCACACATAGACTGAAGATTGCCTGAAGATTCTGGTGCATAATTATGGAGCTGTGCAATGCGCACATTGTGATGTGAGAACCGCACGTCGCATCACATGGATCTCAAAGGGCATTTCTATCCATCTTTGTATGACGAATTGGGAACCTTCTAAAACCCATTTCAGGCACAATTTTAGAAAGTTCTAAATTGTTTTTGAAGTTTTTACACCTTTGAAGCAAGTCTCTCTTCCAAGGAAAGAAAGAGAGTTTCAATCCATTCTCTCAATCTTCAACCTTGGGCTTGTAAATTTGACCTTGGATATTGGATTCTTGCTACAATTAATGAAAAGGAATTTGAATTTCTCTATGGGTATACTTTCTTTTTACTTTAGCATGAGTGGCTAAGTTTCCTTGTCTAGGGATGTGTAGATGATGGGTATTTGATTAAAGGGTATGGGTCTTGCTTATTTGTGTTTATAATTGCTAATATGATATGGGTCTAGCGATTTCACCATATTTCAACTCTAAAATTGATAGTTGCAAATATTGATTTACCTTACTTGGTTGTAATCTTGCTTGAGAAAGAAGTTTATAATTTTGGATGTGAAATTGCTAGTGGGTACTTAGGATTTCATCTAGATTGAGGCTAGAAATAGCTCAATTCGCCGGAAATACCCATTTAAGAGTCTAAGCTAGAAATAGTGTGACCTCCCCACGCATATATTGGTTGGTTATTTTCCTAAGCAATGGTGTTTGAATAAAAACCATTGGACATATGGTTGTTTGATCGAGAGATTAGCAATCATACCTAAAACCAATGCTACCTACATCACTTAGTAGGAAATTACAGAATTATAAAAGTGCCTTGACCCGTATTCAAGACCCATCGAAAGCACATCCCTAGTCATCCTCTCTTTATTATTTACACCTAGAACTTTTACTTATTGCTTTGTTTGGAATTCAAATAGTGACAAATTCTCAATTCCCCTCTTTTACATTAATTGTTGTTGAGTAATATACTCTCGTGTGAAGTCTATTTTACAATCACCTAGTGTAAGCTCTAAATTCCCTTTGGGATCGACCTCAACACTTGTTGGGTAATATAAATTTGTTTTGCTTAACGATCGTTGTTACCTCCAACATTGGAGAGTATAGTTTGAGCGTTTATCAAATATAGCATCATTGATGGGGAATTGAGTTGATTAGCCTTTTTGATTGGGAATTGAAATCACTTTATAGAGTGGTAGTTTTTTTTATTTTGGTTTGTTGTTTTTGTTCATTGGCTGCAAGTAGACATTCCTCAAGCACTAATACCCAGTACTTCTCACTCAACCTATGTGCACTTGAGAACGAAACCTCTTTAGACCGTAAGTTGGATATTTGGGGAGCTAAGTTGGATATTTGGGGAGCCGAGGGAGCAAGGGGTGCGACCTCCACTAAAGAGATTGAGGATTATGTGAAGAGTGGTGTGCAAAGATATAGAGAGCTATCAATCGCCACCACACTTTTTGAATTTATGCCAATGAGTGCAGCAAATCACCGATTGGAAACAGTCAATACCATTGGTGTTGTCAGGGCTATGAGACTAGTGGAAGAAGCATCCTTGGCAGACCATGAGGTGGATTCCCATGGAAGTCCTCGAAGTGTGGAGGGACACGACTATGGGAATCAAGGCCGGAACAAACAAAATAGTGGCTCAAGAATCAAAGGTATGCTTGTGAGGTTTTTGGAGAAGGTGGAGTCCACTGACGGAGTCGTTAAGAAGATAAGATATGATCTTGGGAGCCTTGCCCAAATGTTGTAATCACACTCCATCGCAATTGAACATCTTGAAGAGAGAATCGTTTAGCTCACCTCTCAATTTAACTCCATACAAAATGATGAGAGGTGAAGGAAGCAAAAATATGAGGGACTCAACCGATTCTGCTGAAGTTGCAATGCCAAATACGAGCAAGCTCAAAAACAAAAGTGCACGGAGAAAAAGGCTATACGACCTAGGCAACACACGAACAAGGTGCCCAAAGTTTGCAAGCCTTTTCCTAAATGTCCACACCTTTTCCCCAATGTTTAGTGCAAGACAAAGAAAATGAGCATGTAGGAGTGTTCAACCCTAAGGTGTAAGGGATCATTGTCAACACCTCGTCAATAGTGCTTTCAACAAAATGCATGAGTATGCCAAGTTTGTAAAAGAAATATGCACGATAGAGAATCTTGAAGATGGTTGAGTGATTCACATGTCCCCTCAAAGTAGTGAAATAATATCGAGAAATTTGGCCAATAATGGGGTGACGATGACTGTTTGCACTATTCGTGATACGATGGGAAGGTACAAATCCACAAGACTGGTGTGTGACAAAAGTGTAAGGGTAAATATGATGTCAATGACCACCTTTCGAAAATTGCAACTTGAACTACCCACTTCCATAGGTATGAGGGTTTTCATGGTTGATCAATCGGTAAAGCACCTCGTGGGGGTTATCTATGATATCTTGGTAAAGGTGGGTCAGTTTTTGTACCCTATGGACTTTGTTGTGCTAGATTGCAATGGGGGTTTTGAGATACCAATTATCTTGGGGCAATCAAGTCTAAAAATAGGGCGCATTTTGAATGAAATAGATTCGGGAGAATTCAAATTCTCTTTGAATGAGAAAGAAACAACATTTGACTTGTGTAGTTCCATGAGACAACCGAATGACCTTCAAATGGCTTGTGCAATCGGCAAGATTGAGGAAAGCATTGATTTACACATGAAAGAGGGATTCGTAGATGAAGATTTGGAAGCGGTGTTATTAAATTATGATCGTGAGGGGATAAAAGAATATGATGAGATTTGTTGTGCATTGGTGGGAATGGGCTCTTATTCCTACCCCTCAAAGAATCTTGATCTTTTTTTGAAAAATAGGCAAACACCTCCATCCAAACCTTCAATTGTTGAACCACCTACATTGGAGCTCAATCAGTTACCATCTCACTTGAAGTATGCTTACTTGGGTGCTAATGAAACCTTGTCGATCATCATTTCCAACAAATTGAGTGCCAAACAAATGGAAGCATTGCTAGGAGTGTTGAAGAGGCACATTCGTGCCATCAGGTGGACTATTGCTGACATAATTGGTATACCCCCGGGGATATGCACACATAAGATAAATCTCCAAGAGGAGAGCACCCCATCGATTGAGCACCAATGAAGGCTAAACCAACATATGCAAGAGGAGGTGAAGAAATAAATTATCAAGTGGTTAGATGTTGGAGTGGTCTTCCCTATGTCTGATAGTACTTAGGTTAGCCCAGTGCAATGTGTCCCAAAGAAAGGTGTAATCACCATGGTGCCGAATGAAAAATATGAGATGATAGCCCTCAGACCTGTGATTGGATGGAGGGTGTGCATAGATTACCAAAAATTGAACTCATGGACGGAGAAGGATCACTTCCCTCTACCGTTCATGGATCAAATGCTTGATAGGTTGGTTGGCCATGATTTTTATTGCTTTCTTGATGGTTGTTCCATCTACAAGCAGATCTCAATCGCCCTGGAGGATCAAGAGAAGACAACCTTTACTTGCCCTTATGGAACTTTTGCATTCAAAAGAATACTCTTTGGACTTTGCAACTTCCCGGCCACTTTACAATGGTGCATGATGTCTATATTCTCTGATATGGTTGAAGATACAGTGGAGATCTTCATAGAAAATTTCTTGATAGTTGGGGATGTGTTTGATGATTGTTTAGAATACTTAGAGGAAGTGCTTAAACGATGTGAGGAAATAAACCTGGTGTTAAATTGGGAAAAGTGCCATTTTATTGTGAATGAGGGGATAGTATTGGGACACAAAATATCCAAAAAAAGGTCTTGAAGTTGACCAAGCTAAAATTGAAGTTATATCCAAGCTACCGCCTCCAAAAACTGTAAAAAAGGATAAGGAGTTTTCTTGGTCATGTTGGGTTCTATAGGTGCTTCATCAAAGACTTCTCGAAAGTGGCCTACCCTTTGTGTAAGTTTCTTGAAAAATATGCCAAATTCAACTTGAAATAGTAGTTGGATGAAGGCCTTTCTCACTCTGAAAGAGAATCTAACTTCAACTCCCATCATCATTGCACCGGATTGGTCGAAACCATTCAAACTTATGTACGACGCTAGTGATGTGGCACTAGGGGTTGTACTTTGTAAACGAAGAGAAAACTCTTCCACCCAATCTACTATGCGAGAGAAACTTTTACGGAACAATAGTTGTTGGCCGTGGTCTTTGCTTTTGAAAATTTTTGGGCATATCTTTTGGGAACCAAAGTTGTGGTGCACACTGATCATGCAGCACTAAGGTACTTGATGACTAAGAAGCATACCAAGCCGAGGCTAATTCGATGGGTACTACTCCTCCAAGAACCCGATTTTGAAGTAAAGGATCGGAGGGGTTGTGAGAATCAAGTGGATGACCACCTATCAAGACTAGAAGAAGAAGGGAGACCCATATGGGAACTTGAGATAAATGACTCGTTCTCCGACGAGCGCATTTTGGCTGCTTTGCGTGATCTTACTCTGTGGTTCGCTGATTTCGCTAACTTTTTAGTGAGTGCTCCCAGATGGGTTAAACTCACATCAAAAAAAGAAGTTCTTGCATGATGTCCGAAAATACTATTGGGATGAGCCTTACCTATTCAAGATTTATTCTGATGGAATGATTCGGAGATGCATCCCTGAAATTGAAATGATGCCTATTCTTGAGGCATGCCACTCCTCACCCGTTGGTGGTCACCATGGGGGTATGCGCACGGCTTTAAAAGTTCTACAATGTAGATTTTATTTGCCGGCTCTCTTTCAAGATGCCCATAATATGGTGAGGGCATGTGACAAATATCAATGCAAGGGGGGCGTGTTCCGATGCTATGAGCTTCCATTGACACCAATCCTTGAAGTAGAATTATTTGACGTGTGGGGGATTGATTTCATGGGCCCATTTGTAAGTTCATATGGAAACACTTTCATCCTTGTGGCAGTGGACTATGTCTCAAAGTGGGTTGAAGCCGTGGAATTGCCAAACAATGAAGGCAAAAGTGTCACCGCTTTTCTAAAGAAGCACATATTCGCATGGTTTGGCACCCTCCGAGCAGTTATTAGTGATAGGTATAAACACTTCTGCAACAAGTTGTTCAACGCTCTCCTTGAAAAGTATAGAGTCAAACATAAAGTCGCTACTCCCTACCGCCCACAAATAAGTAGACAAGTTAAGGTATCTAATAGTAAGATAAAATCTATTCTTACCAAGTCATTAAACATCCATCGAACAGATTGGTCCCAGAAGTTGACGATGCTTTATGGGCTTATCGAATGGCATACAAGACCCTGATTTGTATGTCTCCTTATCAAATGGTCTTTGTAAAGGCTTGCCATCTCCCATTAGAACTTGAGAATAAAGCTATGTAGGCTTTGAAGAGGCTGAATTTAGATTGGGAAAAAGCTGCCCATGCTAGAGTTGAGGGCCTCAATGAGGTAGATGAGTTTTAAATGAGGGCATATGAGAGTGCATCAATTTATAAAGCACGCATGAAGCATTATCACGATTAACAGATTCTCAAACGAGAATTCTTCCCTGGAGATTGGGTCCTTTTGTTCAACTCTAGACTTCGACTCTTTCTGGGGAAGTTAAAGTCTAAATGGTCGGGCCCTTTCAAAGTGTGTCAAGTATTTCCAAATGGTGCAATAGAGCTTGAAGCTGAGAATGGTTCAACTTTCAAGGTGAATAGGCAGCAAGTGAAGAAGTATTTGGGCATTTCAGAGAAAGTCGCATGCCTAGAGGCTATTTACCTTGACGAGCCTTGAATGGGAGGTACTATCGTCGAGCCGTGACATTAAACCAAGCGCTTCTTGGGAGGCAACCCAAGCATTTTGATTTTTACTTTCTGTATTTTTGCTTTTTGTAGTCTTTTGTGTGTTGTTTTTGTTGGCTTTGTAGTTAGGAACTAAGCTAAGGACGTGGGAGCTACAAGCAGGACATGCGCTACACCATGCAATCGCACGTTAGAAAATGCACATCGCACAGCTTGTCCCATGGTTAAAATAGAATACTATGAAGTTGGGCACCTCAGCATACGACTGGTGAGTGGTCACATCATCTATTGTGCGGGTCGCACACTATTTTCGCACAACATAACAGAAAACTCTAGTTTATCTAGAATTTCAAGCCACCATGATATCGATGAGGTGATTTGCACCCTTCAAAGTGTGAACCGCACGTCTTTTGCACAAGCAAAAAGTAGACTCCTAGTTTTAATATTCCATTTGTTTATGCAACTGATATGCAGTCGCACCCACCTTAGTGCATTTCGCACAGTGACCCCAAGGATTACTATCTTTTCCTATATCTAATGTAATAAAGGATAATGCTCCATTTGTGTTTGGGGGTGCTTTAAGTGTGTTAATCGCCTTGTTAATAGTAGTTTAGTAATAAACTCTGAGGGTTTTCTTAATACCATGGTTCTTTCCCAAGGAGCAAATATTTTCTTTATTTTTCTTTTTTTTCTTTTGTTTTTGTGTCAAACCGGGTTGGTGTTTCCAAATGATAGATTTAGAGACGACTTTCTTAAGGGAAGATTTCAAGTTTTAGTTTTAATTTGAGTTTGTAGTTTGCTTGTATAGAAATGGACCCACCAAATAAAAAAATCTTGGCAAGACATTTTTGGAAAAGAAAGGAAAGAGGGAAAATGAAATTTTGAGGAAAGTATTCTCTTGTCATGATTTGCACCCTCTCACTTTGGCTTGATCAATTCCCAAATGAGTGGGTAATAAACTCAAAATAGCTTGTCAAAAGTTATTTATCCCAATTGATCTTGAGCCTAATAAAAGAAGTCTTGTGGCATGATGCTTTGTGTGGTGAGGCTTTACCTTGATTCTTGTGCATGCGGATTGTCTATAACTTGCCCCGAATGTGGTTCAAGGCGAAATCCTAGGTGTGACCGAGCTTGAAAAATGATCTTAGGCCCTTTTTGATAGTCACTTCACCCAAATGCCTTCCCACGACATCGATCCTAGTGAACCCCTTTGAGCTTGTGACCGTTCCTTGGCACCTTGTTTAACCCTTGACCTTTTTTGAACCTCTATTTTGACACTCGTCCTCCCTAATTGCTTAAAAATGAAAAGTAGGCTAAAAGACTAAGTTTGGGGGGGAAATGAAAAGACAACATAGGCAAATGCCTAAGTTTGGAGGTATATGCGATCAATGAGGAAAAGAAAAAGAATGCACTCTAAGTGTAAGGTAGCACCTTGAGTTTGAATTAAAAATTGTTCCGAAAAGTTCAATCCAATGAGAAAAATGAAAAGAAAGAATGGGTGCTACCAAATGAAGGTGATACATGGAGTCTTGAATGATCATGATTGAAACGGAGAAGCTTGGGTTGTGAGAGGGAGAAATAAGGTGAAATCAAAAATTCAAAAATATGAGTGGTGTTCAAAGTAATGAGAAAGAGAATTAGGGAGGCGTATTCACTCAAGCCAAATGAAATCCTCACCTTACGCTTAGACAACATCGTAATTCACAAGTCCTTAGTGATTTCAAGCTTGATCACCCTACATTAGTGGCGATTTACATAAAGGGCAAGCCTATGGTTCAGATGTGTGCACTTGAACTTCCTTTAGAGAGTGAGAGTATTCTTGGTTCTCTTACAATCCCTTTGTTTTATGAACGGCATGATTGTGAGTGGGATTCTTTCTTGCGGTGAGTGGCATCATGCACTCGAGTTGAAACATGAACTCTCTATTTCAATTGAGAGGAATGAATGAGACAAGTTGTGTGGCAACTCTCGATGCAATCCTTGATGGTCCATGCCAATGACTTGAGAATCTTTGTATCTTGTTTTGAATGACAAAATTCCCTTGATTTTAAATGAGAAATGAAGTCCTTTTGAAAAAGGTTTTGAAATGATCAATTGCCTTGATGATGTGGTGGTTCAAATTGAGATGAGCATAATAGTTGAGTCTTTTGTTTGAGTCTTTTTGTTTATCATTTTCTTAGTTTTTAGAATATAATAGTATTTGGTGCCTTGATTGAGTTTTAGAGCATAATTCATTCCTTACCTTGTGAGTATCTTGCTTGAGGACAAGTAATAGTTCAAGTTTGGGAGTTTGATAAAACGATAATCTACCAACTCATTTAGCCTTTAATCGTGAATTGTTGCTATGTTTTGATAAGATTTAGAGGTTCTTATGGCCTTTATTGACATGAATGCAGGTATTTTTGTTTGAAGATGGAAAATAAGAAATTGGACCCAAAAGAGCTGAAAAAGAGTTGAACTGTGATGAATTGAACAAGATGGAGATTCTGCCAAGAAGTGCGGACCTCGTGCGACATGCATAACACGAGGTGTGATCCGCACCTCCCACTGCACAAGGCTCAAACATTGGCTGAAGAATCTGTTAAGGGGTGCGATCGTTGTGCAATGCGCACAAGGTCTGGTGCGTTCTGCACCCTACTTCGCACATAGACTAAAGATTCTGGTGCATAATTGTGGAGTTGTGCGATGCACACATTATGATATGCAAACCGCATGTCGCGTCGCATGGTTCTCGAAGGGTATTTTTGTCCATCTTTGTATGATGAATTGGGAACCTTCTAAAACCTATTTCAGGCATAATTTTAGAGAGTTATAAATAGTTCTTGAAGTTTTTGCACCTTTGAAGCAAGTCTCTCTTCCAAAGCAAGAAAGAGGGTTTCAATCCATTCTCTCAATCTTCAACCTTGGGCTTGTAAATTTGAGCTTGGATATTGGATTCTTGCTACAATTAATGAAAAGGAATTTGAATTTCCCTATGGGTATACTTTCTTTTTCCTTTAGCATGAGTGGTTAAGTTTCCTTGTCTAGGGATGTGTAGATGATGGGTATTTGATAAAAGGGTATGGGTCTTGCTTATTTATGTTTATAATTGCTAATATGATATGGGTCTAGCGATTTTACCATATTTCAACTCTAAAATTAATGGTTGCAAACATTGACCATTGATTTACCTTACTTGGTTGTAATCTTTCTTGAGAAAGAAGTTTATAATTTTGGATGTGAAATTGCTAGTGGGTACTTAGGATTTCATCTAGATTGAGGCTAGAAATAGCTCAATTCGCCGGAAATACCCATTTAAGGGTCTAAGCTAGAAATAGTGTGACCTCCCCACGCATATGTTGGTTGGTTATTTTCCTAAGCAATGGTGTTTGAATAAAAACCATTGGACATATGGTTGTTTGATCGAGAGATTAGCAATCATACCTAAAACCAATGCTACCTACATCACTTAGTAGGAATTTACAGAATTATAAAAGTGCCTTGACCCGTATTCAAGACCCATCGAAAGCACATCCCTAGTCATCCTCTCTTTATTATTTACACCTAGAACTTTTACTTATTGCTTTGTTTGGAATTCAAATAGTGACAAATTCTCAATTCCCCTCTTTTACATTAATTGTTGTTGAGTAATATACTCTCGTGTGAAGTCTATTTTACAATCACCTAGTGTAAGCTCTAAATTCTCTGTGGGATCGACCCTGACACCTGCCACATAATATAAATTTATTTTGCTTAACGATCTCCGTTACCTCCAACTTTGGAAAGTACAGTTTGAGCATTTATCAAGTCCCTACCTCTTTCTCTTGCTATATGTGTATGCATTGGAGACAATGCTATCTCTTTAGTTAGGGGTGGGGTACCTAATTTTGATGGCTTGTATATTTGACTTTTTGATACAGTTGGTGCCCTTGTCGGACTAAGCTTGTTATTTGGCATATTTGATTACCCTTATCAGGCCTATTTTTTATATTTTGATGTGTGTGCCCTTGTCGAGCTCAATGTTTATTATTTTAGGTTGTGATGCCTTTGTCGGGCTTGTTCATTATTGCTTGATATGTTTCATCCCTTGTCGGGTCATTTAAAACGTCTATTGTACTACTACCCATGCAAATTATGAGATTGTAAATTGTGCTTAGTGCCTTTGTCGGGATTTTTTTTATTGATATATGAAGAACATTGACTCAAATTTGCCTCTTGTAAATAGAGAGTCAATGAACTCCTAGGGTTTTATTATACCACAATTCTTTCCTAAGGAGCATTTTTCTTTAGTTTTATTTATTTTGATTGTCGAACCGGGTAGCATTTTCCTATGATAGATGGAATAAGAGACTTTCTTAAGGGAAATTATCTTGTTTAGGGATAGAGTATCGAGTGTAAGCACATGATTTATGCGGTATCGTCAAAATATTTGGCAAATTAAATGAGTTTTTGATAAAAAGAAAAAAAAGAAAATAACTATTAAACATTCTTGTGGTCATGATCTTTAAATTTATCACTTGGCTTTTTCTTCACATAAGAATAGCTTGCGATTCAGAGTAACTTAGAAAGTTCATTTGTTTTTATTGGGTTTGAGACTAGCTCTCTACCCCTAGTTTATGAGATGCCTTGTGTGGTGAGGTGTTGTGGGTTCTTTTGCATACATTATAATTTAGAACTTGCCCCTAATGTTATTCAAGGCAAAATTCTAGATTACACTTGCTTTGAAAAATAAACCTAACCCTTCTTTAGACCGTCACAGTGCCTAAATTCCGGCCTTTGCATTATTCCCTAGTCAACCCCATTTGAGCCTTTGACCCTTTCTCTTGAAAACTGCATTATGCATTGTACCCTTTTGAGACCCTTATCTATTGGCACCCAACATCCTTAATCGCTTCACAAGTTATTTGTTCTTAAGCAATAAGTGATTTTATTGCTTAAGTGATTTAATCACTTAAGAACAAATTATTGCCTTATTTTGCATGCTTTCAAGTGATTTTTATGATACAATCCTTATATGTATAGACATTCAGGAGATAAGATGATAATCAGGTATTTGAAATAAAAAGAAGCCAAGAAAATGAGAACGAGAGCCAAACCAAAGAGTGAAGAAAAAAATAATGAAAAGAAATGATATGCGGACTATACAAGCCCGTGTACGACCGCACCTGCTCCGCACAAGGAATCCAGAAGCCTGAAATAAAAATCATGATGTGCCTTCCATGGTCAGCCACGCATGCTTCGCACAAGGCAACCAGAAACCTGAAGCTAAATTATTGATGTGCCTTCTGTGTGCGAACTGCATACCACATTATGTTGTGGATGTGCGGCCGTACACCACTGCCATGGGGGTATTTTTGTTCAATTTCTCTAGCCAATTTGAAAACTTTAAAAATTTAATTTTTCAGTTATTGTACTAGTCTTTCATTTAGTTTTTGAGAGCTTTACATAGAAATCTTAGATAATACTTCTAGAATTTAATCTTTTCGAAGATTTGCTACAATTGTTTGGATAATTTGTGAAGAATTTGCTTGAATGGTCAATATTCATAAAAACTCAGTTGGTATAATCCTTTTTTCTCTTACTATGGTAAGTTAAACTCATATCTAGGGGCGTGTGATGATGGGTGTGCAACTTTAGTGGGTTATATGTGAATTGCTTCTAGATTTGAATATTATTCATGGGTCTATTGAATCCTTTATCATTTAACTCCATAACTAATAATTGCAAACATTGATTAGCTCTCTAATTCATATCTTGCTTGAGAAAGAAGACAGGAATTGGGTAAGGGTTCATAGCAAGGACTAAAGGAATTCCCCATTTAAATATTATAGCTAGAAATAGTGTAATATACTTGAGTAATTATTGGTTGGCTAATTCTTTAGTGCACCTTGGGGTTTGAGAAAATCCACGGTAAAGGTGTTTATGGGTTGAGAAATCACTTGCATAATCTAAACCAATACTACCCATTGTGTCATCAAATCGAAAGTAGATCTAAAATCCCTATTGCAATTGCAAATCCCATCTAAGAACATCTTGTCACGACCCAAAAATTGCAGGAGTTATGATCACACCCACCCAAATCCAATCACGGTAGGTAAGCTAGACTCATCTAAAGTAAATAACTTAAAATAAGGCAAGATATCAAAATACATATTCGATTTACTGAAAATAGCTCAAATATACTCGAAATAGAAAGAAAATGATACATCAAGAATCTCAAGACTCGGTTGTCCCAAGTACAAGAGCGGCCTCTAAAAGTGGAAGTCAAAACTGAAATATACACTGACGAAAAGTAGATGAGACATAAATAAAATATAGGTGAAGCTGGAATAGACTCCGAACACAGGATGTCACCACAACTTCAAAAAGAAGAAACACCATACGATCTCTAGACATGGGGTCCACTCATACCAGGATCTGCATTAGAAGAATGCAGAAAAATAAGAGTGAGTACAGTCCACTTGTACTCAGTAGGCATCACAGGCCAACTAAGCTTAAGTAAATATTGTGTCGAATAAAAAATATTAAAGTATCCCTACACGCAAAAAAGTCCCAGTAGTTTAATATCAATAATAACACGATATATCTCAATCACAACTACAATCCAAAAGATGGTGCAATGCAATGATATGGAATGAAATAAAATGAACGATGTCTACCAAAAATCAATACTATCTGGAATCTTACCTTAGACTAAATCAAAATTATCTGATATCTTACCTCGGACAAAATCAACATTGTCTAGAATCTTACCTTAGACTAAATTAATAGAAGATGGATCATTTTCTTTTAAAAATTGGTATTTCTAATATTACAAACCAGAAATCCATGAAATGAATGTATATGCATGTGCCAAATAAGATCATGAACTAACACAATGATAAACATAGCACCACAGATAAAAATTAACTCAGGACATAGGCTACAAGACTCAATCAAATCCAAAAATCTCGGTTCCTTATCACTAACACAGTATAGGCCCCAACTTGGACATCACAATGATAATTTGACTTAATTATTACTTAAATTCAGAATTTTACCCAACTCATAGCATGCTTTACACAATAAGTCCCTACCTAAGCAAAGTCTGAAGAAAGTTAAGTCATAACCTACCTCGAAGCAGAACAACAAAATACTACTCAATCACACTTGAGTCTTTTTTTTACGAATAGCCTCCGAATAAAACTAATCTATCAAAATAAGTTCAATGCATAAACACGAATACAACAATACCCATATTTCTAATATTCTAATGGATCTAAAAAGTCAACCCTAAGCCTACAAGGGTAAAATTGTAATTTTATTTGAATATCAATTTATCCAAAGCTTAAGGAGTTCACATGTAAATTTTCATCAAAAAAGAGGTTAAAATCTAGCTTGAAATCATTCAAATACTATTCTATAACTTTATTGGAAAACCTTAAATTTCAAGTTGATAAACCAAGATTTGAAGGTAAAATCATGCAATAATCATCAAAGAATGTTAAAATATTGGTTAAGAAACTTACCCAGCGAAGAAATCTTGAAAATTCCCTTTTGAATCGTTCAAAAATATATTTTCAAGCTCCCAAAATTGAGTTGGAAAGTGGCTTTACGTAAGAGAAATAAGATTCTAAAAAGTCTCCTAGGCACCGTAAAAGTGGCCCCTGACCGCAAATATAGTATAACACCACAATTGTGGCATTCACACTTGCCACTTATTTTTTGTCAAAGCAGCCCCTGATCGCAAAAACAGTAACCACAAATGCGACCAATCACTGCAATTGCGGACACCAGATACCATCAACAGCCATAACTTCTAAGAACTTGGATTCGACCCTCGGAACTCATCTAGAATCTCTCAAACATAAATCAACTATGATACTAGACAAAAAAAAATATTCTAGACTCAGTGAAATCATCGAATTTGCCAACGGAGGTCGTTACCACTGAATGATGACCAAAATCAACTTGTATGCCAAAACATCCAACATTCCAACTAACTACCTAAAATGCATCCAAATACCTCGGGACCCGAATCAACAATAGTACTATCCTAAAAATGGCATTCCAGAGCTAACACAACTGATAAAATACTCATATGATACCTAGAATTTTAAATATTCATCAAAGTCAACTATATCAACTTCAAAACCTTTCAAAATAAAAAACTCTCTTAGGATCCAACCAAGCACTTTGGGGATCGTGCCACCAACTCTCGCAGACCACTAATAGCATAATACAACAACAAAAAGGGGAAAAGCAGTCAAAATGCAAAAAAAAACAAAAATCACTATGAGGGTTGTTACATTATCCACCACTAAAACACATGTTCATTTTTCAAACGAAAGACCAGGGGAGATACCTGAACTGTCAAAAAACTAGGGATATCTACTCCACATATCTGACTCAGTCTCCTATGTAGCTTCCTCAACTGGATGATGTTTTCCCTGAACTTTCACTGATGCTATCTCCTTAGATCTCAACTTTTTAGTTTGCCTATCCAAAATAGCTATAGGCTCTTCCTCAAAAGTCAAATTCTGATTCAACCCCACCGAATCCTAACAAATCATACGAGAGCCATCGAAATGGCATTTCTTAAACATTGATACATGGATGCATGACTAAAAAACTCAAAGGTAAGGCCAACTCATAGGCCACCTCATCAATACGTTGAAGAATATCAAAAGGGCTAATAAACCTTGGACTAAGCTTACCCTTTTTGTAAAACCTCATCATACCCTTCATAGGTGATACCTTCAACAGAACACACTCACCAACCATGAACTCCAAGTCACAAACTCTCTGATTTGCATAACTCTTCTTCCTATTCTGGTTGTCAAGAGCTGGTCCTGAATCAACTTTGCCTATCTATAGAATCTCACAAAAATCTGTACCCCAAGGCCTAACCTTAAGGAATCAAACCACCCAACAGGAGCTCTAGACTTCCTCCCATACAAAGCCTCAAATGGTGCAATCTGAATACTGGAATGATAGTTGTTGTTCTAGGAAAACTTTTCCAAAGTCAAGAACTGGTCCCAATGACCACCAAAATCAATCATGCAAGACAAAGCATATCCTCCAAAACCTAAATAGTCTGCTCTAACTGACCATCCATCTATGGGTGATAAGTTGTGCTCATCTCCAACTAAGTACCAAACTATCGCTGCATAAAACTCCAAAAGTGAGACGTGAACTGAGTACCCCTATCTGAAATGATGGAAATGTGTATACTATACAACCGAACTATCTCTCAAATATAGATCCTTGAAATCTTCTCTGCATTGTAAGTCACCTTCACTGGAACAAAATGGGCTAATTTGGTCAGTCTATCCAAAATCACCCAAATGAAGTCAAACTTCCCCAAGGTATGAGGCAACCCGACCCGCTCCTACTTCTACTTGGGTATAGGCATCCTCTGAGTCATATCACTCAGTCTCTAGTTCTCATACTTCACTTGCTGACAATTCAAACACTTAGCCACGAACTCCACAATATATTTTTTTATCCTACACTACCAATAATGCTTCTTCAGGTCATGATACATCTTGGCTACCCCTAGATAATTAGAATACCTCAAACTGTGAGCCTCCTTCATAATTAATCTAGTTAAGTCACGCACTCTAGGAACACAAATCTGACCCTTGATCCTCAAAATACCCTATGGATCAAGAACCACTTCCTTAGCTTCACCACTCAATACCTTGTCCCAAATCATACAAAACTTTCCATCCTGAAACTACCTATCTTTAATCTGTTCCCACAGTAAAGACCATGTCTCAACACAAGCAAGCACTCTTTTAGGATCAAAAATATCAAGTCTCAAGAAACTATTTGTCAAACACTAAAAATCCATGGCCAAAGGTCGCTCCTCAGCCACCAATACAGCAAGATTACCCATACTAATCGCCAACCTAATAGTGGCATCCGCCACTATATTGGTCTTGGCCAGATGATAGAGAATAGTCATGTCATAATCCTTCAGCAACTCCAACCACCTGTGTTATCTCAAATTCAAGTCTTTCTGGTTGAATACATATTGTAGGCTTCAATAATTGGTGTATACTTTGCAATGAACTACATACAAGTAATGTCTCCACAACTTTAAAACTAACGCTATCGCCACTAACTCCAAATCCTGAATAGGGTAGTTCTTCTCATGGGTATTCAACTGCCTCGGAGCATAAGCTATCACTTTTCCTTTCTGCATCAAAACACCACTAAGTCTAACTCCAAAGGCAACACAATACACAGTAAAACTCTCACCTTCCACATGTAAGGTCAAAACAGGTGGTGAAGTCAACAAGGCCTTGAGCTTTTGAAAGCTCTCCTCACACTCATCGAACAATTGAAAAGCAATATTTTTCTGGGTCAACTTGGTTAGAAGAGCTGCAATATAAGTGTATTTCTGCATGAACTGTCTATAATAACCAGTTAATCTAACAAAACTCCTAATCTCAATAGGTAAAGTAGGCCTAGTCCAATCTTGAACTGCCTCAATCTTGAACGGTTCGACCATAATACCATTTTTGGACACAACATATCCCAAAAATGCCACAGAATTAAATCAAAACTCACACTTTGAGAACTTAGCATACAACTTTTCATCTCTTAATATCTGGAGCACAATCCTCAAATGATTCGCATGATTCACCTCTTTCTTGGAATACACCAAGATATCATCAATGAACATAATCACAAAGGAATCAAGATATGGTCGGAACACTCCATTCATTAACTTCATAAATTCGGTCGGGGCAGTAGTCAATCCAAAGGACATCACCAAGAACTCATAATGACCATATTGAGTCCTAAAAGTTGTCTTAGAGATATCTGAAGCCCTAATCCTCAACTGGTGGTACCCCAACCTCAAGTCAATCTTCAAAAACAACAAACCACCCTGAAGTTGATCAAACAAATCATCGATGCATAGAAGAAGATACTTATTCTTGATGGTCACCTTGTTCAATTGTCAATAGTCAATACACATATGTATAGACCTATCCTTCTTCATTATAAACAACCCCAAAGCACCCCAAAGAGAGACACTAGGTATAATGAAACCCTTACTCCACAAATCCTGAAGTTGATCCTTTAACTCTTTCAACTCCACCTGAGCCATCCTATAAGGAGGAATGAAAATAGGCCTGGTGCCCGGCTCCAAATCAATAGAAAAATCGATGTCCCTATCCAGAAGAACACCTGGAAGATCCATAGGGAACACATCCTTAAACTCTATCACCACCCTCACTGACTCCAAAGAAGGCAAGTTAGCACTAGTATCATGCACATATGCCAAATAAGAAAGGCACCCCTTCTAAACCATTTGCTGAGTTCGAAGAAAAAAAATAACACTCTTAGGGTACGAAACCTGAGTACCCTTCTACTCAAACCTTGGTACACCTGGCATAACCAAAGTAACAGTCTTGGCTCAATAGTACATAATAGCATGATGTTGAGAGAGACAATCCATACCCAAAATAATGACAAAATCTACCATGTCAAGAATAATCAAGTCTACCTAGGTATCATACCCCAAAAGAGTCACAATAGAGGATATGTACACCTGATCCACCACTAAAGGATCACCTACTGGGGTAGAGACATGAATAGCCATAGCAAGGGACTCATACTTCAAGTCAAAACTCAAAGCAAAATATGAAGACACATACAAATAAGTAAAACCAGGGTCAAATAATAATAAAGCAAGCCGATGGAAAACTGGGACGATACCTGTAATACTACATTAGAGGCCTCTACCTCAAGTCTACCAGGAAAGAATAACATGGTTTGCATTTGCCCTCGGACTGAGCAACTCTATGACTACCACCACGATTTGCCTGGCATCCACCCTAGCACCCTGAGAACCACCTCTACCACCTTGCTCACCTCATCTAGTCGGTGGTGCTAGTTCCTTATAAGTCTGTATTTGAGAGCCTTGATGTGAATGATCTTGTCCATACCTGGGGCAATCTCGAGCATAGTGACCCAAATCACCATAATCAAAACATCCTCTGCTTTGGAAGGAACGTTGTGGTTGTCCAGATGAGCTAAAGTGACTACCATAACCTAAAAATCGTAAATAAGAACCTCTAGACACTTGACTTGAACACTGACCACCCAGAGTACCAGAACTTGAATAACCCCTGTTAGAACCCTGCAATGCTACCTGAACATGCCTACTACACTGAAAGTGAGAACCACTACCTGAGAAATCTCTGCCTTGGGATGAAGATCCACAAAAACCACTCTATTTGTGAAACCTCTTGCCGCTACCCTCCTGGGCTCCATGATAAATACCCCCAATCCTCCTATTGTGATCAACTATCAGGAGATAAATGCCCCCAGTAGTCACCAACTAAGCGGTATCCAATAGAAGAGAAGTATTAACCCCATCACAAACTTCCTAACCACTCTCTATATGTCAAAATACTCATCAAGGCATGCCTAGATAGTGCATGGAAGCGAGTCTCATACTCGATAACAGCCATAGAACCTTGTTTTTGTGTCTAACGCATATATTTATACGCGATCATACAAGTAATATAGAATTATAAGTCCAGATATAGTACCCACAGCGACTTTTTAATTAACTAGTTACTAAATTAAACTAATGATACTTATCTATTCAAGGGATAAAAACTAGTGATAGATTAATAGATTAACTAAACTAAGGATAGAGATAACTAATGAACAGTTGACTAAAATAAAGACCGGATTCTTACAAAATCAATAAGATGAAATCAATCTAGGGCTATGAATTTTCCATCAATCATGTTGAGTAATCACTTAAACTGATTCTCGTTATCTATTAGGTTATTAGATACGAGTTGATATTTGCAATGTTGAGCTTATTTCCGAACTACCTCTACGCCTACTTGACTATTTCTAATGCCTACATTCTCATGGTCATCGGTCAATAGTAAAGTGCATGTGATATGTCTTTTGTATCAACTAAGCAAGGCTAACGTGTATATTCCTATCCATGTTAGAGAATTGCTCCCCCCTCTATTAAGGATCCAAGACCAAGCTCTACCTTCTCTTATTGGGTACGTAGATTCTCTATTCCTAGTTCAATCCATGCACCATAGATAGTATTTAAATGTTGATCAAGCAAAGAAATAATTAAGAGCAAGAGAAAGTAAGCAACAAAATGAGACATAGCACGACAATGGATATCTTAACAAACCAAATCAAGTTCACACAACAATAATCATAAAGCTACCATAACCCTAGATGAGAAGTCTAACTTCATATAAAATGGAGGAATTACTATAGATCATCTAATCAAGAATATAAAAATACATATAATAGAGAAGAAAGGTTAAATTGATATTCTCCAACCTCCATGATGGCTCCAAGCTCTCCCTAGGTTAAGAGTTTTATGGCTGTTATCGAGTATGAGACTCACTTCCATGCGAAACTACACAAATTAAATAAAGATTACTCAGGCTAAGACTACGATGACTATAATAGATGTCAAGTTCTTAACATGCATGCTTTAATCATTCAACATATATAAAACTCATGAACAACTATTTCAAGACCACCTGGCCTCAAGAACTGACTCTATGACATTTGCAAACACTCATAGATTACCCAATCAAGAAATCAAATACTACACCTATCTTTTGTCAACCATGTGTACCTCACAACAAGAGAGTTACTCATATTCACTCAAAAGTATGCACAATATCATATGAATGGGTTTAAGAATAGAATTACTCTCACTCTCACAAAGAATTCACATGCAACATAAGATGAACCATAAACTTTCCCTTGGTGTACTACTCCACTAATATTAGAACGTCAAAATTAAGATCAAGTAGGACCTTCATGGTTGTAATGTAGGCTAAATGATGGGTAGGAACTATTTTGGCCTAAAATAGTGACTATTTTTCCTAATCACTTTAATACATCATAATTTTTCCATTGTTTCACTCTTTCATCAATCAACCAATCTTCGTTCTTTTACACTTCTCACCTATAGACTTTCTTTATTTTCCCATCATTTTAATCACATTCACACACCATTAGTAAGGAGCAATCAAACACAATATTTTTCTCGTTTTCACTTTTTCTACTCCCAACTAATATTATATAAATTTTTCAAACAATTATACCACTACTCATTCAATAGGCTTTCACTTCAACTCTTCCCCTTTTTTCATTCTCACTCCTTTCAACCCTTATTTTTTAATTAAAGTGCTTAGAAGTTTTGGATTAAATTAAAGGTCAATTGAAAGAAAAGGATTAAGCTTCATATGTGGCTACCAAAGAATAGGCTTAAGGCTCAAAGAGGCTAACTAGAATAATTTATTGTGGGTAGGTAAAGCAAAGGATAAAAATAAAGCTAGTCAAAGAAACGCTTATATCATCTCCTAAACTCAACATTTTTCATTTTGTTTGGAAAAAACACCGGGCAAGTTCTAGACATCAATATGAAAATATGGAATATCACAAAATTCTAACACACATGGCACATTTTCAACTCAAGAAGGATCCATGCAGACTCTTAATTAAGCAAACAACAAGAGTTCAAATTTAAGCTAAAACAAAAGAGTCAAGTAAAAGAGTCTAGGCGTCTCAAAAGAAGTCATTCACTTTTCACAGCATGCTTTTGAATTTCAAAATACAATTTGCATCATTCAGTCAATTATAATTCTTAACTAGAGCACCTAGTATTCAATTGGTCCTAAAGACTTTTCTTAAAAATAAAACAAAAACTACTCTAAAATAAAAAAGATAGTCAGTTCAAAGGGCTCCCCCTCGGAAAAGAACTAAAAATAAAAATCAAGGGGTGGAGGAGGTATGCTCTACTAAAGAAATAAAAAGCTAAAAACTAAAAAAAACTATTCTACTCTAAAGAACAAAATAAAATCTTTTTGTGCTTTTAGACATTTTCATTTTTTTCAATTTTCTCATATAAAGCAAGTAATAAAAACAAATAAAGCAAGTCTAAATCCAATAGCATACTTTACCCTTAATAATAATCAATGACCGAAATATATCCCATCCTATACTTAAATTCATGCTTTGTCTACAAAGCATCAAATAAAGTAAAATAGAGAGTTAAGAATACTCCCTGAGGGCCTTTAGGGCCTAGCTAACAGCATGGCTTTCTCTCAATCTTTTCATCAAAGAGGTAGATGACTCCACACTTAGTTTCTAACCATGCTCTTTAGATCCCAAATTGAGGTACTTAGACTTTTCTAAATCTTCACACACAAAAACAAAACACAAGTGACACTATAAATTAACAAAAATCAAAAACTACCGCTATTACAACTTGGTTGTGTCCCAAGCAGTGCCTAATTTACTATCGCAGTATGACCCATCACTTGCACCACTTTTGATTTCACTTTGACGATATGAATCTTACCTCTAACATCTTTTCTAATTTCCTACTATGCTCAAGGAGTTGTGGTGTAAATATGAAGGAACCAAGCCATAGATGTTGCCTCTTGCACTTTTTGAAACTTAAGTGAGGAATGTCATTTTGTCTTTTTGGTATTTAAAAGTTCAAAATATGCGGGTCTTGTTCCTCATTCACACACTTTTCCATTGGTTTGGAAGGCTCAATTTTCATATCGCCAATCAAATATAATATCAAAAAGTGCTTAAAATGAGGTCCAATATGCCTCAACTCCAAAGTTTCATTCTTTGTGACATTCTCAATTTTGCACACCTCCTCAACATTAGCATCAATCAAAAGAGAATACTTGAATGGTTGAAATTCCTCTTTCTGCTCCATAAGTTGGCCAGTGTCCACAACAATTGCTGGTTGGGAATCTGATGCTTTAACCTTTTCATTTAACTGAGCTTGTAGGTCATAGATATCTAAGCTAAAATAGTCGACTTCTTATATAAGTTCAGTTATGTTATCTATAAATTTTGTGGCCACATCTGTAAGAGAATAACAAAGAAACCCATAAAATCTCATTCGTGAAGCTTGTTTCTCTAGCCAAGATTGACTCACTACTTCTGTTTCACATAGTCGACTTTATGCAAAAATTCTTTCACTTCTTTTGGAGGTTCATCCTTAGTATTAGCTAAGTATGTAACTTGCAGATCAAACAAGTTTTAGCCTTAGACTTTATTTCTGAGAGTTTAGCCTTAAACCTTTACCTTCCTTTCCTAATTTTCTCAGTCTGCTCTCTTAAAAGTGTAGTGTACTCCTACATCTGTCTTATCAAATTATTCATTTGAGTATGAATTTCTACATCCTTCACTTTAATACCCCTGTCAACATCATAAATAACAGAAGAATCATAATAGGAGCTCAGGAATGAGGGATAATAGTAAGGACAATCATTCCAATGACCATCCAAACGACCACATATACTACAAAAATTCCTCACAAAGGATTGGGAGGGTGCACAACACCCTCTCCCAAGAAAATTATGACAATTTACATCCCAGTGTGGTCCTCTATAGAACATAAAATAAATATCAACATATGAATTCCTATCATTCAACCAATTTCTATTCCAAGATGACATATTAAGAAGGGTGGCATAATATACTTTTTTTCTTTTGGTTTTTTCTTTCTTTTTCTTTTAAATAAATATGTATAAAAATTCAATAAGAAAAACAAATTATGAAAGTAAAACTTGAATAAATAAAAAGAAAAGTTTGATATAGATAACCATTTAATTTCTAAGTCCCCAGCAATGATGCTAAAAACTTGTTGCATCCAATGCATGCGCAAGTGTACGCGATCGTACAAGTATATAGGATTGTAAGTCCAGATATCGTACCCACGGAGACTTGTCGATTAAATATTCACTAAATTAAACTAATGTTAACTATTAATTCAAGGGATAAAAACTAGTGATAGATTGACAGATTAACTAAACTAAGGATAGAGATAGGCTAACTAATGAATAATTGACTAAATGAAGAGCGGATTCTTACGAAATCAATCTAGGGCTATGGATTTGTTATCAATCATATTGAGTAATCACTTGAACTTATTTTGATAATTTATCGAGTTATTAAGTGCAGGTTGATATTCGTGATGTTGAGCATCTTTTCGAACTGCCTCTACGCCTACTCGACTATTCCTAATGCCTATATTCCTATGGTTGTCAATCGATAGAAAAGTGCATGTGATATACATTATAAATTAACTAAGCAAGGCTAACGGGTATATTCCTATCCACGTTAGCGAATCATTCCCTCCTCTATTAGGGATCCAAGACCAAGATCTATCTTCTCTTATTCCGTACGTAGATTCTCTATTCCTAGTTCAACCCATGCACCATAGATAATATTCAAATGTTTACCAAGCAAACAAATAATTAAGAGCAAGAGAAAGTAAGCAACCAAATGAGACGTAGCACGACGATAGATATCTTAACAAACCAAATCAAGTTCATACAACAATAATTATAAAGCTATCATAACCCTAGATGAGAAGTCCAACTCCACATAGACATGAAAGAATTACTATAGATCATTTAATCAAGAACATAAAAATATATATAATGGATAAAAAAGGATAAAACTGAAGTTTCTGGCCTCCACGGCGGCTCCAAGCTCTCCCTAGGTCAAGTGTTCTCCTAACTTTCGTGCCTCCCTCTCTTTTTACTCGTCCTCTATGTCATTTCTATTGATTCGCCTTTAAAATTTGAAGAAAACTAGTATTTATAGGGTTTCAGGGGGTATTGGGACAGTTTTGGGTCGTTTAGACCAAACCTGGCCGAAATAGGCAAGATTTGGCATATGGCCTCACCTAGGGTGGCGCTTGGGGTGACCTCTTGCCATGTGTTTTGGCAAACGTCAGGTCTCTCCTGGTCATTTACACTACGGGGGAACCTAGGGCGGTATATAGGCCCCTCCATAGAGCATTTTTTGCTTTTTTTCATCGTTAAGCTTTCGTCTTGATCTACTTTCCATGGACATGCTCCGAATCATCATCCTCAGCTCTTACTCAAACTTTAAAGCTCTATAATCGCTCCATTATGTTTAAAATCCGTGCAAAGTCCTTTACTTTTTAATCTACACATCAAACAACCTACGTAAGCATAATTCACATAAACTGAGCTCAAAACCATCTTAAAATAAGTAAAATGTGAGGCAAACTATATTATAAAAATACTACTTTTAGCCTCACATCACCTGCTCCAAGGCATCAAACTCATCTCTTAACCTCTCCCTCAATCTTTGAGGTACATACTTCTCAAGAAAAGTCTCAAAAAACTTTGTCCAAGTCAAGAGAGGTGAACCTGCTGGCCTACAACCAAGATAATACCTCCACCATTGTTTCGCTACTCCAACCAACTGAAAGGTAGTGTAATCTATTTCATGTGACTCAACCAAATTAAGGTTATGCAACCTCTCCTCACAGCTAACCAAGAACTCATAAGCATCCTCCTCGAGTGCACCACTGAACCTGGGAGGTTCCAATCTCACGAACCTATCAAATATCTTCTCCTCATCAACTGTCACCACTTTTCTAGGCACAACCGATGGAGTAATAAGTCTAATCAGTAAAGCATCAATATGAAGAACCATAGCAGAGAAGGCTGCGCCCTGGGAATCTGAAATCGCTCTCTAGTTTAATATCCATCAAGAGTGTCAGGTAGATCTCATGTATGAGACATACCCTCCAAATAACTCAAGAGTCGAATCATGGTATCCTATAGCATGGGAGCAGTAATAAAACCCTGAGGAACTTGGGCTGGCCCCATACCCTAAAGCTGATAATCTGCATCCACAAACTCAACCTCTGGCTCAGGGGATGCCACCCTGGCATACCCCCTAGCCGAAACTGCCCCAAAAACTCTACCTCTGCCTCTTCCATAGTCGCGATCCCTGCCTTAACCCCTAGCTTAGGCTCAACAGCTGGTGCCAGATCATCACCCTCAGTAGAACCAGATCATGTCCTCACCATAGCTGAAAGAGTGAAACACAAGATTAGAAATCAAGGAGTAAAAAAGTCCCATGATAAGGACTGAAAGATTAGAAACTTTCCTAACGATGTCCCGTAGCCTCCCGGATATAGATACGGACGTCATCATACTGATCCGCAAGACTCTACTAGACACTTGCTCTTATACTCATGAGACTGGTAAACCTAGTGCTCAGATACCAACTATCATGACCCAAAAATTGTAGGGGTTTTGATGGAACCTATCCTAACCCAACCACGGTAGGTAAGACAAACCCATCCAAAGTGAACAACTTAAAATAGGGCAAGATAGAAAAATACAAATGTGATTTATGAAAAACAACTCATATATACTCGAAATAGAAAGAAAATGATACATCAAGAATCTCAAGACTCAACTGTCATAACCTCCTTAGTATAGATACGGACGTTATCATACTGATTCGGGAGACTCTACTAGACACTTGCTCTTGTACTCATAAGACTGGTGAAGCTAGTGCTCTGATACCAATTATCATAGCCCAAAAATTGCAGGAGTTGTGATGGAACCTATCCAAACCCAACCAGAGTAGGTAAGTCAAACTCATCCAAAGTGAACAACTTAAAATAGGGCAAGATAACAAAATACAAATATGATTTACTAAAAGCACTCAGATATACTTGAAATAAAAAGAAAATGATACATCAAAAATTTCAAGACTCAACTGTCATTACCTTCTTAATATAGATATGGATGTCATCGGGGGGTATTGGGATGGTTTTGGGTCATTTAGACCAAACCTGGACGAAATAGGCCAGATTTGGCATATGGCCTCACTTAGGGTGGCGCTTGGGGCGACCACTTGCCATGTGTTTTGGCAGCCGCCAGGTCTCTCCTACTCATTTACACTATGGGGGAATCTGGGGCGGCACCTAGGCCCCTCCGTAGTGCATTTGTTGCTTTTTTCCATCGTTTTGCCTTTATTAAGCTTCCGTCTTGATCTACTTTCCATGGACATGCTCTGGATCATCATCCTCAGCTCCTACTCAGACATCAAAGCTCCATAATTGCTCCATTATTCTCCAAATCCATGCAAAGTCATTTACTTTTTAATCTACATATTAAAATAACCTACATAAGCATAATTCATATAAAGTGAGCTCAAAAGCATCTTAAAACAAGTAAAATGTAAGGCAAACTATATTATAAAAATATTACTTTTAGCCTCACATCACCTGCTCCAAGGCATCAAACTGATCTCTTAACCTCTCCCTCAAACTTTGAGGTACATACTTCTCAAGAAAAGTCTCAAAAAATTGTATCCAGGTCAAGAGAGGTGAACCTGCTGGCTTACAGCCAAGATAAGACCTCAATCATTGTTTTGCTACTCCAACTAACTAAAAGATAGTGTAATCTATGTTATGTGACTCAATCAAACCGAGGTTATCCAACCTCTCCTGACAGCTAACCAAGAACTCATAAGCATCATCCTCGAGTGCACCACTAAACCTGGGAGGATCCAATCTCACGAACCTATCAAATATCTTCTGCTCATCAACTGTCATCACTATTCTAGGCACAATTGGTGGAGTAATAAGCCTGACCGATAAAGCATTAATATGAAGAGCCATAGCAGAGCAGGATGCGCCTTGGGAATCTGGAAACCCTCTCTAGTTTGAGATCCATCATGAGTGACAGGTAGAGCTCATGTATAAGACATACCCTCTAAATAATTCAAGAGTCGAATCATGATATCCTGTAGCATGGGAGCAGCAATAAAACCCTGAGGAACCTGGGCTGGCCCCACACCCTCAGGCTGATAAGTTGCATCCAGAAACTCAACCTCTGGCTCAGGGGATGCCACCCTGGCACACCCCCTTAGCCGAAACTGCCCCAAAAACTCTACCTCTGCCTCTTCCACAGTTGCGACCCCTGCCTCGACCCCTAGCTGGGGGTCCAATAACTGGTGCCAGCTCATCACCCTCAGTAGCACCAGATCGTGTCCTCACCATAGCTGAAAGAATGAAATACAAGTTTAGAAATCAAGGAGTGAAAAAAGTCACACGATAAGAACTCAAAGATTAGAAACTTTCCTAAGGATATCCCATAGCCTCTCGAATATAGATAGGGACGTCATCATACCGATCCGTGAGATTCTACTAGACACTTGCTCTTGTACTCATGAGACTGGTAAACCTAGTGCTCTGATACCAACTGTCATGACCCAAAAATTGTAGGGGTTTTGATAGAACCTATCCAAACCCAATCACGATAGGTAAGACAAACCCATCCAAAGTAGACAACTTAAAATAGGGCAAGATAGCAAAATACAGATATGATTTGCTAAAACAACTCAAATATACTCAAAATGGAAAGAAAATGATACATTAAGAATCTCAAGACTCGGTTGTCATAAGTACAAGAGCGGCCTCTAAAAGTGAAAGCCAAAACTGAAATACACATTGTCCAAAAATAGATGAGAAAGAAATAAAAGATAGATGAAGCTAGGACAGACTCCGAACACGGGAGCTCACCACAACTTCAAAAAGCAGTAACACTGCACAATCTCTAGCCATGGGGTCTGCTCATATCAGGATTTGTATCATAAGGATGCAGAAAAGTAGGGGTGAGTATAGTCCACTTGTACTCCATAGGCATCATAGGCCGACTGAGCTTAAACAGATACTATATTGAATAAAGAATACTAAAGTAGCCCTGCACGCAGAAAAGTCTCAATAGTTCAATATTAATAATAACACGATATATCTCAATCTTAATGACAATCTAAATGACGATGCAATACAATGATATAAGATGAAATGCAATGTCCAATGTCTATCAAAAATCAACATTGTCCGGAATCTTACCTCGGACAAAATGAACAGTGTCCGGAATCTTACCTTGGACTAAATCAATAGAAGGTGGATCTTTTTCTTTCAAAAATTGATATTTCCAATATTACAAACAAAAAATCCATGAAATGAATGTATATGCATGTGCAGAATGAGATCATGAACCAATACAATGATAAATATAGCACCACAAATACAAATCAACTCAGGACATAGTCTACAAGCCTCAATATCAAATCCGGAAATCATGGTTCCTTATCACTAACATTGTATAGGCTCCAACTTGGACATCACAATGATAATTTGACTCAATTATTATTTAAAACCATAATTTTACCCAACCCATAACATTTTTTACACGATAAGTCCCTACTCAAGCAAAGTCCAAAGAAAGTTAAGTCATAACCTACCTCGAAGCATAACAACAAGACTCTATTATATCACACTTGACCATTTCCTTCACAAATAGCTTCCGAATGCAACCACTCTATCAAATTAAGTTCTACACATAAATACGAGACCAATGATACCTATATTGCTAAGGTTCTAATTTGGGTCCAAAAAGTCAACCCCAAACCAACAAGGACAAAATCGAAAGTTTATTTGAAAATCAATTTACCCAAAGCTTAAGGAGTTCACATATGAAATTTTATTGAAAGACGGAGTTGAAATCGAGCGTGAAACCATTAAAATACTATTCTTTAACTTTACCGAAAAACCCCAAATTTTAAGTTGAAAACCCAAAATTTGAAGGTGTAATCATGAAATAATCATTAGGGAATATTAAAATATTGGTTAAGAAACTTACCCAATGAAGAGATCTTAAAGATCTCCTTTCGAATCATCCAAAAATGTGTTTTCAAGCTTCCAAAATTGAGTTAAAAAGTGTCTTTAAGAAAGAGAAATAAGATTCTAAAAAGGCTCCCACGCACCGCAAAAGCGACCCCTGACCGCAAATGCGGTACAATGCCACAATTGTGGCATTTGGACCTGCCACCAATTTTCCACAAAAGAGGCCCCTGACCACAAAAGCGGTGATTGCAAATACGGTGAACCACTGCAATTGCAGATACCAGACACCAACAACCGCCAAAACTTCCAAAAATTTGGATTCAGCCCTCAGAATTCATTCGGAACCTCCCGAACATAAACTGACTATGTTAATAGATCAAAATCAATATTCCAGACTCAATGGAATCATCTATTTGCCAATGTAGGTCATTATTACCGAATGTTATTCAAAGTCAACTGTATGTCTAAACTTCTAACTTTTCAATCAATTATCCAAAATGCATTCGAATATCTCGGGACCCAAACCAATAGTACTACTAGCCTAAAAATGGCATTCTGGAACTAACAGAACTGACAGAATTCTCATATGATGCCTCGAACTCTAAATGTTGATCAAAGTCAATCATATCAACTTTAAAACCTTTCAAAATGAAAAGGTCTCTTAGAATCCAACCAAACACCTTGGTTACCATTCCACCCACTTTCGCAGACCACAAATAGCGTAATACAACTACGAAAAGGGGCAAAGCAATCAAAATGCATGAAAAAAATAAAAAATTACTTTGAGGGTTGTTACACATCCTTAGGTCCTCCTACTATTGATTGAAATCTTTTGAATTCAAGTGTTTTTTTGAAATAATTTACAAGATAACCTTTAAATTTCATGCCCCCCTTTAGTTACTTCAATTGCAATCGAATAGTGAAATTTATACTAGTTAGGGTAAAACTATAATCCTATTCCTTGTGGGATCGACCTCAACTCTATGTTGAGTAATTATATTATGACGATCGTGTTTATTTCTCAATTCGAGAGGTGGATATGGACTTCACCGCACCTCTCCCAAAATCAAAGACAAAGGTGAAGTAGGAACTAGGAAAGACACAAAGCATAAGTTTAAGGTAAGGCCACAACATTAGAGAGCCTCGGGAACTAACCCTACTCCTAGAACCGACAGGCATGTTCAAAATATTATAGAATGGGGTACAAGGGGAAGTGGCCCTTGATTTGTAGGCCAAACCTCATTCAAAGCATGGTGCAGAGCGTCTTTGACCATGAAATGATGACACAATATGTGGCATGTGCCATCACTGAAAAGTCTGATGTAGGGTACAATGTCTTAGAAGATGGAGAGTGTGAGACGGTTCACCTACTCATTAATGAGAGGGAATATTTTTTGTCCACTAGCAAAGAAGGAAGCTTCTCACCGCCTTCTCTCCTGATGAGAAATCTTATTTTTTTCTGTGTCAGGACTTGATTACAAATAAAATAAATGCTATGAATCAATACGACAACACATGAAAAGCACAATTACAAAAAGGGTGCTCCAATTGCAAACAAAAATGTTATAACTTGGTATAATTGAGCGCAAAATAATGCGATTACAAAAACAAATCACCTACACACACTGGAGGCATGAGCTCAAGCACCGAGACTCCTCCCAGGAAGGGCCAATCATTGTCAAGACTAGTACTCTGCGCTTCTGCATCTGAGTGTCCCTCCTCTAAATCTAAATCTTCCTCTCTAGGCTTAGGGTACAAAGATCCATCCAAATCAACTTAGGTTTAGGGCTTTGAAATCTCAACTTATTTTGGGCAACTTATACATTTTTGGGGGGAAGAAAACGTATATTACCTAAAAATGGAAAACAACATAAATCATGAGCATCTTTATTTACCATATATTCTCTCTTCAAACTTGCCAATAATAGCTCAAATCATCATTCACATATAACTGTATATGACACGCGTATATACAACTACAAAATAAAATAAGAAATAAAAGTATAATTGAATCTGGGTTTGTGTTTTGTATAATTGAATCTCAGTTGAGTTTTGTATATGAGATTATACTTATCATTATATACATTTGAAACGTATATGCTTAGTTAACATGAATCTCAATTTGATATATACAATTAAAATTTGTGCAATTGTAATGCTTTGTTTTTTGTTATACATTTGTATATGAGATTCAAACTTTTGAGGTTAAAATGTATATGAGATTCAAACTTTTGAGATTAAAATGTATATGAGATTTATACATATCAGTATATACATTTGAAATGTATATGCTTAGTTAACTTGAATCTCAAATACATATATACATTAGATGGTGAACACATGAGTATATGAAATTGCAAAGTACATGAATGGTTATTTGTATATGAGATTTTTCAGCTGTATCAGTCAATTATGAAGAGAGAATATTAATGAGAGTAAAAGATGCATGATTATGAAGATTTCCATTTTAAAAAGATTTTCTAACTAATTTTTAGGAATCTAATTTTATGGTATATACGTATTATAAGTGTTTATATACAAATCGAGGGCTGATTTTAGAACTTGAAATTAGCTACGCTTTGTAATTAAGAAACTTAAGCTATGGGTCCTGAATAATTTAACAAACTATAGCTATTTATGAAATTTTGGTAATACATAAATAATTCCTCTCTACCAACAACCAAACGACTCGTAAATACATTGGTCAATGGAACAGCGGTGTGTTTTTTACTACTACTAGTAATGAAAGAGTTAGGATAGCGCGCCATTCACGCCACATTGCCACTATACTCCTCCACAAAGCCAATCCCCGGTAACTGAAATCTCTCTGCTAAAGACACAAAGTCATCTTTAGTTATATTAATTTTTAAACTTCCATTATAATAATCAAATCATTAAACTATTAACCTTTAGGGTAAAGTCAATTAATCACAATACTAATATACTAATATGGGACGTAGATTGAGACAACGTCACTGCTCCAACTAATATGAAGAATAGTCCGTTTAAGACAAAAGTGTTCAGTTGAGATTTATTTAGGAGTCCTCCTTTTTATGTTTTCCTTCACTCCTTTTCTTATCTGAAAAGGAGAAAATTGGCTCATCTATCAACCATTTTCACTGCCCAATTTTGTTTCTTTCTTCATTTCTCTTTTGTTTTGCTGTCATATCTGCCTAATTTGTTTAATAGTAAAAATTAAAGGAATTTTAACTTTTAATCCCTTCTCTTTCTCTGATGTTAACTATTGTAATATTTTCTTTTAGTACTTTCAATCGTTATTAACTATGTGAAGTAGGATATTGTTGTTATTTCCCCCCCCTTGTTTATTAGTTTTAGATCTTTGGCATTTTTTAAACAAAGTGACGAGAAAGAAGGAGCAAATGGGAACAAAAGCAAGGCTGCAGAATCCAAAACAAACCCTATTTTGTTATTTTTTGTCGATATGTTACACTTTTCAATGATAGGCATATGTTAGTCAAACAAACTCAGTAGGTGTTTGGATTAACTTTTGGATTTTGGCTTCCAACTCAAAAGTCAAAAACTAGAATTTGTAGCTTTTGTTTTTTGGCTTATTTTTGCCTTATTAGCTTAAAAAAAAGTGCTTAAGAATATTTTTTTCATTTTACTCAAATATTTCAAAATTACTTAAAAGCTATTTTAACTTAAAAGCACTTAAAATAAGTCAATTCAAACATACTCTTAGCCTTTGGCGTAGCTTAAATGGAGGGCAATGGTTTTAATTGAGTTGTCGATTTTCATTGCTAATCTATCCACTTTCCAATGAGATATGTAGGATTCTTCAACTACTCTATTCGATTCCATCCATGTTCTGGACTTCCAAATCTGGTTCAAATTAACTACGCTCTTTCATTTTATTTTATGACTTTTGATTTAGTACTTTCTTTAAAAAATATTTATGAGGAATTTATTTTATTAAATTAACCTTTTTAATTATACTTTAGAAATCTAAAATTTGACTATTAGCTAGCTAGTACTTTATGTAGTTATTTAATGATAAGGATAATATTGAAAGAAATTCTTTTGATTTGTTAAAATGAACAAATAAAAAGAATTTTTTTTTTTTAGTATAAGGGTCAAGTAAAATAAAAAGGATAGAGTAATTCTTTTTAATTCATATTATTAAATAATTTTTTAATTGAATGTGCCAAAATCTAAGAAAAATCACTTATTATGAACTAGAAGGAATAAATAATCTTCTAGCAACACTTTCTTTTTAATTTTGAAAGTAGTAATGGTGAATGGAGGATCATTGACCATAGCAATGGAATGAAGCTCACATCTCGGTGTGTTAAACACTTATCTCCTTGTATGGTCTTGGCCTCTTGCTCAATTTTTTTTTTTAAATTAGTTTTTAAGATTGAGTTAAATTCAAGATTTATTTCTTTATTACTTCATGAAAGTAATCTTAGTTAGCGTTTATCATAGATTTTTTTATATCAAATTTTAAAATTTTATTTTTAAGTATCTTTTTGGCTATTAAAATTTGATCAAATTTTGAAAATCTGATCTTCAAATATTTTTAAGTTCTCAAAAATTGGTCATTTTACTTCCACTCCCAAAACTTCAAGTAAAATGCATATTCAAACATAACTTCAAGTTACAAAATCAAAACTTCAAAAACTTAAAATTTTCAAAATTCATGACCAAACGATAGCTACTAGGCAAAACAAACAAGCAAAAATATTAAGATACCATATTTTATGACAAAAAAAAATGGTAGCTAACACTATCTCAAAAAACTAGTGCAGTTCACACTTGAGGATTATTCTTAAATATACTTTGCCTAAAATGTAAAATCATACTCCATCCATCTTAAATTATTTATCGTAATTTTTAAAAATAATTATTTTTCCTTCCATATATATTTACTTTTTTACTATATTTAAAAATAAAATTTCTTTTTTATTTATGCACTTTAGCATATCAAGAGAAAGACAATTTTGGTATTCTTAAAAATTAGTTACTCAAATTAATTAATAATTGCACCAAAAATCATTCTCGTTAGGATAGTAAGACTTCATTTAAAAAATGATTTAGAACTTAAATTGATATATACGTAAAAAATAAATTGTTAGATTCAATATTTTTTTATCCAAAATTAGTCTAGGTTTTATTCTACATGGCATGAAAAATAAAAAATTAATATGACATAACATGTCAACTAAGATTTCTTAGTTATAGTTGGATAACTTTAAAGGAAAAAAAGTTCAAAAATAACTTTAGTGGAATATTCTCAATAGTTGAATGACCATTTAGGGGGAGAAATTCAAAAGTGATTTTAGTGGGGTTTTCTCAATACTAGGTTGACCATATAGGAAAGAAAATTTCAAATATGACTTTGATGGGATTTTCGCAATATTTGAGTGACCATATAGGAAATTGGTATGAATAAACATCTTAAATGTGAGAAAAGAAATCAATCTACCTCAATTCAAAATTACTTAATAAATATCTCTTGAAAATTGAACACTATTAAGAAAGTACTTCTTCGTTTATTTTTAGTTGTCATATATACTAAAAATAATTGTTTCAAAATACTTGTCAATTTAAAGAATTAAGAGAGAATTAATTATTTTTTTCAACTTTGCTCTTAGCATTAATTATTCTAGAACTAAGAGACACATATATAGACAAAGATTAATAAGGAGTATATGAGTCAAATTTCACTCCTAATTAATTTTTCTTAATGATTGTGCAAATTCTTATCACGACAACTAAAAAGGAACCATATCCTCTACTTTATTCGATTGTTTAACCATATCCTCCATTATATTGTTTGCTATATTGGCCCTCACCATAAGCCAAAATGTTGTATATACCCCTACAATAACGATGAGGACGCATGGATGTGCGAAATTGCATGACCCAACTCAAAATTAAAAATACCCGATTGACTGAATTTTACCGGTGATCCATCTGAAAAATCCACCTCAATTAAACCCCTAAACCTAGTAAACTCAAATCCCTTCCATTTTAGCGAAATAAAATAGGGTTTACACACATTTTTCGAACTTTCTCCCGTTTCAGTGAGAAAAATGCAATTGAAGGATTAAAAAGTAGGTTGTTTCATCTAAATTTTGTTTCTTTTACTGAGTTTAGATGTGTTTAATTTGTTTCTTTATTAGGGTTTGTAATTTTTGAGAATGCCGAAGAATAGAATTTCTTGTGCAAAGACTTATTATTGCGGAATACAATTTACGTCAAAAACTCCTCCAATTTTTGAAATAAAATTTTATAAGTGTGTTAATCGTAATGTAAGTTTTTTTTTTTTTTGTGGATTAATGTCTTTATGTTGTTCATAATAATTATTTATTTTAGTTTTCTTTTTGTTAGTAGAAAGGATGTGGTTGTTGAAAATGGGACAATGAAGATTTTCCTGATACTGTGATTGTTAGAAATACAATGTTTTTAGTTTAAAAATATATATATAATAAGAAAAAAGAAAATAATAGCAGTGGCAAATTTAAAGCTAAAATGGTGGAGTACTCCCTCCATCTATTTTTACTTGTTTAATATGACTTGATTCATCTCTTAAAATACAATAAATAAAATAATAATTTTACTATATCACTTTTGAGTATAATAAATTTAATATTTTAAAAAATAAATAATTATAATTAATGATAAAAGTAAATAAAGAATTATATGATATATTTTGTCTTAATTTTTTTAAATTAGATAAATAAAAATAAATGCCTATTTTTATTAGAGTGAATAAGTAAAAGTGACAGGGAGCAGTAAACAAGAAGATGTAAGTGGCAAAGTAGTGGGCGGATAGTCCATAATAAAGAGGCAGTGGGCAGAGACAATTGCTGGTTTTTCGCCGTTACACACTCCAAAATCTCTTCACTCTTCACCACCACTTTATACTTTACTTCATTAAACAAGACTTCAAATTTTGACTAAACAAATCATTGAATCCACCAGCTTTTAATTCTCTCCACATCAAAAGACTAGTACTCGAGCAACGAAGAAGCAGAGCCTGCCTCTGTGCTTTTCTTTTATTTCTCTTTCTCTTTCTCTCTCACACACAGAGACACACTACTGACTGACAAACTCTTTAATGCCTCCCATCAGTCTAAGAACTGTCCTCCCCTTTTAAGTTTAAACCAAACACCAAAAGTTTCTCTCTTTCTGTTCAGACTCTCCAACTTGTTTGCTTTCTGGTGAAGGTGACATATTCACCCTGTTTCTTCCTCTCCATCTCCAACCACTGAGAATGTTTCTTCTTACCTAGCTAAGACCTTTCTAATATTCAGTGAATCATTTTCCTTGTATTTTCTTCTGTGGCGCTTCTTGATATCGTTAGAGAAAATGTTGTTGCACATATTAACTGTTTTATCCTTAGCACCGTTTCTGGTGGAGTGTTTGGACCCGGCATTCAATGATGATGTTATGGGTTTAATTGTTTTCAAAGCTGGATTCACTGACCCTAAATCAAAGCTTACATCTTGGACAGAAGATGATCCTACTCCTTGTAATTGGGTTGGTATAAACTGTTATCCTCAATCCAATAGAGTTTCTGAGATTTTGCTTGATAGTTTCTCTCTTTCTGGTCATATAGGGAGAAGCCTCTTGAGGTTACAATTCTTGAGGGTTTTATCTTTATCTAACAATAACTTTACAGGGAATATCAATCCCATTCTTGCTCAAATACCTAGCTTGAGGGTTATTGATTTGAGTCACAACAGTTTGTCAGGGTCAATCCCTGATGAATTTTTTCGACAATGTGGCTCTCTACAATCTGTTTCCTTTGCCAACAACAATCTCACTGGCCAAATCCCTGACTCTTTAACCTCTTGCTCAACACTCCAAAGGGTTAACTTCTCATTTAACCGGCTTTCAGGTCAATTGCCCTCGGCTTTATGGTCCCTAAGTTCTCTTCAATCCCTTGATGTTTCTGATAATTTATTGGAGGGTGAGATTCCTAAAGCAATTGAGGGTTTATATTCTTTGAGGTCAATTAATTTAAAGAAAAACAAGTTTACTGGTTGGCTGCCTGAAAATATTGGCAACTGTGTGCAGCTCAAGTCAATTGATCTCAGTGAGAATTTGCTTAGTGGGGGCCTTCCTGAGTCTATGAGAAGACTGGGGTTTTGTACCAATATGGATTTAAGATCAAATTCGTTCAATGGGGAAATTCCAGATTGGGTAGCAGAGATGAAGAGCCTCATGGTTTTGGATCTTTCTGCAAATAATCTTTCTGGTAGGATTCCAAGCTCTATCGGAGATCTTTCATTGCTAAAGGAACTGAATCTGTCAAACAATCAGTTTGCTGGAAGCTTGCCTCGGTCCTTGATGAAATGCATTGACCTTGTAATCTTGGATATCGCCAACAACTTCTTGACTGGTAACCTTCCTTCTTGGACCTTCAGATTGGGAGTAAAGAGCATTTCCCTTTCTGGGAATAGGTTTACTGGACATATGGATTTTCCGCCCATATCCATGGCTGCTTCCTATCGTAACCTTCAAGTTTTAGATTTGTCTTCCAACGCATTATCTGGTGAAATACCGTCTGCCATTTGGAATATCAGTAGCTTGCAGGTCTTGAATATTTCCAGCAACTTTTTGTCTGGTACTATCCCAGAAGCTGTAGGTAAACTAAACGCTACTCGAATTCTTGATTTAAGTCACAATCAACTAAACGGAAGCATTCCCAATGAAATTGGGAATGCTGTTTCATTACTGGAACTCAAGCTGAGAGAAAATCATCTGAGTGGTACAATTCCTGCAGATATAGCAAATTGCTCCGCCCTAAGTTCAGTGTAAGTTTCCTGCCACTTCCATCTCATTTTTCTTCAATGTTTGTTCTCTTTACCACAGTTACACCAAGGCTGTATTTAGCTTTTTGATCATGTTATCTTCTTTCAAATTGCAGTTATATGCATCATGATGTTTGCATTTGTTATGGCTGTGTGATTCTAACCTGTTCTGCATCTTTGATTGTGTAGGGACCTGTCACACAACAACCTCACTGGCCCTATCCCTCCTGAGATTGCTAAGTTGACCATTCTTGAAGTGGTAGATTTCTCCTTTAACCAATTTTCCGGAACCTTGCCTAAAGAACTAACCAATCTTTCCCACCTTGTCACATTTAATGTCTCCCACAACCATCTCCAAGGTGAACTTCCAGTAGGTGGCTTTTTCAACACCATTTCTCCGTCATCTGTTGTTGGTAATCCATCCCTGTGTGGTTCTGTTCTCAACCACTCCTGCCCTGCTGTCCATCCCAAGCCTCTTGTACTAAACCCCAATTCATCTGACCCGAATCATGGTTCTGTTACTTCGCTTGGTCATAAGAGAATCATGCTCAGTATATCATCTCTCATTGCCATTGGAGCAGCAGTTTTCATAGCTCTTGGAGTAGTGATTGTCTCTATTCTCAATCTGCATGTGCGCTCTTCTATGGCACTCTCTACTGCGACTTTCACCTTATCTGGTGGCGATGACTTTAGCCATTCACATGGTACAGAAGCCAATCTCGGCAAGCTTGTTATGTTTTCTGGTGATGCAGATTTTATTGCTGGAACTCAGGCACTGCTCAACAAGGATAATGAACTTGGACGTGGTGGTTTTGGAGCCGTCTACAAGACAGAACTCGTAGATGGACGTTCTGTTGCCATCAAGAAGCTCAACATTACAAGTTTGATCAAGTCCCAAGAAGATTTTGAGAGGGAAATGAAAAGTCTCGGAAGCATCAGGCACGAGAACCTGGTGTCACTTGAAGGTTATTACTGGACACCTTCTCTTCAGCTCCTGATTAATGAATATGTATCTGGAGGCAGCTTGTACAAATTACTCCACGAGGAAAGTTCCAAAAGGAGCCTCTCTTGGCAGCAAAGATTCAACATTATTCTTGATACTGCGAAAGGCTTAGCCTACCTGCACCAGCTGAACATTATTCACTACAATATGAAGTCAACCAATGTCCTCATAGATGATGGTTCTGCCAACACGAAAGTTGGAGATTTTGGTTTGGCTCGTTTATTACCCGTCTTGGATCGTTACATCTTGAGCAGCAAGATTCAGAGTGCACTTGGATACATGGCTCCTGAATTTGCATGCCAGACGGTGAAGATAACTGAGAAATGTGATGTCTATGGATATGGCATCTTGATTCTTGAGGTGGTGACAGGGAAAAGACCTGTGGAGTACATGGAAGATGATGTGATTGTATTATGTGACATGGTGCGGGGAGCACTAGAAGAAGGCAGGATAGAAGAATGCATTGACAGACGGCTCCAAGGTAACTTCCCTGTCGAAGAGGCAATTCCAGTTGTGAAACTTGGTTTGATATGTGCATCTCAAGTTCCATCCAATCGGCCAGACATGGAAGAGGTGATCAAAATCTTGGAGCTAATTAGATGTCCATCAGAAAGTCCAGAGGAAATAGAGTAATGTTATAAGGTGTTTGTGGAAAACAAGATTATAGTGAATGAGTCATGTGGTGAACAGGAATTCAGTTTGTAGTTACATTGTTGACAGGAAATACATTTGGAGAAGGTCGCTATCCTCTTTGTTATTTTGCCATATCCAAATATCTATCCCATTTGTTAAATCTTTATGTGTTGTTATTTAAAAAAACTGGATTCCTCTTCACCAGCTCCAGTTTGGGGCCCTAGTTAGATTTTAATAGACTGGCATTGTCTTTATGTAGTATTGAGACATCCAACTTGTATCTCTGGTTGTCTTTTGCTTGTTTGACGTTGTTGTCCATACAAAGCTGAAAAATACATCCTTTGTATTTTTATAGAAGAAGCCCCACATGGATTCCTGATGAAATGAAAACATCAAAGTAGGCCACCATTTCTTGATCTTAAGGCATTTCATTTCTTTCAACACATTGGATATCATTCTGTTAACATATACCAGCATTTTAGATGATGCTAATGAGCAGTAACCTACCATAAAAAAAACAAAAAATCACGCACTTTGTGCTTTTCAAGAGTTAAACTGTCGGAATGTGATCATTATTTGTAAAACTATTAACAAAAATCCCTTTCTTGAATAATGAGAAAGAATCCATTTCACTACCACACTTGTGTTAAAGTAGGAGAGGTTGGTGAAAGAATGAATGCTTCGATGTCAAGTCTTACTGCAAGATAGAGGGGCACCTTAACTACACTTGTCCCATGTGCATGAAAATGGGTTGCTATCATGCCAAGTTTTAACAATAAAGAGCTTTGTATTTTTAATGTAAAAGTGAATTTTAAATGCAACAATAAAGATGAATATACTTCAAGTTTAAATAACAAAGCAAAAGTTTCGGATTCGTGTCTAACAATTAACCATGCTTCAGTTGCATATTACCATTGAGGGGCATCCATTCCATTTAGTATTTAGTGGTTTAATCATAATTTGACAATATTTTACATTGATCCTCAATTTATTAAAACACTCTTCTCCTTTATCCAAATTTTGAGGCAAGCACAATTGATGTTGCTTGTTGTACAAATCCAACAAACAATATTATTTGTGCAAGTTCAAATGATTATTGAAACACTTGTCCTGCCATATTTGGTCTTAGTTAATAACCATTATGCCTAAACAAGAAATAGTACGAATGGCCATCATTAACCATTATAACAGAGCCTACCAGCATTGTGCTACTCATAATAATTCATGTCCAATCACTCCTTGGATAGATTATGATGCAAGAAATACAGTTATTGCATGCTTGGGATTTTTTTAAAATAATATACTATCATCAGACCTACCATGATCAAGGGACTCAATTATGAAAAACAGATGTGTAATTTCCTAGTGTTCCAAAAAAAATTGAATGTCTTTAAGGCGTGAAACACTATTACATGATAGAAAAGAAAGGTATCTTGGACAGTGTATAGAGCAACATGATTTTTTTTTCTTTCAATTCTCTTCTCTTTTTCACTTTATCAGGACACAATGATGGGGACTCCATGTTAAACTTTCACTACTCTGCTAGTGCTATCTTTGCTTTATTAAAGATTTTTCATGAGTGGGGACAAAGCTTCTATAACCTTCAATCTGTTTGTTCATTTCATGATGAATAAAGTGAAGACTTGGCCATACGTATCCACAATACAAAAGTAAAAAGGAAGTGAGAGCTTCCGAAACTTTTGCAACCAGAAGCTTAGAAGAGTGCAATATTTCCTACTCCACTTTCTAGGAGAAGAAGATTGTACTGTAAGACTCCAATTTTAGGTTTCCCAACATAATGATAAAATTGAATGGTATAAAGAAGACCAGCATGTAGTACATCTGTATAAAGTAGTTGTGTTCCTTGATCTGTAATACAAACTTTTACAAGTTTGATGTATGAATCAATAGTTAACTATGGTCCTAGTCAACCTGAAAAAGAAAAAGCATGCTCATTTATTTTTGCTTAAAAAACAGAATAAGCAACTCACAAAGGAACGACTCACTTAAGATCAGATGAAAGATAATGCGGGACATTTTAGCCTAAACGTTCCAAGGCTAGGGCTCTTTTTTGGTTAGATTGATTGACAACCTCCGATTTTCTTTTCACTATTCATCCTTAAAATAAAATTACCTAAAGGCCTTGCATTTCCATTTTAATTTTATTCCTCCACCATTTGTGGTAAATAAAAGATTCGTCTTTACTACTAAATCTTAGGCTTTCATGGATCAATCAAAAGAAAAGCCATCAGTGTGAACTTCCTTACGAATTAGAGCAACAAATTATCCATTTGAACATGGCGCGATTAGAATCACACTATTCACATAGAAAAGAATGTACTTTCTGATCCATGCTGGCTGCTACAAGTAGTATTATATTACCAGAGATTCTCAAGAAAGAAAGACTTCCACTAGAGCAAGTAGGTATAATTTGTAATATCTCATTTCAATTAAAACATCGTTCCAACAATGAAAATACATATGTAACAACATACTGTAGTAGCTAAGCCAAAAACTACAGTCAAAAGAATGTGATAAGAGAGAGAATATCCAAGTTTGTAAAGACAAAAAAACTGAAGATTTAAATTACAAAAAAAAGTCTTCACACGTTTAGTTCTTCCGTGGTGTATGTACCTCTTGTAACACAGAACACTTCTTATTTCTCTTGGATATTCTATTGCTAATCATCCCAGTCATTTTCCCATCCGTCCTTTTTAGAAGACCTAGACGTGAGGCCATTAGCAGAGATGTTCCCATAGGTATGTCCCCCTGGTGACTTCACTGCATTCTCCTCATCCCAATCATCATCCCAATTCTGATCCCAACCATCTGCTGTACCAACATTTGCAGCTGAGGCAGATTCCGGCATTCCCATCTCTAATTCCTGATACGCAACTCCATCTTGATGTCTCTTCTTCCTTAGCTTGCAGCAAGCCCATGTCCCGCCAAAAAGTAGGGCTACAAGGAAAAGGAAATATGCACCATAGATGGGGGTCACACGCTTAGAATAAAGAGACACCTGCTGCAGAATGTTCTCCACAGAAACACGTCGGTCCAATTGAAGCCTGCAACTACCATCTTCAGCATTCAGCACTATTTCAGCACCTTTGCCCAAGATTGATGAAATATGGATCTACCATAGCAGATTTGTAATATTAGAATGAACGTCCAGCATAGCATAACTTGGAAAATTAACCAGCCTTGTACTTGCACAAAATTGCAAAATTACAAGCGAAGTACACATTGGGAGGTCTGCGGTTGTGGTTGGATAAAAACAAACTATCTGAAAGCACTTGGTAAACAATTCCAAGTGCCAAAGGTGCATAGGGATTTTGCATGAGCATCTTGCCAAAATGGAAACTTCTGAGATCTTAGAATTTCATTTCCACCCAATATTTTAAGCACAGAAATGTAAGACCCATTCTTTTAAGCACCGGAATAAATAGTGTCTGTAAATTCAGATTATAGATCTCCTTAATTTTATTTCTGTTAGCACCAGAAGTGCTTATAAAGTATCAAAATAAATTCTTGATCAAGTGCGTCGTACAGGCTCTTTTTATGGCTATATAGGGTGTCCTCAGACCTCTTATGAAACGGTGCTTTTATGAAAGTGCTATTATGAAAAATTCCTCTCAGAGAAGCTAGGGAATTCGCCAAGCAGCTTTCGCGCACCTCGACTAAATCCACGGGATACCTGCCACCTCCCACCAGCAACAGGTACCAGGTAATTCTATCCACCAAGGCTAGAACAGATGGGAGGAACCACCTAGTGTTTTTAGTCTCCGCTGGGATTTGACTCGGACCTCATGGTTCTTTAACCCACTTCATTGACCGCTAGGCCACACCCTTGGGTGCTATCCCTTAATAATACTTTTTAACGGTCCATTGTTTAATTTTATACAGATCTAATAAGAACGACATCATTGAATCAAGAAATTGCCCCATCTGTTATACTATCAAACGGTTAGGGATGCCTTCATTATAGTGATAAAAGTATTTATAATAACAAAGCCCATGGGATTTTCAAGGGTGAAGAGTGGGGAATATGTGATGCACTCCACCTGAATTGTGATGCATATACGACACTGAAAGAGAAATTGGTAAACTCATTATCAAAATAGAGTTATTCCTAAACTTTACTACCTTTATTCCCCGCTTATCCCTGCTTTGTGCAATTCAAAAACCCCAATTTTCTAGTTACATCACATACACGAGAATTTTGAGTGTCCCACTCAGCTTTGTCAGACGTCAAAATCCCATTAGTACCTAGAAGACTAGAAAACCTAATCTAAACTATCCTATGTTAGTCATCATCCTTTTGTAAACCAATTTTTTTGTGAGCCTCAATCCCATTCATACAGGCCTTTCAGCCCAACTTTACAGCCTTGGAACTCCAGCAACATAAATCTTCACTTCTAAACCATCTAATATCTAGAATACATTTGATTTTTATCAAAGATGCACAGAGCTACTATAAATGATAAAAATCACTCTTAAATCTCATTCCTACATTTGAATGACGACTGTTCCTCAACTTTGCCCCCAAGAAAATAAAAAAGGATAGCAGTTTCATAATATCTCCATGATCATGATTGGAAGAGAAATGAATATGTAGATGTGTGGTGTGTCATGCAAAGCCTAAGAAAAGACTGATCCTTCGTGCTGTTCAGTTATGGTAAGGGACCTTACTCGAACGATCTAAATGGAATATGACAAAAAACAGAGAGCCCTGTGAAAAACAAATCTACCCAACATCCCTTGTGGAATATAAGCCCCACACAGTAAGGCTGGATAAAGAAATAAACTCAACTGTAAGTAAAAACTCGTGACAGGAATTCCTATATAATACATTTGAGCTGCTTATAAAACATACATAAGAAACAATTGGAACTAAGACAATCATGATCTGAAGCTTGGAAAATATAAGTGGCAAAATGTTTCCCTTTCCTTCCAATTCTGCATTCCATTTGCCAATCAATGCATTCTTTCTCAAACGGAAAAAAACCATACTACATTCATTCACGGGATAACCAGAAATGTGGTCTCAATTTCACTCTAGATAATATATTATGAGGTAACAGGCATCTGGTACATGATATTCTCTGAAGGCTGATTTTGCTATCATTTCCCAAGTGGTTAAAACACTAATCAGTTGGTCAATCTAGCAGTTGAAGTTCAAAGGCGTGTGATACGCCCAAGTTAATTCTTCTCTTCACAGTATCACCTCAAGATACCTTGCTTAATTTATATAAGGGAGTTGGGGCCGGGGAAGGAGGAGCGCAAGTCAATATCAAGTACATCAACAGACTGCATACCTTTTCCGATTGATGTTTGGGTATTTTAATAGTTTGTGGAGAACCATCTAGAGGAGGTTGGATATTGATATTTACTTCCACTCTTTCTCCCCCTTCATTTTGCACCACAAGGAACAATTCAGTAGATCCTGTTAAATCATAAAAAGCAAACCTATCACAGATATCAATGACATTTTTCACTTACTATGACAAGACTAATGTAAAGCTTATTTGCAAGGTCAGTGAGAGGGAGCAGAAAGGTGAATTACACACCAAGAGAGAGAAAGAGAGTTCATGCCTCTATTCTATTGGCATGGTAGCAAAGAAAGAGACGCTGATCACAGTCTAACGGAACAAGGGATGAAAAACTGCAAGTTCTTGATGAGATACTTGTTGCTCTCTCTCTCTGCTCACCCACACTTCTATGTTTACAGGCTCAACTTTTCCGTATAATAGCAATTAGAGGTAAGAATTTTGTGACTGAACTGATGCAAATCCTGAGTAAAAGTAAAAGCCTTATTCATTTTGTAGATAGAACATCTATGTGTATTATTCTCTATGCTTATCAACACCCTAATCAATAGGATCATAATGTAAGTTGTCCTTGCAAAAACATTAACGTAGGTTTTACTTGGGAAGTTTTATGGTAGTTCCGTCTTTACATATGAAAGTTCACCGATCTCGCGACGAATTGAAGGGAAACATTTATGTAAGGACATTCATTTCCATCCTTGATTTTTTCTCCTTTTATTTCTAATTTTAATTTTGTGTTTTCTGAAACGTAAAAGGTTTTGACTTCTTTGGTTCTGTTGTCTCTCTTCTAATTTTGGTTTCTCAGTTCTCCATTAATTTTGTTTTCTTGGTTTTCTAATTAAGTTAGCCTTTCTGTTCTTCTATCTCTCTTTATTTTTTAGTTTTCCAGTTCTCCATCCATTTCTTTCCTTCCTTTTCAAATATTAAAAACTTGGCTTGATGATAAGCTAGCACAAAAGGAAAAGACAAAACAATCAACTGTAAGGAATCAATCAATTCAGAAAGAACCCCAACTAGCAAAAGTGCATGGAATAATTCCTGTAAAATAGGGAGAGAATTAAGGTTCCGTTTGGCCATGAGAACCAAAAAAAAATTCACTTTTTTGGAATTTTCAAAGTTGGAGTTGGAGTTGGAGTTGTGTTTGGCCATAACTTTTACAATAATTATCTAGATCTTAAATATATATTTTTAAAAAACATAAAATATGATTTAAAAATAAAATATAATTTAAATTGGGTTATTTTATGAAAATAAAAAATTTAGGATTTTTTCAAAAAAAATAAAAATTTAAAAGTGAAAAAAGTGAGTTGTAAAAAAGTTCCAAATACAACTCCGGAGTTGTATTTGGAATTTTTATGGCCAAACACTATTTCCGGAAAAAACTGAAATAATTTTCCGGAAAATAGTGAAAAATTCTCATGGCCAAACGCCTACTTAAGTTATCCACAATAGAAGAAGACCAAATGCAAAAAGAGCTCATATACCCTTCCTCTTTGAAGACATTGTGATGTTATAACTTGATTTACTTCCTCCAAAGATGATAGTTTCTTAACGGTCCTACTTAATAAAGCCAATAATTTATTCAATGCATGCAATTTATGAAGGAATTGGGGATAGAAGGTCGAAAAGAGGAACACAATGAATCAAACTAAGCCTGTCAACCGGGCCAGGTCAACCCGAAACCAAATCGGACCAACCCGGTTTTAGCACGGACTAGACCAAACCGATGTAAAGGGGGCTGGGCTGGGCTGTTCTACCTATTGGGACCGGTACCGGCCGGTTTACTTTTTCCGACCCGGATACGGAACCGGTTAGCCCGGTACTGTCAAATCATAAACAGTACCGGTTAACCCAATCCGGCCCGGACCGATCAACCCGGTTACACTTATAGTCTACAAACATTATTACCGTTGGACACTTATTAATAACTAATAGGTAATAACTAATAAGAATTATGACATAAATATTAAGCATTAATTATTAACTAAAAAATTATATTTAATAAAATATACTTCTAGAAGGTTTTTTTAAACTATTGAGTATTGTTTACTAAAAAATATATGGCCGTTTAAGACTTTAAGTTTGTATTTAATTAATAATTTTTTTTAAAAAAAATAACATTATTTTATTAGAACCCGGCCCGGACCGGCCTGGTATGGCCCGGACCCGGACGGGTCACTTCTAACCCACTTCAGCCCGAACCGGTTGAACCCGGTTCCCACAACCCGGAACCCAACCCAGTTTTCAATTCGGCTGGGTCCATTTTTCATTGAACCGGCCCAGCCCAACCCGGCCAATTGACACCCTTAAATCAAACACTTTTTTTGAGACAAGTAACAAACTCATGAATCAAACACTTGTAGTCCCCGTTCGTTTTTTCTTAGATTAAGATGTTAGAATCAGAAAATAGGTCTGCTAATAAAGATGTCTCTAAATTTTGCAACTAGATGAATAAGACTGTCTTCTGATCATCTTAATGAGTATAATTTATCTTTTTTTAAAAAAAATGAATTAATATTAAATTCAAAATAAGATACTAATTGGATATAGTATCCACAAAATATTAGAGAAATGTTAATTCACTTTCATTGTAAAAATTGTTTGTTTGATGACATACACTCTAAAAGCTAGCTGGTGGCCGTGATGGTTGGTGGTAGTAGTTTGTGGTGGTGGGCTAGTAGTGGTTGTTGAGGTGGTGGTTGTGCAGTACTGGCGCATGGTGGAGGTAGTCGGCAATGAGGGCAGGCCATGGTGGTTGTGCGGTGGAGGCTAGTGCTGGTGGTTCTATAGTGGTAGTAAAAGGTCGCCTTTGATGAAATCTTTAAGCAAACGTGTTAATGATTCTAAATCTACATAAAAAATCTGAATGAACCAGATCTATTCATAGCAAATAAGTGGTTCTAAAAGGAAAAGAACACTTAATGAATTCAAAACACTATTAAGTGAAAATAAATGGGCATCAGGCAAGTGTTAATGGAAATTTTGAGAGGAGAGGGATAGCTCGAGTCTTCAAATTCATCATGTAGAAGTTTCGCGCCTTTATATGCAACTTGGTACGGATAATCCAAGTTGCATTATAAACTAGGATGCAAACCTGAGACCGCCGACAATAGCCCCTATCATCAATAGCAAGATTATATCAGTACACAAAGAAGCTTTTTTGGTAATCGAGAAACCCCAAAGGGCTAACGGTGCACGGTTCGAGACTTGGGCCTCATTTGTTTACACTTAATGAAAGTCTTGATCTTAATCATTCAAATTTCAGTCATTAAGTCCATTTGTTTTGTAGGTATGAAGTCTTAATCATTAGATCTTAACCATTAAGTGCGTATTTTTAAAGTTTCAGCCACTTAATGGGTTGAATATATCTGAATTATTAAGATCTGCAACAAAGTCTTAGTATCATTAAGATGTTTCTTCAAAGATTTCTACAAAGATGGCAGTTTACCAACTTCGTTCATTCAACGCTACCGCCATCACCCACTATTGTAAACTACAGCCAATGTCGCCCACCACCCACAACCACCACTAGCCATCATTGACAATTATCACCACCAATCACCATTATTACAAAAACCACCAATCACTACCGACAATCATCACCATCGGTCGCTATTATATATCGCTAACCACCGTCATCATTCACCACCACCATTAGCTATCACTATCATCCACCACAACTATTAACCGCCAGCACCAACTACCACTATCAACCACTACCGCCAACCACCATCACCACTATCTACCACCCACACTACCACCAGTAACGAATACCATCCCTAATCGACAACCACAACCACCACCACTAGCCATCACCAACCTCAACCACCACCACTAGCCATCACCAACCTCAACCACCACCACTAGCCATCACCAACCTCAACCACCATATTTTTTTAATTTTTTGTTATTGATATAGTAGTAGATTAATTTAGTATTTTATTAAATTTTATATTTATTAATTTTTAAATAATAGCAAATTTTATACATTCAGATGTTCAAAAAATAAACAGTCCAAATTATTTAGTATTCAAATCTTAATACAACACCTTCATATTCAGATTCAAATATCTAAATCTTAATGCACATCTTAATATTCAGATGTGCATTCTGATTCAAATGCCTTAATATTAATGAAAACAAATGAGGCCGTAGTGGATAATAAACACGTCCCTCTACATTCTCCACTTAAATACCAAACTTTTGTTTGTGGTAGAGTTCAAATAGTGACATGCGCTAATCCACACATCACGTGTAATGCTCTTACTACTATACCAAAGCCCTGGGGGCTCAATACACAATGAAGTGCTCATACTAAATTCTAGGAAGGATAGCAAATAATTCCCCCTATGCACCAATGCAGAAAAAAGTCACACTATATGAGAAGTGTTTGCAAATAATCCTTTTCTCCTGCCCTACTCCTATCAAGTACAATATGTATATTCGTTCGTGTATTCACATCTCATGCAGCACTTCAATGACAAGTGCTTCTCTGCCAAAACTACAGATCAAAATCCAGTTCCACAATTAGGTCAGTATAAAAGTGACCAATTAATAAAAGAAATTAGGTCAGTATAAAAGCATATGTGTTTGCATATTTAAGAAATGTTATTGAGAATTGAGAGTTCTTTGGTCGATTCAAACAACTATCGTTAGACAATTAGCACTTAAGCAGTTACATATACACGATAATTTGAACTATTCTTCAAGGAGGCATCTAAACAGAGATACAAAAATCAAGTGCAGCCCAAACTTTTGTTGCTCCTTGTTCCCATCTTCTCTTGGTTCTTTTCTCTTACTATTCTTTTTTAGGAGGTGACGAGTTGGGATGGGGGAGGAAGGTCCTATAAGACAGCAAGAAAGATGCTCAAATTCAAACTTTAATGTATTAGAACTATATCTTAAGATCTTATTTTCAAAAAAAAGAACTATATCTTAAGATCTTATTTTCAAAAAAAAGAAGTATATCTTAAGATCTCATACGCCATAATGGTCAGATTTTAAGTTCTCTCAAGAAATAGTCCTACACAAAATGCAACAGTCAATTGCGTAACACTAATATTTCATGTATCTTTTTTTCAGAAATAAAGTCTCTCACAAGGAAACGAAAAATTCTCAAACATATCAGGAGGAAACCTTTTTCTGGGAATAAACTACAGCAAGCACCGCCAAGCTCCAATGGATAATATTAAGTGCAAGCTTTAGATATTGCCCTACTGAAACATTAGATAAGTAGTGATCAATACAATGTCCCTCTAGCTTTTCTTATACCTCTATGTAGCAAAATATCAGGCTTTAAACTCTTCAGGTTAAAACAAGTTGCAATTAGTAATCAGTTGTCAATCCAGTACATATCAGTTGGTTTACCAGTACCATAACAGTTCGGTCAAATTTCTTATTCAATGAAACATGTGTGTCTCATGAGCGAAAGGTTTACCATTCTGAGGCGACTGAATGCATGCAAGCAGTGTTTGTCCAATCCTGCACATTTTTGTAGCCTCCTGACAGCTCTCATTGGTGTTCACTTCCGAGTTTATTGTGTCATCTATGTTCTTCTTTTCTTCATTCTCCTTCTTTTCAACAGGTGAAGGGGTTTCAACAGTCATGTTTTTACCATTTTCAGAGCCATCCGGATCCAATTTTGGTAAGTCATTGCCTCCCTGAGGCTGAGGATCTTTAGGCTTCTCTTTTTCAGCTTTAGAGCTCCCACCATTCACTACAGTGGTATTTGGTTCCTTTGAATCAAGCTTTGTTGGACCGTTTCTTCCTTGAGGATCTTTAGGCTGTTCAGCTTTTGAACTTCCATCATTGACTACAGTTGAATTCTGGTCCATCGAATCTTTAGGTGCATCATTGCTTACTTGAGGACCTTTAGGCTTTTGATTTTCAGTTTGTGATCTCCCATCATTGACTATAGTTGAATTTAGTTCCTCTGTCCTGGTTTTTGGCGGATCATTGTTTCCCTTAGGATTTTCAGGCATCTCTTTTGCAATTTCAGACTTGTTATCATTAACTGTGCTGGCATTGACTTGCTTTTCACTCTCAACTGGAGTATTTGACGCAGAAATCTAGATAAAAATCAGTCTTAGCTAATAATTCCATACGGAAAAAAGCAATTTATAGTACATATAGATGTATCTATATCACCTAATCACTAACATATATATCAAAAAGAAGTTTATTTCTAAGTATTAACGAGTTACAGCACATGTAGATGTATCTACACCACCAATTCACTGTTAGCTAATAATTCCAACTAAAAAAGCATGAATTATAGCACATGTAAATCACAAAATAAAAAAATGCAAAGAGAGGAATTTTACCTGTTGAGAAGATGAATTGGTGCTTTGTATTGGAGCCAAATCAACTAACTTCCTGGAATTGAATGGTTTTGCGTTTGAAGTAGCTGAGACGATTAAGAATATGAAAATTATCGCTAAAACTCTACTTGTGCCCATTCCACAGCTATATTTAAACTTCCGTTGGATCAAATCTTATAAAGGTGTCATTTTTTCACCAAAAAATGTTGAGAAGTTGAAGAAATTGCATGTGCCAACAGAAACCATGGGATCGAACTACTCGTCAGATCGATCGCCTGTTAAGATTCTATCTAGGGTTTGCAGGAGGAGGGAGAAGATTTGAAAAATTAGAGAATTCCGAGGGCCTTTTCGTCGTTTTGACTTGTGCCTGTGACATCAAATATAAATCCCACACATCTTTTTAGTATGGTCAACTTTCAGAAATAATCTAACTATAGGTGAAAATAGATTAACATAGCAACACTTTTAATAATTATAATTTGTAGCGCCGTTGTATTCATTTTTATTGACTATCCGTTGTATCAATTGTATCTAATTTACTGTATTTGATATAAAATACAAATAAAGTAACTAATGATTGTATTCCTTTTGTATTTTGTATTTTCACTTCTTTGTCTCTCCTTCAAATGTATCAAACTTATCATTTGTATTTGGTATTTTCACATCTCTGTCTCTCCTACAAATGTATTAAATTTATCAGTTGTATTTGTATATAAACAAGTTTATGCATCGTTTGTATTTTTTTAGTCTATCATTTACAAATACAAATGTATCGTTTATATCATTTGTATTTGAATTGTTTAAGTTGTATCAATGAATACAATTCATATCAACAAATACAAGTGTAAAATTCATATCAACAAATACAAGTGTATGAACGAATACAATTCGTATTAACAAATACAAGTGTATCAACGAATACAATTGTATACAAATATTTGAGGTGTCAGACAATTGTTTTGAGGTATTAGGCGACTATATTAATTGTATTCATACGCATATTAGGTTTTATTGCCGAATACAGTTTAAGTGTATACAAGGATACAAACAACAAAAAATACAAGGGGCTGTATTCATCCACTCTAATTTAACTTGTATTCCTTCACTCTTGTATCACTTGTATTCATTTTCTCTATTGTATATGTTATATTTATTTGCTCTAATATATCAATTGCTATCACAAATTATATCACTAATATTTATTCGTTTTAAAGGTTGTATTAACACATACAACCTCAATGAATACATTCATGATAGATTGTATGTGTTCACTGAATTTCGCTTCGTGCAATAAAGACGAAATACATAAATAAAGGATATAAACAATAAAAATACATCATACAATCAAAGCAAAATACAAAATACACTGATTGTAAAAAAAATCCTCCTTCAAAATACAGAAGTACAATAAATTCTGCAAAAAAAATTGAGATGCAAAATCAAGGTGAAATATAAAAATACAGAGATCTAGAAAAAATCCTCCTTCAAAATCTAGAATACAGGCAAAAAAATACATCTAAATCTAAAAAAAAAAAAAATCAATGCTAAAAATTCCTCCTTCCTCAGAATACAAAAATAGAGGCAACAAAACAAAATTATATCCAAATCTGAAAAAGTTACCATAAAAATACATACAGAAATATAACTTTTGGGATAAAAAATAGAGAAAGAGAGAGAGAAGAAATGGAGAGGACGATAATGTAATATTATTCACCATTTCTCAATCCTCCATCGCCATCTCTTCACCGATGATTAGCACCATCTACTGCCGAAACACCCCAAAACAACTTTGATTCTGCCATCGTCTTTCAAAAATACAGGAACGTCATCATTCTACTCCATCTTTATGCGATCAAAACTTTTCATTTTGATCAGATTCGATGAACAAATTAATCGTCAATGACTTGGGTTGACTCTTGAGGGAGGAGAGGTCGGAAAACATGGAGTTTTTGAGCAGAGATGACCACAGAAAGGTGAGAGAGAGGGGGAGGCAGCGAGAGAGAGAGGGGGGGAGAGAGACGAGCAGATGGGAGAGAGGAGGAGAGTAGAGAAAGAGTCAGCAAAGGTTAGAGGCAGCAGGGTTTTTCCAAAGTATTGTTATCTGGCCATGGTTTGTAATTAATACAAAGTTAGGCTATGTTGGCTAATTAAGGTCTTAAGTATGCCTATATGTGTAGTTTTCCCTTTTACAATTTACTAGTTTAGTGTACGCGCTTTGCGCGTGATCAAAATGTGTACCTTATTTAACAACAAACACTAAAAATAAAATAGGACTTATTTATGGACTTCGTCACTGAATTGCTTGTAGCTAAGAATTTTTTTTTTAATAATTCGTTGTTGATCTATTACTAAATTGAAATAGCAAAAAAAAAAAAAAAAGATGCAAACTCTACAAATCTTATGAACCCAAACACGTAAGTATATTCATGATTTGATCGAAGGCCATCAACTTTAACTTGCAGGACATATAATTTTAAAATAAAAGCAAAATATAGAGTATTTTACCATAACAAAACGATAAAACAAATCAATAATAAATAAATTTTAACCTCAACATTATATTAACTATATAATCGCATAGGTATAAAGCGACGGATTTCCTACATATGTACTTAAAGAAGCTTTATTGATAGTCAACAAAATGAATGAGAACATTATAAATTAATAAAATATTATAAAATAATTAACTAAGAAGGAGGAAGATTATATTAGAGAGGGAGAGGAGTTCTTATTTTTTTGAGAGATTAATTAAGAGATCAATTACAATGAAGGAAAACCTTTATTTATAGGAAAAAACTAACGTGGTCCCAAAGTTAGGGTTCCTAACTTTTTTTCAAAAGAAACAAAGTAGACTTTTTCACTGTAAAACAATAAATATATTTATAACATAAAAAATATTTATAAAACTAATTATTAGTAAACAAAAACCTTAAAAGACTTTAATTATTTTTTTGTTTACTAATTTGTGCGTACACAAGCAAAAAAAAAAGGCAATAGTAAAAGTCTCCCCATATATTTAAGAGTCTTTCCATATATTTAGGAGTCTTTTTTTTTAAATACTTATTATGGTCAATATTTAATGTGATAAATACAATGGTATAATAATTGGAGGAAAAAAGTGAAATGACAATCTTGTTTATTATAGAGTCTTTTAATGAAGAGCAAAAAATTCAAATCATATCATAAGGTCATTTACACTTTTAATGCTTTGCACGTGTGTCTCTCGTCAATCAATAAGACTATATATGAAAGAGCAAAATTATTAGAAAGTAGCAATTGACGTTAGAATAAATTTCATATCTATTTAAATGATATAAATTATATTTTTTTTAAAAAGACAACCATTAGAGCCTATAATTAAAAATAATAACGATATGCCAGATCTCATAGTTTATTCATAATAGAAACAGTTGCATATAATTAAATTTTAAAAGAGAATGCATATATAATTAGAATGATTAACCAATTTCTTGTGACGGAATGTAAATAAGTCAATTAACAATTATCTATATGTAACGATCCAAAGAATTTGGTCAAAACTATAAATAAGTCAATTTCACATTATTAATTGTATATGAGTCATTACAAACAAAATCACAAAAATTCTCAATTAACAATTATCTATCAAGAATACATGATAATTTATTATTTTAAACTTCAAGAACATACTAAAATCACAAAAGAAAACTTCTCAATTAGCACTTGTCTATCAAAAATACATGATAATTTATTTTTATAAACATAAAAATATACTACAAATTTAGAAAACTTAAATTTGTCTCTTCAATCATAGATACTATCAATATTTCACAAAAACAAGTTCTCAATTAGCCATTGTCTATCAAAAATACATGATAATTTATTATTATAAACTTCAAGAACATAATAAAATTTTAAAAAACTTACCTCAAATCACAAACAAATTTATCTATTTAATCATAGATATTATCAAAATTTTAAACATCAAGAACATTTTAAATTTTAGAAAATATATCTCAAAAAGGAATTGCCTACCAAAAACATTTGAAACTTGGAGATGAAGATCAGACACAAAACTTGGCTGAAAAATGAAAGGAACTAGAAATATGAGCATGCACAATTCTTCAAACTTGAACGCTCAAACCTAGAAAAAAAAAAAGAGAATCCTTCACCAATTAGTACATCCATCTATAATAAGAATAAAACATAGAGATATACGATAGGGTAAAATAACTATGCAAGAAAAATCACGATCAACATAACAAAAGGAAAATTTATAGTATCTTTTTAAGGTTATAAATTATGTAATTTTCTACTTACCATATATTTTAAAATCCTGATATCATATATTTTAGGAGTCAATATTATTAAAATAATTAAATAATAATTTCAGAAAAATAGTGAAAAGATAATTTTGTCTATTGTGAAATCTTTTAATGAAGGGCAAAAAGTTCAAATCACATTATAAGGTGCTTCACACTTTTAATATAACTAGTTTAGTGTAGGCGCTTTGCGCGTGTTTTCATGTTAGAGTATATTTTTTTAAAAAAAAAAACTCGATTAATATTTTGATTAGGGACTTTATCTATAATAGCCCATCCAAATATTCTTCATATAAAATAAAATTCATACAATGTAAAACTGAGAGGTATTTGACATACTCTCCAAATTACTTTAACTATAATAGACCATTTAAATATTCTTCATATAAACTAAAATTCATACAATGTAAGATTGAGAGGTATTTGACATACTCTCCAAATTTCTTATGTTTTTCAATCAATATGATATAAAAGTGTATGGTTACGAAATTATATTCCTAATTATTCTTGTTTCGTCTTATTTCATGAGATCATTAACAATAACCAGTGAAAATATATCCTTAGAGAAATCCTAACGGATCTTATAGTTTGAAGATAAATATTAAACTCGTCTTGTAGAGTTCTATTTTAAATTCAGTAAAATTTTGATTAAAAAAATCTTGATTATATGCGATAAACACAAACTTTATCCAACATAAAATTATATAAGAATTTATTTTGTTTAAACTCGATTTACAATGAATAACGTACTTGATCCGTCTTTAAACTTAATTAATAAGCCCCAAATTGAAAAAGTTGATTATAACCCTAAATTATAGGTTCATCATTCAAATAAAAACTCTGGATATCAAAATTAACCACTTAACTATAACGTCATATCAAATTTAACAAATAAATTTAATTAAATATTTAACTATAATACTAACAAATAATATATTAAAATATAATTAAATAACATAATCAAAATTAAATCATAATTAAACAAATAAAGATAAAAGGAAAGAGATAAACCTTTAATTTTTTTTTGGCTTACTTTATTCGGCGGCAGCATGCTTATGTCGTCCAATTTATCGATCAGAAATTTTCAACTGAAAGAGAAACACGAGAAATTATCAAAAGTGAAAAATTCATTGTCTATTGTTAATTATGTGTAATTCATACATAGTTTTTAAAACTATTAACTAAAAGAAATAAAGAAAGGAAAGAGGGTGATGATAATGAATGCAACAAAATAGCATGAATAGAAAATAAAAAAACAGAAGAAAACATAGAAAAAGAAGAACCACTGTTATGATGAAGTTAAAAAAAGATCACGATAAACTTAAGTAAATAATGTAGTTCTTTAGGAGTCTTAATTTCTTCTTATATATTTTACAAAACAAAAAGGACACCTATATGACTTGAAATAAGGACTCTTTGTTATAACTAAAAAAAGACTTATAAAATAGTAAAAAAATAACAAAAGGCTTTCTAAGGAAAATTTTCAAAAATGGAAATTGTTTGGGACTGTAGGTCGTTTGAGACGGTAGGAAACTTTGTTTTTTATTTTAGTATATAATATCATTAGTATTTAATATATATGATTATTATTTATATATAATTATAATTTTATTTGAGGAAAAAGTGAAAAGACAATTTTATCTATTATAAGATTTTTTAATGAAGGACAAAAAGTTCAAATCACATTATAAGGTGCTTCACACTTTTAATATAGTATAGATATAGATAGATAGATAGATAGATAGATAGATATAGATATAGATATAGATATAGATTAGAATATATTACGGGGTCAAATTATAATTTTATATTATTGTTTCGTATCATTATAGAAGAAGATCCGGGCAACATATGCACCTCTTCAGTAATGAAAAAAAATCGATCTACTTTATTTGGTATTTTGGTCTTTTTGGTTTGGTTACTTTCTTTTTGATTTATTGGAATTAAAAAGATAATTTCGGCCATAAAAATTTGTCTGTAATATCCAAAATCAAAAAAGAATGTGATATAAATATATGTTGTATTATAGTGAATTACTTTGTTTCTTTGGATAAAAGTTAGAAAGTTTCCCTATAAATAAAAGTGTTTTTCTTTATTGTAATTAATCCCTCAAGAGAAATAAGAATTCTTCTCTTTTCTCTCTACTTATTCTTATTCTTCCTAAATTATTCCATAACACGTTATCACCATAAAGACTCTAACCAATTGAGAAATTATATAAGCGATGTAGCGTCCTCAATTGTTTTAATAAACTGCCTATTCAACTGGCCGATCAACAACTCCTGCTATTAAAGACAATAAACTGCCTATTCAACTGGCCGATCAGAATCATCCAACAAGTGTTAATTCTCATTCAACAGTACCAAGGTATGCAAAGATGGATTTTCCTACTTATGATGGCACTAACGATCCCTTAATTTGGGCACATCATTGTGAACAATTTTTTAAAAATCAACATATAACAGAAGTGGAAAAGGTTGGAGTGGCTGGGTTTCACATGTTGGGAGAAGCACAATTATGGTATTATCAACTTAAACGAGAAAAAGGCCCAATGAATTGGGAAGAATTTCAGAAATATTATTTTCAGCGATTTGGACCTCCTGAAAGTAGTAACCCAGTGGGCGAATTAGTCACACTTTGGCAAACTGATACAATTAAAATTTATCAACGTCAGTTTCAAGAAAAGTTGGATATGGCTGATGAGCTTATTCCAGAACGCTTGCACGTGGGAATATTGATGGCGGGGTTGGATGATTCAATCAGATTGGATGTGCAATTGCTCAAACCACCTGACTTATCGGCGGCTATGAGTGTATCCAAGGCTTTAGAACGAAAATAAAAACTGCAAAAAGTAAGTAATATTTGCGAGGAGGCATGACAGCAGTTTCGGACAAGTCTTGGCAGCACAATAAACTCAACAATATCAGCTACTAGATTAGTCGGCTCATTTACCTCGGCTAATACCCAATTCAACAACCAAACCCCTTTTTTCAAGCGATTAACTCGTACAGAAATGGTAGAGAGAAAAGCTAAGAGATTATACTATAATTGTGAAGAATATTATTCAGCCACTCACCAGTGCAAACGACTTTTCTGACTAGAATTGAATGATTCAATTGACACTTTTTCAGAAGTTCTGGATGATTGCCCTGAGATTCGAGCTTGAGGACAAGCTCTTTCAACCTGACGAGGGTAATATTGTGGACACGTTTGTGGGCAAGGAATTAATTATATTATTATTATCTTTATTTATTATTCTAAAATAGTATTTATGTTAGTTATGTTATTAGTCTAGAATAGGATTTTATCTTTCCTAATTTCATAAGAATTGGACTTCTTACTTGATGTAAACGACTCTTATTTAAAGGGAGATTTGGGGAATAAAACGTACGCATATTTTCAGCAAAAGAAACAAGAGATCAGAGTTCTCTCTTCCATTGAACTCTAACGTTTCAGCCTCCCTTTAACGAGCTGAAGTTATATACAAAATAGGCCGATCTAGGAATTCGAACAAAGGCAAGAAAAAGTCGAAGTCAATTGATTTAGACTTTTTTGTTCATCGTCCTGTGACTCGATCCTTCTCTAGAGATCCTAACAGTTTGCTTACTTTCTTTTTGGTTTATTGGAATTCAAAAAGATAATTTCGGCCATAAAAATATGTCCGTAATATCCAAAATAAAAAAAATGTGTTATAAATATATATTGTATTATAGTGAATGTCTACTTTGATTTTTTGGAAAAAAGTTAGGAAGTTTTCCTATAAATAAAAGTGTTTTCCTTCATTGTAATTAATCCCTCAAGAAAAATAAGAACTCTTCTCTCTTTTCTCCACTTATTCTTATTCTTTCTAAATTATTTCATAACACGTTATCACCAAATGAGATTTGTATCTTGAAACATGATACAAACAATGATGGCAAAAATTGACATGTTTTTGTTGTTATTAAATTTTATTTATGTAATTACTGAAAATGGTAATATTTTCATAAGCTTGTTGTTATTATAACTGAAAATATATAAAAGAAAAATTATTTACATTACACGTATGTCTCTATTGGCTTTTGAAGTAGTAATACTTTAAAAGAGGTATTAAGTTATTACGATTTTATATTTTGATGATTATGTTTCCTTCTTGAAGAATGAGAATCTTTGATAAATATTACAAATATAAATTTATTACTTGAAGTGAATATGATAGTATTTTATAAAATTTATAAGTATGAACGTGTTCTTGGTTGTGAAGATATCACGGCCCACCTCCAGAAGATGTAGAATAATTAAGAAGAATTATTCTGAAATTACTCCAAAGTAGTAAATCTGAAATTTATTTTAAATCTACTCTCGAAGTAGTAGAACTTTAAAATTTACTTCTGAAGTAGTAAATCCTACTATCTACTTTCGAAGTAGTAGAACTTTGAAATTTACTCAAGCAAATAAAACATGTTATGATAAACTTGGAGTTTACTAGTAAAACTAATTTTATCATTTGGCATAAATAATTTTGTCATCCCGAAGATGTCCATATTGAGTATAAGACATATATTGAAGAACTAGAAGATTCTTTAAAAAATATTTTATGTTGTATATTCTCATGATAAATTAATGTTGGGATTGAATCCCCTAAAAATTCTAAAAAGTATATAAGGTGAATATGAGCTCGTTCACCTGTCATGTGATATCTTAAACAGATGCATCCATAAGATGATCACATGTGTGTTTATTGTCAACCTGTAGTTTGAAATTCACAAAATTGCTAGTGCAAAATAATTAAACTAAGAGCACAACTTTCATATTATGTAATTAAGACAATTCATCTTGATAATACTAATTAATATCCAAATTGATTTGACGTTAAATGCCTCAAATAAATAGTTGAACTATTGCTTATGAGAACAAAACTTCACGTGTTGGTCTGAGTTATATATGATATATTCCATACAACAATACTTGTATGCATCAGACCAATAAAGTTTTCTCTCAATTGGTTCAGGATCATGATTTAAATATTTTTCATCTAATAATTTTTAATGTGTGGTATATGATTAATGGATATACAAAGATGGATTCTCCAAAATAGATTGGGATATATGTTAGTTTTTCTAATATAAGGGGGAAAGAATAAGCATCTATAAAATATGTTGTGAATTATCATCAATATGATCCTTATTCTAAAGATATAAGTCAAATGCTAAAAATATTTGCTCACCCAAAATTAATTTCATATTTAGCTACAAATACTCCTATTGAGTATTCTTGAAGGATAGAGTCTACAATATACATGAAGCGTGGTAGATAAATCAATTTCAAATGAAATAATCCTTGAAAACGAAATGGAGTAAATGATCATAATAAGGAGGCAATGTGCTCTTGAAAAGCCTACGACATAATATTTTATAAAACCTCATAAGAGGTTCAATTACCTGAAAATAATGATGTGATGAGATCTCACTAAGTTATATCACATTATGAAACGATAAGAATGATATATCATGGATGATATCTTTGATATAATATAAAATAATATTATAAAAGATTATAAGGATGTGGATTCTATGTCTATTAAAGCATGCTGACGTAGAAATAATTACCAAGTGAAATAATGTATCTTGATAAGCGTAAAATTTCTTGGACCATCAATTTACATATCAGAAGATGTCATGAATTTAATACTAGATGTTGTTACTTGACAAAATTTATATGAATTTTTTTTTAAACGATTCAAAATGTCTGAAGCATATACAAGTTTCTGAAAAACTTGTTTATGATCCTTATATGACATAATTTAATCAATGTTGATATACTAAAATTGCCTTAATAAATATGTATCGATATATGGTATCAATGACGTTGTTTATCATTCTGTCTTCATATTTTTATGTAAGTTGATGACTTGAATTGAAACTCTTGAAGAGTTTTCAAAAGTAATTATCTGTTGAAAGAAGTTGAAATGAAAAACATGCGGAATTGGACTGATCCTGAAGTATCATATTTTGTGCAATTGATGTATCTATACAACTTACTATAACTATGAGCATAAATAATTTTACTCCTATATGGATATAATGAAATAAGATCACTTGCATATTACAAATGATAGTCCCCATATGAATATGCTTGTCCTAACGAATCTTGTCAATTTTTTTTGAATATATAGGGCATTCATATGATAGACATAAGGGTTTGATACATACATATATCTATTTTTATGAAGGGTTACTATCATACATGTTATTTTACTATCCAAATTATGCTGAGATACTAGCTATTTATATAGCAAATCGAGAATGTGTGGTTGAGGTCAATGATATATCTCATTCGAGAAAAATGTGGTTTAAAATGTGATAAAATATTCAAGATCTTATATGAAAATAATGCATCATACATAGGAAATTTACATGCTCATATTGCATGCTCATGCCTATCGGTACAGAAAAGTATAATTTTTGAGGTTTTGATTCCAAGCTTAAGATTTACTATGGTTACTATGATTTTTGGACTTTAAAGAATCTTTTTTGGGTTTTACTACTGGTTTTGGGAAAGGAAAAATACTACTTTATGCCAGTCTGAGGGGTGTTCCCGGGCCTTTTTCTCCTTTTTCACTTATATATATATATATTTATGGTCCAATACGGTATTTCAGACCTCCGATGCGTTATTCTTGGTTTTTACTTCACATTTACATACATATATATATGTCCGATGCGGTATTCCAAGCACCCGATGTGGTATTCCGGGTTTATATTATTATGCACTCATGCATCACAATATCTTCCATCGCATTACATTGGCTTGAGTGTATTTGGATTGTCGGTTGTCTGAATTGACTTGTTATTATTTCTTTCTTGTTGGTTCAGTTAGTCCTTTTTGATTTTATAACTAGTTTTAGGTGGATCCCTGTATTTAGCTTACTTTCCTGTAATTTATTTTATATGTTATCTTCCTGAGCTCGGTCGACCTATGATACTTACTGAGTACCCATTGTTTTGGTACTCATACTACACTTTGCATCTTTTTCTGATGCAACACCTAGTACGACCTACCCCCATTGATCCTCCCGTCGTTTGAGGCCAGTTGCAGTTCAGATCGCGGTGAGCTTCTGGCGCTTTAGAGACTTTACATGCTTTCCATCTGTAATTTCTATCTATATTTTATATTTTTGATAGACAGAGTCTGTTATATAGCTATTCCATACTTTAGACGATCTTGTACCGGTGACACCAGGTTCGGATTGGTTCTTATGTTTGTTTTGTCATCTTGGTCACTTCAGGGCCATTTTTGTATATTTAGTACAGTTGGTATGTATATATGCTATTGGTCCTATATATATATCTTCTGCTTTCTCTATGTAAACTGCTTTATTTATCTTTCGCTTGGCTTGGGTTGGCTTGTCTACTGGGGGGTTATGTAGGCGTCATCATAGACTGGTTTCGGATCGTGACAGTTGCATCACACTGTTACTCTATAACTTGGCCTAAATGTTTATTGAGGCAAAATTCTGAGTAATATTTGATTTGGAAAAGTATCGTTGGCCTTCTTTGACCCGTTTGTGCCTTTCATTTCCTACCAAATGACATTTATCCTTAGCATGTCCCAACGTTCAGCCTGAAAGCCTCTTCTTTGGACAACCATATCTTAGCCTATACCCTTCTGAGTACTTATACACATTATTTCTCTCTTGGCCCACCTCCCTGAGCGCACTGAAGATGTGTTAAATACAGAAGAAGGTTCAAATTTAAAGTTATCAAAAGCAAAAGATGTTGCATCCCTGAAAGTCGAGGACACAAAATGACTTCAAAGAAAAGAAAGGAGTCAAAAACTCTCCACAAGGTTAAGACAAGGAAAAACAACGAAGAGAAACACTCCAACAATAATGGAGAAACTTCAAAAGAAATAAGAAAATATCAGAAAAAAGAGAGAAGACTCCGACAAACAAAGATTTAGAAAAAGTCAAAATAAAAGAATGGGACAGCGAAGAAGTTCAAGTGCCAAAAGCATGACAAAAAGCACAAACTCAGTGGAACGCTCAAGGAGGGATTAAGTCACTTTCATCCCAAATGAATATTTTACCCGTTCTAAAGCCTACATTATAAGCCGATAACAAAGCCCTACGTGATCTCATTCCAAATGTTCTCATATTAATGGAGATTTACGTGAAGGCCAAGCATATGGCATCATAATTGCATGCATTGAATATTTTTCTGAGTGTGAGTGTACTTTGAAAATGTCCTCGAATCAAAATACTTTAAATGTGTGCAAATCAGGACTTTATTTATGGTAAGGGCACTTGAAACATGAGGATAGGTATAGTTCAAAACTTTTATTTGAAGCAAGACAAGAAAATCTTGTCGATGCTTAGGTATATTTGAGGTACCACTTGAAACTTTTGAAATTACCTCTAAGTCTATCTTAGTCAGATGAGAAACATGAGGAAAGTTTTCATTCAATGCTAAATATTGGTACCAACTGTAGTCAAGACTCAATTCTCTCTTTACATTCTTCATTGGTCAAAATTAAATTGGGGTAAGCATCCACTTTTGCATACCTGTCTAAGTGACTCGTTGGTCCTTTCTTTGACAGGATTCGTTTCTTTAATTTGCGTCGTCCATTTGCCAAAGTGACATGTTATGTTTTGTTGGGTTATCACTCTTATTTTTGTGTTATATTTTGTTGGATCGTCACTTGTGATATGTTTTCCTGGATTGTCACTCCTATATTTGTGATATATTATATTGGATCGTCACCTCTTTCATTGTGACATATTACATTTGCTACTAATAAGATTAGTGCAGATGATTATGAGACGTTGGAAAGTCACCTCATTCAAAGTGACATGTAGCATTTAAATTGGCATCAAGGTGATCTCACTTTTCTGACCATCATAAAGATGATGACAATTTATTCAGATCGTCTAGGTGACAAACATTTATCCAGATTATCATCAAGCTGATAACTACTTATTCAAATCAGCGTCAAAGTGACTCCACTTTTCAGATTGTCATCAAGGTGATGACCATTTATCCAGATCATCAACGTGGTGATTATTTATCTAGATCAGCGTCAAAGTATGTCACGACCCAGACCATCGTGACTCGCACTCACCCAACCCTCGGATGAGCGAACCAGTAGAGTTCAACCCCTTGCCTAGACTAACAGCCTAAAACTAGCAAGCAGGAAATAAACTAGCAATTAAACAATGCTAAACTCAAGCTTTAATATAATCTGTAGAAAATCCCTCCTAGGAACTGAAAGTCGTTGTACCAAACATCACTACCAACATCTAAAATACAGGGATTCAACCCCAAAAGAAAAATACGAAATAGTTCAAGTCCGAAACAAGTGGACTGCAACTCTAAAGATAATCCCAAGGTAGTTTGATCAAAAAGCTCACCCTTGAAGTCAGAAATCGTCGGTGCTAAAGGTGAGGTCGCGTCTCAGCCGCTGGAAGATTTCCCGTACTCACCAAAAGACAAGAAAGTGCAGTATCAGTACACCACCACAGTGTACTGGTAGGATCATCAGCCAGTTCCCAAATAAACAGTGTATAACAGTACAACAATATCAAGTGTAGGGTATGGAAAACATGCATAAATAGCCACAGACACACTTAGACTACCAGTCTCTACTTAGCCTGTTCCCGCATGAATCCACCACCTAATTCTAAGCCACAAGCATATACCATTAACTATACCTTTCGATCTAGTTCGGACCCACCCTGGGATCCCCTCTAGACTACACACATGTACCTTGAATCAACCGGGCCTAAACCAAGATCAACACAAATATCAATGAACAACCCGGCCTAAACCAAGACCAGCACAACAGTTAACCAGAATTTCCCCGGCCTCTCAAGGACCATCAAACCAATAACACATTTCAATAAGCAACCCGGTCCACTCATGGAACCAATATCAATCAATGCAACACAATAATAGCAATGCAATGATGCAACAAAAGTAAACCCGTACCAGGCGTGGTACCCGTGCCAACTAATTATTATACCCGTAACAGGCGTGGTACCCGTGCTAACCATTTGTTATATCCATATCAGGCGTGGTACCCGAGCCAACCGAATGTCAATAATCCACAGTCAAATGCATGAACACACAACTTGTAAACCAACAAGCAAATACAATTCAAATCACAGACTGTAAAGCAAGAACCTTAGACATCCTACACAACTTCCCTAAGCAATGTAATTCATACAATCACTTATATATGAGTACAAGAATATACAACATTCACAGAAATCGTAAGCCATCACCTACCTCGAATGATCCAAGCTCTATTCAACCCGAGCTTTCCCGTGTTCCGGATTCCTTTCTCGTTCTTGGTCTAAAACAACACATAAGTACATACAATTTACACACAAGGCCTGCACATTACTCGGATTATACTAAATCCCTAAACCCCAGGCCACCCATGATCATCCCACTCTTTTCCCGGGCTTTTTCACCGTTAATTCTCCTAGTTCTATCATTTTTACGGGTAAAAACAGAGTGAACCAGTAGAGTTCAACCCCTTGCCTAGACTAACAGCCTAAAACTAGCAAGCATGAAATAAACTAGCAATTAAATAATGCAAAACTCAACCTTTAATATAATCTGTGGAAAATCCCTCCTAGGAACTGAAAGTCGCTGTACCAAACATCACTACCAACATCTAAAATACGGGGATGCAACACCAAAAGAAAAATACAAAATAGTTCAAGTCCGAAACAAGTGGACTGTAACTCTAAAGATAAGCTCAAGGTAGCTTGATCAAACAGCTCACCCTTGAAGTCAGAAATCATCGGCGCTAAAGGTGAGGTCGCGTCTCAGCCGCTGGAAGATTTCCTGTACTCACCAAAAGACAAGCAAATGCAGTATCAGTACACCACCACTGTCTACTGGTAGGATCATCAGCTAGTTCCCAAATAAACAGTGTATAACAGTATAACAATATCAAGTGTACGGTTTGGAAAACATGCATAAATAGCCACAGACACACTTAGACTACCAGTCTCTACTTAGCCTGTTCCCGTATGAATTCACCACCTAACTCTAAGCCACAACCATATACCATTAACTATACCTTTCCGTCAAGTCCGGACCCACCCTGGGATCCCCTCTAGACTACACATATGTACCTTGAATCAACCCGACCTAAACCAAGACCAACACAAATGTCAATGAACAACCCGGCCTAAACCAAGACCAGCACAACAGTTAACAAGAATTTCCCCGGCCTCTCAAGGACCACCAAACCAATAACACATTTCAATAAGCAACCCGGTCCACTCACGAAACCAATATCAATCAATGCACCACAATAATAACAATGCAATGATGCAACAAAAGTAAACTCGTACCAGGCGTCGTACCCGTGCTAACCAATTATTATACCCGTACCAGGCGTGGTACCCGTGCTAACCATTTGTTATATCCATACCAGGCGTGGTACCCGTGCTAACCATTTGTTATATCCATACCAGGCGTGGTACCCGAGCCAACCGATGTCAATTATCCATAGTCAAATGCGTGAACACACAACTTGTAAACCAGCAAGCAAATACCATTCAAATCACAGATTGTAAAGCAGGACCCTTAGACATCCTACACAACTTCCCTAAGCAATGTAATTCATACAATCACTTAGATATGAGTACAAGAATATACAAAATTCACAGAAATTATAAGCCATCACCTACCTCGAATGATCCAAGCTCTATTCAACCCGAGCTTTCCCGTGTTCCGGATTCCCTCCTCGTTCTTGGTCTAAAACAACACACAAGTACATATAATTTACACACAAGGCCTGCACATTACCCGGATTATACCAAATCTCCAAACCCTAGGCCACCCATGATCATCCCACCCTTTTCCCGGGCTTTTCCACCATTAATTCTCCTAGTTCTATCATTTTTACGGGTAAAAACAGAGAATTAACCAACCTATGATCATAAAAATATAATTTTATCAGTACCCAATAACATACATGCTTGGAATCCCCTTTCTCCATCGAATTCTACCATTCCTAGGTTATTCCAACCTTTCCCCAAATTCCCTCCTAGCAATTCTACCGCATAGGAAACATATTACAAGGATTGGGAAACAAGAACCTTATCTTAGGGAAGAATTTCGACGGAAAAAGGAAGAAAAACGCCTGGAATCGCCTAGACTCTCTCCCAAAATGAATTGTAGAAAACTGAACTATTTTGGGGAAGTTTCTGCATTAAAAACCCATCGGCCCGCTATAGCGGTCCTCGCTCCACTATAGCGGTCCTGCTATAGCAGATGACTTTCGCTATAGCGGTCTTAAGTGAGTGTTGACCGCCTTGACCACTGCTATAGCGGTATTTTCCATCGCTATAGCGGAGGTCGTATGGCAGACCGTTGTGCTCGTCGTGGACAGAATGTCCAGAAATCTCTCAGTTTTGGCCATTTTACAACACACTTGCTTTCCCCGACGACCCAAAACAACCCCTTCACGTCAAACGCGATTTCGGGAGTTCTACTTACCCAAATTCGATTCTGAAAATTCCCCCGGACTCCTTTATGTCTTGGCTATGTGGAAAACTAGCTCAAAACAATACACAAAAACCAATCCTTACCCGGATTTCCCTAGACTCTACCTCGCTCTAAAATTGGTCGAGGCTAGCCTAGCCTAGAATTTCAAACTCCCAAACCCAGAGTTTTCTAACTCTAAAACTTGGCACAATTGGACTACCCATAACGACGGACCCGATCATTACAAAGTAACTCTACTTATTCATATTATTGTCAATGTGACAATAAATTATCCAAAATGGCATCAACGTGATTCTAATTATTTAAATCAGTGTCAAGGTGACTCTACCTATCTAGACTGGCATCAAGGTGACTCTACTCAATCCTCAGTGTCAAAGTGACTCCACTTATCCAGACTGGCATCAATGTAACTCTACGCAATATTTGGTATCAAAGTGACTCCACTTATCAAGACTGGTTTCAAGGTGACTTCGCTCATCCATATAGACATCAAGGTGATATCGCATCCAGATTGGGTCATCCGCTTTTCAAAGAGACAAAATTGGGCCGTCCGTCTTTCAAAGAGACAAAATTGGGTCGTCCACCTTTCAAAGAGATAAAGTTGGGTCATCCGCCTTTCAATGAGACAAGATTGGGTCATCCACCCTTTAATGAGACAAGATTGGGTCATCCGCTCTTCAAAGAGACAAGATTGGGTCGTCCGCCTTTCAATGAGACAAGATTGGATTGTTCGCCTTTCAATGAGACAAGATTGAATCGTCCGTCTTTCAAAGAGACAAGATTGGATTGTCCGCCTTTCAATGAGACAAGATTGGTTCGTCTGCCTTTTAATGAGACAAGATTGGGTTATCCGCCTTTCAAAGAGATAAGATTGGGTTGTCCACCTTTTAAAGAGACAAGATTGGGTCATCCGCCTTTCAAAGTGACAATATTGGGTTGTCCGCCTTTCAAAGAGATAAGATATAGGGTCGTCTGCCTTTCAATGAGACATGATTGGGTCGTTCACCCTTCAATGAAACAAAATTGGGTTGTCCACCCTTTAACGAGACAATATGGGGTCGTCCACTTTTCAACGAGACAAGATTGGATCGTCCTCCTTTTAATGAGACAAGATTGAGTCATCCATCTTTCAAAGAGACAAGATTAGGTCGTCCGCCTTTCAACGAGACAAGATTAGGTCATTCACCTTTCAAGGAGACAAGTTGGGTAGCCACCTCATTCAAAGTGGCATATTACATTCAAGATAGGTCGTCCGCCTTTCAATGAGACAAGTTAGGAAGCCACCTCCTTCCAGGTGGCATATCAAGTTCAAGTTGGGCATCCGCCTTCCAATGAGACATATTGGATTATCACCTCGTTCAAAGTGAATTATCAAACACAAGTTAGGTCATGCACCTTTCAACGAGACAAGTTGGGAAGCCACCTCATTCGAAGTGTCATAGCATGTTCAAGTTGGGTTGTACGCCTTTCAATGAGACAGGTACACAACCTTGTATTCTCAGCATCTCACAGTTCGACATTAGGTGATTTTGGGAAGCAATATCGAAGGTACGCAATTATTTTTCATCTTAGAATATTTTTTCCTCATTTATCATCTTTCATTTAAAATAATTCAACCCCACAAACATACGGAGAGTATTGTCATAACTCTACTAATGTCTGACATCATTCTATGCATATGTCATCCTTCTTTTTTGTCGAGCCAAAATTGGCTACACGTCAACTTCTTCGCCTAAAGATTCTTTCATAATCTCTGAGCGAAGATGGGCAGTTATTGACACCCAGTTTTGGCCTGATATTTTTCAAGTTAATATTTTTTTTTAAAATTATTTGTTAAATTGCACATAATATAATTTTTACATATTTTTTCAATATTAACACAATTTATTGATAATTATTCTAATTTTTAAAAATATTAGAATTTTTATCAGTTTTTTAATCATTTTGGTTAATTTGAATTATCATTAATTTTTATCGCAATCATTTGCACATAAACAAATATTATTTCATTTTGTTAAATCATCAGTCATCTTTATTCAAGTCATATTTTTTTACATGTTATTAAATATATTTTTTATTTTTTAGCACAGTTCATTAAGACACGAAGGTGGAGAAGATATTTTACACTGATAAAATAAATAACTCATGATTTTAGATAAATCATGATTTTGAGCATATGGTTTTGATCGCCCATGGTTTTTAACAAATGGTTTTTTCACATAGATGATTTTAGGTTTTATGTTATATATAAAGTGTCTCATACATATTATACATTCTTTGGTGGTGAATAATTTCCAGATTTAGCAAAAAATCTCAAAGCTTTTTTCTCCTCTCTTACCCTCACTGTTCACCGAAGCTTCACCACCACCCGTCGTCAGAATCTGGTGAAGAACAAACAACCACCCAACCTCCCTTTTTCTCCCTCTTCTCCGACAACCCACTATTTCCCTTTCACTGGTCCACCTCCGTCAAAATCCCTAGCGAACCAGAGACCCCTGAACAACCACTACACCACCCTCCTTTCTCTTATTTTTTCTGGTGGAACCCATCACTGCTGGTGAAATCAAACATCAACCACCAACAAACAACACCACAACAACCATATCCACCACCATTTATCTCTCCCTCTCCTCATTCTCTCAACAATTGTGAACCTCACCACAATCGCAACACCACCATAAAAACCCTAACCACAAACCCCGATCTCTCATCTCCGTCCTATCCTCGTCTTCTCCAATGAAGCCCCAATAGACCATAACCCAAACTTCAACCAAACAACACTTCACAAACTCAACCACAACAACAACCAACGAACAACAGTAACACCACCACTGCTCCTCTCTTCTCTGATGAACTCCAGTCAACTCCAAGCTTCAGTAACAGACCTAAAACACTATCTCCGGCAAACGTCACTGCTAACTCTGTCAATGGGTATCTTCTACTATTATTTCACCGTTATTATTTTTTCTCTACTTTGTTATCACTTGTTCTAAGTTTTTGATTAATATTTATAACTACTTTAGTTTTTCGGTGATTTTGGTGGCATTTTCCGGTGATTTATAGATCTGTTTTGGTATTTCTCCAGTGAGTCATGTTAGATTGCAGATCTGTTATGATTTTTGATGCTTTCTCACCATCTTTATCATGGATAATTAGTTTTATAGTGATATTACTTTATTGTGTGTACACTACTTTAATTTTCCAGGGACTCATGAGTTGTGTTTGTCTTGTTTCTTTGTTATTTCTCTATTATTGTTCATACTCGGCTGTTGTTGAGTTATTTAGATTAATTTGTAAGTTTCCATTGCATTTGCTATTGGTTTTGGATTTTGATATTTTTCTTTGATATTATTTTTAAGTTTAATTATTTTATATTAAATATCAACCTAATTGGTCAATGAAGAAATTTCCGTCGATTTTCAAGGCCTCCAATGTACATAAGATGTGATTTATTTTTTTAGTTATTATTTCCTTAATTCTTTTTTAGTTAATATTCGTTCATTACTAATACTTTTACTAAGTGTGTTTACAGGTACTCAGAGTTGCTTTTCGAAAAAGTCACTCGAATTAAAATTCAAAGATCTTTTAAATTTTTTATTATATTTATTCATTTTAGTTGATGATAGACAAATTAAGCCATTTCTTAAAAGTTTTTGGCTAAACGATAGGCAAATGTTAGGCCGTCTTATAAAAGCTTTTTTATTTCTTGGATTCTTCGAGTTTTGGAGTGTAATTTTTTCTAACTTTGAAGAATCGTGACATTTATTTTACCTCCTCAATTGAAAAAATGAATTCAGCCAGGAACCACTGTTGTGAATACTGAAGTATTCCTAACCCTTTCCTTCGAAATAACTTGAACCCTTACTTAGAATCTAACTGATTTTGTAGACTAAAATTTTGTTCAATTATTAAAAGGTTTCCTGATTTTCGTAAAATTAGGTGACAACTTTCTAAATAGTTTATTAGAAATAATTATTATTTATTTTTTGAGTTCCGAAGTTGTGTCCTATCATAAAAAATAGGATTAATACAACATCATGCTCTTCATCCTCACAACCAAAGCATCAAACAAATCATCTACAGGGCCAGGAGTCCGGCGTGGTGCAACCATAGCTTTATCAAGTGCATTTAAGTCTACAACTGACATGGGTGCCTTTCCCTTAGCTTTGTCGACATCAACCCGGATAGCAGTAACCGCGTGCTCCACGATCTCAACCCTCATGCAAAGCTTGCCCACACTTGCCATGACATCCTTCATGGCATCCTAACCGCTTTTTGAATCAATCCTGGCAGCCTCTTAACTAATGAGTCCAATTGGGACTCGTGAGAGTTGTTATATTGACTATCTTTTGAAGGCCAGTCGGGGCTGAGGATGAAGAAGATAGTGAAGGCCTAGAAGGTGTAGCTTTAGGAGGATTTCTCGATGCTGCAGGATAGGAGTGCCGGACACTGACCTTCCAGGGAAGGAGGTACCCATGTCAAAATCTGCCTCAGAGGTCCCTACATCACCAAAGCCTTGCAACTTTCTCTTCTTGATTTTAAGAGCATCTGCATCCATCTTCTTGTCAATGTCAATTATCCCAGTTGCAGTAATAGACTTATCAAAGTCGAAATAAAGGATGTCAGCTTTTGCACACAACTGTTTAATGAGTATCGAGTATGGCATTGAAGTACCGGATTGACGAGTCTCTTTCCAGATCACCACTGAAGCTATTTTCCCAAAGTTCACATGCGCCCCAACATGATGCAAGCAACTAGTTGTCATGACCCAACCTAACGTGAGTGGCACCCACCAAACCCCCGGATGAGCGAACCAATAGCGTTCAACCCTTGCCTAGACTAACAACCTAAAACCAGCAAGCGAAAAGTAAACTAACAATCAAACAATTAAATAACTAAACATAATTATTATCCTGCGGAAAATCCCTCCTAGGAACTGAAAGTCATTGTACCAAACATCAATACCAAATATCTAGAATACGGGGATGTAACCCCAAAATACAAAATGAAATAGTTTTAAGTCCGAAACAAATGGACCAAAACTCAAAGATAACCCAACGTAGCTCGAAACAAGCAGCTCACCCTTGAAAGTCAGAAATCGCCGGTGCTAGATGCGAGGTCGCGTCTCAGTCGCTGGTAGATTTCCTATACTCACCAAAAAAAGACAAGTCCAGTATCAGTACACCACCACTGTGTACTGATAGGATCATCATCCAGTTTCCAAGTAAACAATATATATAACAGTACAACATATACAAGTAAATATATGGAACATATGCAACAAGTTTACAGTCCCTAGACTACAAGTCTCTACCTACCTTGTACCAGCATGAAATCCATCTCTTACAGTTCTATACCACGAAGATGAGCCATTAACTATACCCTTCAGTCTAGCCCGGACTCACCCTGGAATCCCCTCTAGACACATACCAAGTAATGATTCAACCCGGCCTAAACCAAGACCAATAAAACAGTTAAACAAATTCCTAGCCACTCAAGGACCACCAATAATAGCACCTTTAACTAGACAACCCGGTCCACTCACAGAACCAATACCAAGTATCACATTCAGTAAAATAATCCGGTCCACTCACGGAACCAATATCAACCAATGCAATACAATAGTCAATAAAATAATGCAAGATGAAATAAAGTAAACCCGTACCAGGCGTGGTACCCATGCCAACTGAATGTTATACCCATATCAGGTGTGGTACCCGTGCCAACCATGTGTTATACCCATACCAGGCGTGGTACCCGATCCAACCGAATGTCAACAAACCACAGTCAATATATGAACACACACAACTTGTAAAACCAACAAGTAAAACCATTCAATCACAGACTGTAAACAGGAACCTAGACATTCCACACAATTTCCCTAAGGAATGTAATGCATACAATCACTTAGACATGAGTACATATATATACACATTCATAGAAAATCATAAGCCATCACCTACATCGAAACGTTCCAAGCTCTATTCGACCCGAGCTTTCCCGTGTTCCGGATTCCTCTCTCGTTCTTGGTCTAGAAACAACACACATGACATATAGTTAACACCCAAGGCCTGTACATTACCCAGATTATACTAAATCCCCAAACCCCAGGCTACCCATGATCATCCCACCCCTTTCCCAGGCTTTTCCACCATTAATTCTACTAGTTCTATCATCTTTTACGGATAAAACAGGGAATTAAACAACCTATGATCATAATAATGTACTTTAATCCATACCCAAGAACTCACATGCTTGGAATCCCTTTCCTTCCCCAAATTCCACCATCCCTAAGTTATTCTAACCTTCCCCAAGTTTCCTCCTAGCAATTCTACCGCATAGGAAACATAATACAAAGAATGGGGATCGAAAACCTTACCTTAGGGAAGAATTTTGACGGAGAAAGAAAGAAAAATGCATGGAATCGCCTAGCCCTTCTCCCGAAATGAACTTGAGAAAAACTGAATGTTTTGGGAGCTTTTTTTGTATTAAAAACCCGTCGGCACACTATAGCGGTCCCTGCTCCGCTATAGCGGTAGCCCACCGCTATAGCGGTCTTAAGTAGGTTGACCGCCCTTTGACCGCCGCTATAGTGATAATTTCTACCATTATAGAGATGGCCGCTATCGCACGTGACCACTCTCATCATGGACAGAAAGTCTAGAAATCTACTAGTTTTGTCCATTTCACAACACACCTGTTTCCCCCGGCGTCCTGAAATAACTCCTTTACGTCAAACGCGACTCCGGGAGTTCTAATTACCCAAATGCGATTCTGAAAAGTCCCCCAGACTCATTTATGTCTTGGCTATGTGGAAAACTAGCTCAGTCAGAGACACCCTAACCCATTTTTACCCGTATTTTCCTAGACTCTACCTCGCTCCAAAACTGGCCGAGGCTAGCCTAGCCCAGAATTTCAAACTCCCAAACCCAGAGTTTTCTAACTCTAAAACCTTGGCACGATGGAACTACCCATAATGATGGACCCGGTCCTTACAACAGATACCAATTTACCCATCATTCTCTCCCGAATGATCAACCTAAAATTATGGAAATAAAAGGAAGGAAGTGTAGTACCTGAATCCTCAAACAATTGAGGGTACTTGTCCCGCATGTACTTCTCGATTTCCCAAGTGGCTTTCTCAACTGGACGATGCTTCCACTGAACCTTCACCATATCAATTACCTTTATCCTCAACCTCCGGACATCCCGAGCAAGAATCAAAATCGATTCCTCCTCATAACGAAGATCCTTATCAAAAAGTACCTCATCCCACTTGATGATGTAGTTCCCATCCCCATGGTATCGCTTTAGCATGGATACATAGAATACTAAATGGACGCCAGATAAATAAGGTGGCAGTGCTAACTTGTAAGCTACTAGCCCCACAATTTCAAGCACTTCAAATGGACCGATGAACCGAGGGCTAAGCTTGCCCTTCTTACCAAACCTCATAACCCCTTTCATTGGCGATACCTTTAGAAATACTTGTTCACCAACCTGAAAGTCCATATCCCGGACCTTGCGATCTGCATACTCCTTCTGCCTGCTTTGAGCAGCCAACAACTTTGTCTTTATGCCCCTCACCTTTTCCTGCGCTTGCTTCACTAAATTTACGCTCAGAGGCTTCACATCACCTTTCTCAAACCACCCAACTGGTGATCTACAGTTCCTCCTATACAGGGCCTCGAACGGTGCCATATCGATACTGGAGTGGTAGCTATTGTTGTACTAGAATTCGCACAACGGTAGAAACTGGTCCTAATGACCACCGAAGTCTATTACATATCCTCTCAGCATGTCCTCCAGTACCTAAATCATCCTCTTCGACTGACCATCAGTCTGAGGATGGAAGGTTGTGCTAAAAGTGAGTTGTGTACCCAACTCTTCATGTAACTTGTCCCAGAACTTAGAAGTAAACTGCATACCCCTGTCTGAAATGATGGACAGTGGTAACCCATGCAGTCTCACAATCTCCTCACGTAGATCTTAGCCAATTGCTGCGAATTGTAATCTACCCTGACCAGAATGAAATGAGCGAACTTGGTCAGCCTGTCAACAATGACCAAAATTGAGTCATACTTCCCCAATGTCTTGGGAAGACCCACCACAAAATTCATGGCTATCCTTTCCCACTTTGACTCTGGAATTGGCATTCTCTGAAGTAGTCCTGCAGGTCTCTGATGCTCATACTTTACCTGCTGGCAGTTCTGACATTTAGACACAAAATCTACTATGTACCTTTTCATCCCGGGCCACCAGTAACGCTGCCTCAAGTTCCTGTACATTTTGGTCACACCCGGATGAATTGAGTACCGCGAACCATAAGCTTCTATCAAGATTTTCTAAATTATATCATCAACCCGAGGAACACAAATCCTCTCCCTGAAATGCAACATTCCACTAGAGTCTAACATGACATCTCTGGACTCCCCGGATATTACCTTACCTTGCAAATTACCCAGTTTCGGATCCTGAAACTGTTTTGCCTTTATTTCCTCTATGAAGGTGGCCTTGACCTCAATACTGGCCAACAACCCACCTTGATCTGAAACACCCAAATGCATGAACTTGGCCTCCAAAGCCTGAATCTCCTTAGCCAATGGCCGTTTAGACGCCCCCAAACAAGCCAAGCTACCCATGCTAATAGTTTTTTGGCTCAATGCATCTGCCACCACATTAGCCTTACCCGGATGGTACTGAATTGTCACATCATAATCCTTCAATAACTCTATCCATCTCCTCTGCCTCAAATTCAAATACTTCTGAGTGAAAACGTGCTGCAAACTGCGATGATCTATGAATACCTCACACTTGACACCATAAAGATAGTATCTCCAGATTTTCAATGCAAAAACCACCGCTGCCAACTCAAAATGGTGAGTCGGGTAATTCCTCTCATGCACCTTCAACTGCGTGGATGCATAGGCTATCACATTCCTGTCCTGCATCAACACAACACCCAAACCAGAATGTGAAGCATCACAGTAAACAACAAAGTCTTTACCTTCAACCGGCAAGGACAAAATAGGGGCAGTGGTCAAAAGTGTCTTAAACTTTTGGAAGCTCTCCTCGCACTTGTCGGAACACACGAACGGTACCTCCTTCTGTGCCATCCTGGTAAGGTGAGTAGCAATAGAAGCAAAATTCTTAACAAACCTCCGGTAGTACCCTGCGAGCCCAACAAAACTCCTCACCTCGGTCATAGATCTAGGTCGAACCCAACTCTTTACTGCCTCAATTTTCTGGGGATCCATCATCACCCCTTTTTCTGACACTACATGCCCCAAGAATGCCATAGAAGTCAACCAAAACTCGCACTTAGTGAATTTTTCATAAAGCTTTTGGTGCCTCAAGATATCCAGCACAATACGAAGATGATTAGCATGCTCCTTCCTACTCTTGGAATAGATCAAAATATCATCGATGAACACGATAACGAAAGAATCCAAGTAGGACTTAAGCACCCCATTCATCAAACTCATGAATACTGCTGGCACATTGGTCAAAGCAAATGACATTACTAGAAACTCATAATGCCCATACCGGGTCCGAAAAGCAGTTTTCGGATTGTCCTCAGGTCTAATTTTTAACTGATGGTACCCCAACCTCAAGTCAATTTTTGAGAACACTGATGCACCCTGAAGCTGGTCAAACAAATCATCTATACGGGGTAAAGGGTACTTATTCCAGATGGTCACCTTGTTCAACTGCCTATAATCTATGCACATCCGCATACTACCATCCTTCTTCTTTACAAACAAGACTGGAGCACCCCAAGGCGAAGCACTGGGACGTATAAATCTCTTATCTAGGAGTTCTTGCAGCTGAGTCTTAAGTTCCCTTAACTCTGCCAGAACCATTCTATACGGAGGGATGGAAATGGGATGAGTACCTGGCTCCATATTAATACAAAAATTTATGTCTCTGTCCGGAGGCATGCCAGGCAAGTTAGCTGGACACACCTCTAAAAATTCAGAAACCACTGGAACTGACTCAATAGGAGGAGACTCCACACTATCATCCCAGAGATGAGCCAAGAAGGCTAGACACCCCCTCCCCACTAGCTTCCTAGCCCGGACAAACGATATTATCTTAATTGGCTTAGGCCTGTACACACCTTCCCACTCTAGCCTATATTTGCCTGGAATTTCTAGAGCCACAGTCTTGGTGTTATAGTTCAACACAGCATGATATGGAGATAGCCAGGTCATACCCAAGATAATATCAAAATCAGCCATATCCAGGATTACCAAGTCTCCCCAAGTATGTAACCTCACAAAAACAACAAAACAGTCATGATATACATGAGTCACAACCACCGACTCTCCCACTGGGGTAGAAACATAGATAGGGGAATCAAGGATATCACAGGTTAAACCCAGCCCCAAAGCAAAACTCACAAACACATAAGAATATCTAGAACCAGGGTCAAATAATACCGAAGCCATTTTATCACAGACAAGAATAGTACCTGTGATCACCGCATCTGAGGCTTCCGCCTCAGTCCTTCCTGGAAAAGCATAACAATGTGCCCGATCATCAATCCGGAAAACTTAGCGAGCTGGCTGCGCCGCACCCCTGCCTGCGCCGCACCCCTGCCTGCGCCGCCATTCCCTCTGTCTCCCCGGCCTCTCTGAAAATTACCTCGCCCACCTTGTGGGTGACCCCTAGCATTACCGCCTCTGCCTGCCGAAACCACTGCTCTAGTCTGCTGCTGACTCTGATTACCTGTCTGTCTATGTGGACACTCCCTTTTAAAGTGGCCCAACTCACTACAATGGAAGCACCCACGGTCAAGAGTAGGTCTGCTAGCTGATGTATAGGATGCTCCCTGGCCTCTAAGAGCTGAAGACTGAGCTCGCTGACGACCACCTGTTGTAGCTGGCGGAGCTGACTGAATAGGACGGGCCGGATAAGCCTACTGATGCTGGCCCCGGGAGTATGAACCACTATAGTTTCCCTCATTCCGGGGCATCTTGGCTAAAGCTTTAACCTGCCCCGCTTGCCTAACTCCCTCAATCTTCTTCACATCCACATCATTAAAACCCTTTCCTGAAGAAGTCATATGCACTGATAGTACCTGTAGATCACTATTCAGACCCTTGACAAACAACCGGACCTGTTCCTCCCCGGAACCCAACATTTGTGTAGCAAAATGAGACAACGCATAGAGCTTAGCCTCATAAGCTGAGACCGACAAGCTACCCTGCTCCAAGTTCAGAAACTCATCCTTCTTCCGGTCCCTCAAAGTACGGGGAACGTACTTCTCTAGAAACAACACATGGAACTGCTCCCAAGTCAGTGGAGGTAGGATAGAAGACCGACACTCAACATGAGACCTCCACCACTGCTTGGCATCACCCTACAGCTGAAAAGTGAAAAATTCCACCCCATGCTGACGTACAATACCCAATTTGTGCAACCTCTCATGGCAATCCAGGATGAACTCATAGGCATCCTCCTTGTCTGTACCCTGAAACATCGGAGGTTTCAGCTTAAGGAACTTAGTCAACATCTCATGCTCATTACCTGTCATCACTGGGCCTAGCATTGGCCTGAGGAGATCATTTGTGCCCGAAGCTGCATCCATCCTTGATGTAGTAGTAACCGTTGGCTGAGTATCCAAGGCCTAATTTGCATAAGCTACGGGTATGGCTCAAGCACCAACAACCCACTCAGAATATCCCACGCCTGCCTAAAAGCTTTCGGTGTCATAGTAGGAAGGCCTGCACCCCCAACCGGTGCCTCCTCCTCCTGAGCCCCTCCATCCTCTACAACCACTTCTTCTACATCCTCAGCCACATGATCCTGAGGTGGGGGAGGGGCTACCTCACGTGCAGCAGCAGCTCTAGCTCCACCCCTGGCGGGTGCGGCTCCAGCTCATCCCCTGCCCCTTCCCCTACCTCTGCCGTGAACTACCGGGTCTGTTGCTGGGGCCGTTGGCCTTGCTCCATTATTCCTTGTAGTAACCATCTGCGGACAGAAGAGCGAACTAGGTTAAATACAAATTCGTATCGCCAGATACCAATTGGAATCGAGTTATAGCATGAAGGAAAGAAGGAAGAGATAGTTTTTCCTAAAGCCCCATAGCCTCTCAAAGAAAAGTACAGACATCTTTGCACCATTCCGTAAGACTCTACTAGACCTGTTTGGTACAACGAGGTCAACGAACCTAGGCTCTGATACCATCTTTGTCACGACCCAACTCATCGTGAGTGGCACCCACCCAACCCCTGGATGAACAAACCAATAGAGTTCAACCCTTGCCTAGACTAACAGCCTAAAACCAGCAAGTGAAAAGTAAACTAACAATTAAATAATTCAATAACTAAACATAATTATTATTCTGCGGAAAATCCCTCCTACGAACTGAAAGTCATTGTACCAAACATCAATACCAAATATCTAGAATACAGGGATGCAACCCCAAAATACAAAATGAAATAGTTTTAAGTCCGAAACAAATGGACCGAAACTCTAAGATAACCTAAGGTAGCTCGAAATAAGCAACTCACCCTTGAAAGTCAGAAATCACCGATGTTACATGCGAGGTCGCGTCTCAGTCGCTGGTAGATTTACTGTACTCACTAAAAGAAAGACAAGTGCAGTATCAGTACACCACCACTGTGTACTGGTAGGATCATCAGCCAGTTTCCAAGTAAACAATATATATAACAGTACAACATATACAAGTAAATATATGGAAAACATGCAACAAGTATACAGGCCCTAGACTACAAGTCTCTACCTACCTTGTCCCAGCATGAAATCCATCTCTTACAGTTCCATACCACGAACATGAGCCATTAACTATACCCTTAAGTCTAGCCCGAACTCACCCTGGAATCCCCTCTAGACACATACAAAGTAATGATTCAACTCGGCCTAAACCAAGACAACCACAGAAGTTAAACAAGTTCCCGGCTACTCAAGAACCACCAACAATAGCACCTTTAACTAGACAACCTGGTCCACTCACAGAACCAATACCAAGTATCACATTCAGTAAAATAACCCGCTCCACTCACGGAACCAATATCAACCAATGCAATACAATAGTCAATGAAACAATGCAAGATACAATAAAGTAAACCCGTACCAGGCGTGGTACCCGTGCCAACTGAATGTTATACCCGTACCAGGCGTGGTACTCGTGCCAACCATGTTTTATACCCGTACCAGGCGTGGTACCTGAGCCAACCGAATGTCAACAAACCACAGTCAATATATGAACACACACAACTTGTAAAACCAACAAGTAAAACCGTTCAATCACAGACTGTAAACAGGAACCTAGACATTCCACACAATTTCCCTAAGCAATGTAATGCATACAATCACTTAGACATGAGTACATGAATATACACATTCACAGAAAATCATAAGCCATCACCTACCTCGAAACGTTCCAAGCTCTATTCGACCCGAGCTTTCCCTTGTCCCGGATTCCTCTCTCGTTCTTGGTCTAAAAACAACACACAGTACATATAGTTAACAGCCAAGGACTGTACATTACTCGGATTATACTAAATCCCCAAACCCCAGGCAACCCATGATCATCCTACCTCTTTCCCGGGCTTTTGCATCGTTAATTCTCCTAGTTCTATCATCTTTTATGGATAAAACAGGGAATTAAACAACCTATGATCATAATAATGTACTTTAATCCATACCCAAGAACTCACATGCTTGGAATCCCTTTCCTTCCCCGAATTCCACCATCCCTAGGTTATTCTAACCTTCTCCAAATTCCCTCCTAGAAATTCTACCGCATAGGAAACGTAATACAAAGATTGGGGAACGAAAACCTTACCTTAGGGAAGAATTTTGACGGAGAAAGGAAGAAAAATGCCTGGAATCGCCTAGCCCTTATCCCAAAATGAACTTGAGAAAAACTTAATGTTTTGGGAACTATTTCTACATTAAAAACCCGTCGTCCCACTATAGCTGTCCCCATTCCGCTATAGCGGTCTCGCTATAGCGGTAGCCCGCCGCTATAGCGGTCTTAAGTAGGTTGACCGCCGCAATAGTGGTAATTTCTACCGCTATAGCGGTGGCCGCTATCACACGTGACCGCACTCGTCATGGACAAAAAGTCTTGAAATCTGCCAGTTTGACCATTTCCCAACACACCTGTTTCCCTCGACGTCCTGAAATAACCCTTTCACGTCAAACGCGACTCCGGGAGTTCTACTTACCCAAATGCGATTCTGAAAAGTCCTCTGGAGTCCTTTATGTCTTGGCTACGTGGAAAACTAGCTCAATCCAAGACACCTTAAATCATATTTACCCAGATTTCCCTAGACTCTACCTCGCTTCAAAACCGGCCGAGGCTAGCCTTTTCTAAAATTTCAAACTCCCAAACTCGGAGTTTTCTAACTCTAAAACTTGGCACGATGGAACTACTCATAATGACGGACCCGGTGGTTACACTAGTACAGCCCCTTCATGGGTAATTTTTTGATCATTTTTAGATGGAAGGAAATGGAAGTGAATGAAATTATACAATAGCTTCGCCTTGAAGTAGAGGTCTTGACGTGGAATGACACCACCAATTCTAGCCTATAAGGGTTCACTTGGGGCAATGGTCTTTGCAGCCTAATCAAGCGGCATATTCTTTGGCTTAACTTTTGCTGCATATTCAGTCCCTAAGATGATTGGTGCGCTCCAATAGATCGAGTTGATGGCTTTAGGAGTAACATCCACCTCTTTACCCCTAACCATCACAGAGTCCAAGCATAGAAAGTATTCAGTATTACCCGAGTGTTTCATAGCATCTTTTTTGGCTTCATAAACCACATAGAATTCAAGTAACACCTCCGGGTAGTATCCTCTTGGCACGTCCAAAAATGGGGACCAGTCTCTCATGGCGAATTGGTGGGTGATGTTAGGAAATGCATCCCCAAGTCCCTCCATATTGAAGCTTCTCTCATGTGTGAAGGATCAACTAGCCTTGTATTTGATGTGCAAGGGCCTCATACCCTCCATGCAAAACTTAATGCGCTCCTCCTCATTGATTTGCACAGGGGAAGCATCAAGAATAGTCTCGGGAACTTTCTTCTTCCCTTTTCCTTTGCTCTTTGTAGTGGTTGGACTGGGGGTTTTCTTGTGCTTCTGCCGGAGTTACCCTTGCTGGAAGACATTGCCTGAAAAGGAAATGTGAGTACCAAGAAAAAACAAAGCAAAAATCCTTTTGTATTTTTCAATAATGAAAGAAGAAAATACTACAAGAAGTTAATGAAATAAAAAAAAACTGAATGCATAAGGGAAAGAATTGCACCAAGTGACACTACTAAAACAGCTCAAAAAGGGACGGATAGAAAAGCGGACGTCACTCCTGAAAAGCGACGGAAAAAGCGACACTGTCCGTCGCTTTTCTATTTTTTTTAATTTATAATTATTTTTTTACAAAAGCGACGGACAACGTCTCTATGCCCGTCGCTTTTTTTGGCAGATTTTTGCGCTAAAATTATTTACAAATAATTATTTTTTATTTTTTATTATAAGCGACGGATAATGTCGCAATTATTAAATAAAAATTAAAAATTAATTTTAAAGAAAGCGACGCTGTCCGTCGCTTTCTTTAAAATTTAATTTATATTAAAAAAAATAAGAAAGCGACAGACAACGTCGCTTTTGTCTGTCGCTTTTTGGTCAATACACAGTAAACTCATTTTAAAAAGAGACGGACAGAAGCGACGCTGTCCGTCGCTTCTTTAATTACACAGAGACCCCGTCGGGTCTCTTTTTCTCATTTCTCTCTTAATTTTTTTTCCTCCTCCTCTCCTCTTCTCCTCCTCTCCTCCACCACTTGCTCCGCCGCTCCCTCCACTACCGGTCTCTCCACCGTCAACCTCGTTCCTCCAACCTCCTCCGATTTTGAGGTTAGTTGTTTTATTTATTTAAAGGTTAAGATTTAATTTGGGTATTTTTATTTTCAAAAATTGGTAGTGTATTCTAGACTAGGGTATGTTATTGTTGTTCAATTCTAGACTAGGGTGTATATATTGTTGTTGTTGTTCAATTCTAGACTAGGGTGTATATGTTATTGTTGTTGTTGAATTCTAAACTAGGATTTTGAGAAATTGATAGTGAAAATTGATATATGAAAAAATTGATAGTGAAAATTGATATATGAAAAAATTGATAGTGAAAAATTCCTTTTTTTATATTATATTCTTAATTTATGAACTTTAATTAGGTTAGGCTTGCTATTAGTTTGTGAACCTTAGTTTAGGCTTGCTATTAGTTTGTGAACCTTAGTTTAGGTTTGCTATTAGTTTGTGAACCTTAGTTTAGGCTTGCTATTAGTTTGTAAACCTTAGTTTAGGCTTGCTATTAGTTTGTGAACCTTAGTTTGGGTAATGCTTGCTATTAGCTTTTGAACCTTAGTTTAGGTTCTTTTTTGAACTTGAATTATATATGTTATTGAATTAGGTTGGTTCTTGAATTTGAAATTAGGTTCTTGAATTAGATTATTAACTTGAATTTGGGAACTTTGAATTTGAAATAGGTTCTTGAAGTAGATTATTAACTTGAATTAGGTTTTTGAATCTTAGTTTTTTTAAGTTAAGCTTTTTTAAGTTAAGTTTGTTAGTTTAAATTGTTAGTTTTGAGTTAAGAATTAGTTTTCAACTTTAGGAATGATATTTTGAACTAGAATTAGGTTGGTTCTCGAATTTGGAATTAGGTTCTTGAATTAGATTATTAACTTGAATTTGGGAACTTTGAATTTGAAATAGGTTCTTGAATTAGTTTTGGGTTTTGTTTTAGAATCTTGAATTAGTATTTAACTTTGACCTTTTGAATTAGGTTCTTGAATCTAAGTTTTTTTGGGTTAAGCTTTTTTAAGTTAAGTTTGTTAGTTTAAATTGTTAGTTTTGAGTTAAGAATTAGTTTTCAACTTTAGGAATGATTTTTTGAACTAGAATTAGGTTGGTTCTCGAATTTGAAATTACGTTCTTGAATTAGATTATTAACTTGAATTTGGGAACTTTGAATTTGAAATAGGTTCTTGAATTAGTTTTGGGTTTTGTTTTAGAATCTTGAATTAGTATTTAACTTTAACCTTTTGAATTAGGTTCTTGAATCTAAGTTTTTTTAAGTTAAGCTTTTTTAAGTTAAGATTGTTAGTTAAATTGTTAGTTTTGAGTTAAGAATTAGTTTTCAACTTTAGGAATGATTTTTTGAACTAGAATTAGGTTGGTTCTTGAATTTGGAATTATGTTTTTGAATTAGATTATTAACTTGAATTTGAGAACTTTGAATTTGAAATAGGTTCTTGAATTAGTTTTGGGTTTTGTTTTAGAATCTTGAATTAGTATTTAATTTCAACCTTTTGAATTATGTTCTTGAATCTAAGTTTTTTTAAGTTAAGTTTGTTAGTTTAAATTGTTAGTTTTGAGTTAAGAATTAGTTTTCAACTTTAGGAATGATTTCTTGAACTAGAATTAGGTTGGTTCTTGAATTTGGAATTATGTTCTTGAATTAGATTATTAACTTGAATTTGAGAACTTTGAATTTGAAATAGGTTCTTGAATGAGTTTTGGGTTTTGTTTTAGAATCTTGAATTGGTATTTAACTTTAACCTTTTGAATTAGGTTCTTGAATCTATGTTGTTTTAAGTTAAGCCTTTTTAAGTTAAGTTTGTTAGTTTAAATTGTTAGTCTTTGTGAACCTTAGTTTAGGTTAATGCTTGCTATTAGTTTTCAACTTTAGGTTAGTGTTAGTTTTGAATTAGTTTCTTGAATTTGAAAATTTTGAATTAGTTTTGGGTTATGCATACAGATGTCATCAGGTGATGGTGATCGAGGTCCTCCTAGTAAAAGTACTAGCAAGTCTAGTAAGTCTAGGAAGAGCTCTCGGAGGCCTATAGAGCATGACGATATTTCAGGTCGTCTTTCATCTTCGCCACAGATTCACTCTGCTCCACTAGTGTCTGTCCCCTATGGCACTGGGAATCCCGCAGATTATCATGGTCCTAGACCCACTACTTCTCATCATCATATGACTTTCATGCCTACACCCACTATGCCTCCTCCACATGACAGCGGGACTACCAGATTATCATCTGGTATGCCATCCCCACGTGATTCTTCTTCCCCTCACTTATCAGGCTTGCGACTTAGAGATCATACCAGCTCTGAGTCTGACACAGATACTTCTACTCCCCCATTGACTCAACGACATTATAGACTTCCGCCATTACCTGTATCAACACTTTCTGATGAGGAAGATGAGGTGAATCTGAGACCCAGCGAGAAGGACGCCATTGGTAGATTCATGATTTACCCTGATGGATCATCGTAAGTTTTTTCTAATTAATTGATAAGTTTCTTTTTTCATATTAATTAATTATTTATCACTCGATGACATGATTATTATGTTCTTTACAGGTGAGTTCCCACGAAAGATCCCCGACGTGCTTTAAAGGAGGCAGTTATGAGGCTTTTTATAGAACCTTGGAGCTCCTGGTCAGAGATTCCAAAATCGATCCAACAGGCCATGTTTGATGAGTTTAAGGTATACACACACACACACACACACACACACATATATATATATATATCATCTAACACTAATCATTTCTCTCTTTCAGACAATGTATACTTGAAAGCGAAAGTACAATAAGATCATTTCCACAACTTTCGAGAGGAAGGCCAGTGCCAGGCTACGCCAATGGCTTAAAAAAAACCGGGATGGTAAAAAGTGTGGATCTTGGCTTCTACCTCATCTTCATGAGCAGCTTAAAAAATATTGAGATTCGGAAGAGTTCAAAGCATTGTCTGAACAAGGCAAGAAAGACAAAAGCAGTGTCAAAAGTGGATCGTTGCACACTATGGGTGCAAAGAGTGTAGCGGACCTTGCAAGGAAAATGGTAAGTAATAATATTAACCTTTTAACTTATATGTTTATATAAACTTGATTAAATAATATTAATTACTTGATTATGTTAAATTTTATTTTATTTGCAGGAGAAGGATTTGGGGCGCCCTCCGACTCAGGCTGAGCTCTTTAAGAAAGGCCACATAAGAGACAAAAAAATTGAGTCAGATCCGGATGTATGGGTTGAGCAGAGGGCTCAAGACGCCCATGTAAGTTTTAAAGTTTAAATATAATTAAAGTACTAACATATATATATATATATATCTATTTATTATGTATATATTATAATTTTTATTTGTTTATATGCAAGATGAGTTTGGATATGTTTTATCTGAGTACAACCAGACTCAGTAAGGTCTGGGCTTGCCAACCGAGCCTACAAACGAGGAAGCCACTCAAATATGGATCAAAAAAGTGACAGGGGGGAGACAAAAGGGGAGAGTCTATGGTCTAGGCTCTAGGAATGATTTGCAACGAATCCAGTCAGGACTGGATGGTATTGGATCCTCGCGCCAGGCTGAGGCTGTCATGACCCAATTTCTCAGGTCACGATGACACCGATAACTCCCCAGTAGGCGAACCAATCCCCGTAGCCTGAAATGGTTAGTAATGGGCTACTACCTAACCAAAACGCACAATAAGCAGAAATGAGCAAAAGCAAAATGTAAAGATAGACAATGCGAAAGCAAATAACCCGAATATATACAGAAGAAAACTACACCAACCCCAAGACTTAGTATCGATAGTGCAGAAGCTTCTAATAGAGTACAAGTGCTATAAGTAACAACAGATAAATACAACTGTCTCCGAATATACAAAGAGTACCAGTATAAAAGATGAGATATAGACAAGCCTCGACCGTCAGGAGCTCACTCTAGTCTCGAACCTCCCAAAAGCTGCACGAGTCTTCAACGCGATCAAAGGCAAAAACTCAACTAATATCTGCACCAGAAAGATGCAGAAGTGTAGTATCAACACCAAGACAACGGGTACTCAGTAGGCATCATCGACCGACTGAGCGCATATAAGATATAAAAATAGTAAGTAGCAGATAGCAAGAAAGCAGTCACGGAAGCAATAGAGAAAGTACAAGGAACTAGCACGGAGAATAGACAACCAAGAGTTATAAGCAAACAATGCTAGCACAGAAGATATAAACACACAAAATCACAGGTGAGAGGAAGAAGAATGCACCTGGAGTCCTTGCATAACAATATAAGTAAATAAAGAGGGAGAGTTGAGAATATTGGCGGTATACCGGTAACCTCAAGTAAAAGGAAAAGAAGGAAAGCAACCTAGCATACTCAAGATGGAATCAACAAGAATAAGGAAATCATAACACCAATCCAACTTCAAGATAGCATAAACAGGAATCTACCTCTCAAGTACAACCCTAGGATGGAATAACTAACCCACAATAACCGAGAAATACTACTCAAATCCTGATAAGAATGGAACCAAAAACTCACAATCTGCTCAGAAGGCCACACAAAAGTGCCTTAATAAGATAGGACTCCCTAGCCCTCTCAATAATCAAAATCCCACAATCGGAGCCTCAATAGGCTAATAACAGCTAAATCTCCAAGAACAAGGACCATAACCAACTCTATAAAGCAAAAAGAGTAATATAAACTACCTACAGTCCCAACGGCCGCCCATACAATCGAGGAACGCAATCAAGTGAAAACAAACCCTCCGACCGCCCATACAACCGAAGCGTACACTGAACACAAAGAAAATAAGGGTGGACTCCGAGTGAAATATGCATGATGATAATAATGATAGAACCAGTAATAGTAACCCTGTATGCACTTCCCCCTGGCACTTCGGTAGGAGGACCCATGGTGGGACGTACCCGCTATACACCATCCGACACTATATACCCCTCCTCCGGCATGCTCGGCCCTTTGGCTATGTCCTGGAATGGCAGGTCCCATGGAGGTCCCATACCACATATAGTAACAAACGCGAAATCTCAGAGAAACAGAGCCTCGAAGTGCATGCCCAAAATTGAACCGGGTCTAAAAAGATAGTAGTAATCTCAAAAGACCCTCTCAAAGGGTGCCCGGAGTATACTCGGGTCTAAATCAGTGATAAAAGTCTCAATAACCCTCTCAAAGGGTGCCCAGAGCGTATCCGGGTCTAAATACATTAGAAAATTAGGTCTAGTGCTCTACGCAGCAGAGCCTAGTATCAGTAGGAAATCAAGTGTAGTACTCTGCCCAGCAGAGCCTAGTATCAGTAAAAAATCAAGTGTAGTACTTTGCACAGCAGAGCCTAGTATCAGTAGAAAATCAGGTGTAGTACTCTGTCCAGCAGAGCCTAGTATCAGTAGGAAATCATGCGTGAAATCATCCAAAATCGCATGTCATCATTAAATTATACCAAAAATGGGCCCCTGGGGCCATGCAAGTTTAGGAAAAACCATCTATAGTGGCTCGTAACCAAAGCCGAAGTAAAATGTGCAGGGAAAACCTCTTTCATGGATGATATGCTCGTACACATATATAAATTAGCCCAACAACTCACAAATATTCCTACCGGCCCTACATAGGCTCCACAACTACTCAGCAGATATAACCAGTCTAAGAGGATATCTCTATGTCCGGGACTCGCAAACATTCCCAAATCATCCACCGTCTATGTTCCAGAGTCAATACAAGGCCACACAGGACCACAAGGGTAGTATACAATAATACACGAATACTACAATCAGCGTAAGAAATAAATGGACAGAAAATACGGGCAAGGTCTGGGGTACCAACCTATAATAACCCACCTAAGGATGCTAATTAATGCAGTTATAGCCTATATACGCAGGGTCTAGGTAGGGAAAGCCATAACCTACTTGTCGTCCGATGAATAGCTGCCGGGACACCGTCGTCCAGGCTTGAACTGCTCTGAGAAGCTCCAATTGCAAAACTAATATCAAAACAGTAATCTACACATCAAAACAAGACTAACGATACCCATAATTCTATAAACATAACTGGGTTGAAATTCGGGTCACAAACGGGCTCGTGGGCCCCGTAACCCGAAACTGGAAATGAAAAACACCAAAGTGTTCCTTACCATCCTGGGAGCACATGCTCAAAATTTGAGCAGAAATGGACATGAAGTGGGGCTCCAAAACAGCCCGCTCAAGCCAAGAAATAAAAGAGGAATTTCAAGAAATAATTCTTGAAATTAAACAAAAGAAACTTACCAACACGAGAAGGCGAGCTAAGGGAGTGAGAACTCAGAATCCATGATCATGCAAAGCTCAATAGTGCAGATTCTACAAGAATCCAAAGCTCATGAAAGTAAGCAACAATGGAGGACTTAGGAAAACAAGAGAAGAAAAGGTTGAGGAAGAAGACTTACCAATTGCCGAGGGAACACGAATTTTTGATGAGCAAATGATTCCCCAAGTTCAAGAATTAATTTGGAGAAATTTGGTAGAGAGATTTTGTGTTTTAGAGTTGGAAAAGTATGAGGAACAATGCTGAAAAAACGAAGGCCAAAGAATTTTATAGCTGCTGGTCGCTGGTCAGCGCTATCGCGCTAAAGGAGCGCGATCACGCTGAAGGAAGGACCACAGACCAGTGCTATCGCGCTAAAGGAGCGCGATCGAGCTGAAGGGAAAATCATAGGCCAGCGCTATCACGCTTAACGACACCAGAACCAGAAAAATCAGCAACAGCCAAAACTTCTACGGGGTATTTCGAGCATAATCAGAACCCGGTACTCAAAAATAAATAGTGCTAGTGTGAAAATGACATTTCGGACTTAACAGAATCAATAAAACTTCCATACGAGGTCATTTCGGAAGAATGTTGACCCAAGTCAACACTAGCTAATGCCAACCAAACACCTAAAATGAGCTCGGGTCATTCAGAACCCGAACCAACCAACTAACTAACACAAACTCGGCATTCCAGAGCTAACAGCGCTGACGAAATTTCTATCCGAGGCTGTCTTCTCCGAATGTTGACCAAAGTCAACCTAACAAGCCAACTGGCCTAAAAATACAGAACGAGAGAGAATTCCAAGCTGAAAAGCTCTCGGATCCCAACCAAAGGTCCCTCTAGACCAAAGTCCACGCTCCAGAGCTAACAGAACTGTCGGAATTCAATTCCGAGCACGTTCACCAAGAATGTTGACTGAAGTCAACGATTTCAAAAGATTTAAGCTCTAAAATAAGGAACAGCCAAAAATAGCAAACAAATGGCCTGGGCACCGAACTATTGGTCCCAGCAAGTCATAAATGACTTGGGGCCACTACAGAAAAGCTCTAATGGTACAAGAAAAGGCAAAAATGCGTAAAGGATTGAAAGGGTCATTACATCATCCACTACTAAAAAAACTTTCATCCCCAAAAGTCAGGAAAGAAGGAAAGACTAGAGATTAAAAGAACAACGGATACAAAGCCCACACTACTCTCTCGGACAACCCAAGTAGCCTCTTCGATAAGATGACACCCAACATAATGAAACCACGAAAGGCAACCAAGCCTAAAACTCAATACTAGCCAAGCTAGATTCCAAACACAACTGCAAAACTCCAAAGATCTACCGACCCAAACTGAACCTCGAGAATCTCAACCAAAAAGCACCGACCCAACTCCAAAACCTGAGAAGCCAGGCGATCAACATACATAACTCGAATCTTCTAAACCACAACCAAGTTTGCCAGAAAAGCCAACAACCATAACTCTAACTCATGAACCCTATGATCTGCAAGGAGTATGGTACGCCTACCACAAAGTCCAAAATCACCAGCTAAGCTCCAAACTCCAAGAATACCGCTGCTACTCCGAGTACCCAAACACCATTCGGAATTGAAATCGCCTTAGAATGCTCACCTCAGGAAAAAGTCTACCATGCTACGAATATAAAGTCCAAACACCCCGCAGGCAAAGAAAAGGGTGCCTGAAGCCCAAGGTCGTCATTTAGCCATAGAAATTTGCATATACTTTCAACTCCCTCCTTTTGCACCGAATCAACCGCTACACTGAAACAACACACAAATCAACCACTTGGAATCATACCACATACCAAACTCTTAATCCATGCTGGTCGAGTTTAACCAATACTAGAACCCTACGCCAAAGACAACCCTTGAAAAATAAACTAAATAAACTTCCAAACTCTCGGCAAATGAAGGCGACCACAAATCTTAGAGTATCATTAGAACCCAAGAATAGGCTCGCTAGTCTCAACCCGCACAACCTGACCATGAACAATACACCGTCGTTAATTCCGGAACTTATGCCACTGCATCTGTCCAACAAAGATGGGAGAAATTTCATACCATGAAGATCACCGCTAAAATCAGGATTATCCAGCCTAAAATAGAGGTTAACCAAGGACTAAGTGTTCAAGGCCAATAGCCACATCCAAAGCTGAAAAAAGAAGCTAAGTTGCCCACACCTACTGCCTCCCGACACTAGGATGCTACAACCAAAAAGAAACTGTCGCAAACCATCCGATGTAACCTGCCAAGCCATAATTCTGAAACCAAACCCCGATTTACCAACCACTGCCTCTATCAAACCCATATGCTGCTAGTGAACCCTTAGGAACCGAAGCCAACTAGGCTTGAATATGCAAGTTGCCAAATCCATAGCTGTTACTGAAACCTCAAAACAATAAAAGGAGAAGCTACTGCCATCTATAGTCGTTCGAATCAAGTCACCAACCCATAACCTAAGCAAACCTTCATTATCATCTCAGTCAACTACTGAAACACACAAGCACAAACAAGGAGTTATCTCCCTCCTTTTTCAACTTAATTCTCACATTTATATTGCCAAACTCAATAAAGCAGGAGAAGAATGGGCCGGATGCCCAACTCACCCAAAATGCTACAAGTGCCACTCATCCACGAGGCTATTATCAACACTCAGTCAAAAATGCTACATCCAAACTCAATCACAATACCGAAATCAAAAGCTCATCTAGAGAACTACGATCGAAATTCATTCCAACTGGAACTGAGGAAAATGATAAGACAACCCAACTGGACAAGAAACTGAGGAAGACTATGGGAACAACCCATATACCTGCCAACCTTCTAAATCAGCCAAACAAAGAGGGTCGACTCTAATCACCCAAAAAACAAAACCAAACCATGCTTACTAGCATAACCAACACCTCTTATCTCAAGACAGAAGCTCAAACTTTAGCATAACTACTGGTAACACCAAACCAAAGCAAGAATCTCTAGCCACGCTAGATAATAGCCTAGGCAATCAACCATCTAGGATTGCTCAAAAGTGAAGACTCAGCACAAGTCTAGAGCCACATCGAAATAGGAAACAAACCCAACCATAAATAGACTAACAAGAACTACCCACAAGCTACAACTCCGGGTAAACACCTATCAAGGATAACTCACCCCCAGCCACTACTAAGGAATAAGCTACCATGAAAATAACATATAAAAGCTACAATCCAAAAATCAAACAACTAAACAAGTAGCAGGTAGGCATATACGCAATTAAACCATAGAAGGGAAGGAATCACAACGCGAGCATTATTATCACAAGCTGAAGGTAACAAGAGCCTTACCTGGAGCAACAATATCAAGAACCTCTACCTCTGGCCTATCAAGAGGAGCATCAGACTGACGGTGTCTAACCATAGCTGGAGTAGTCGAAGCTGAAAGCTCTATCATCCCTCGACGGGGACAATCTCTAGCATAATGTCCTATCACCCCACAACTATAGCAACTCAAAGAAGCTCTACTCTAACATACAGTGCCTGTCGACTCTGGACGGATACCTGAATCACCTGGTTGAAAGTCACTTGTAATCGTCTGGGGACCACCCCCATAACCCTGCGCACTACCTCTCGCTGCCTGGGGACCACCCTTACTACCCTGTATCCCACCTCTGGCTGATGGCACTGATGCCCTGGGAGATAACACCTGCTGACCCTGCTGACTGGAAGGCAAAATCATGGGACAATCCCTAACCAAGTACCCATGCTCCCTGCACCAATAACAAACCTTACCAAGTGGAGTCTGATGGGATGATCCTACTGGACTGGACCGGCCAGCACGGCCTGTACACTCTGAAGGCAAATCCCAAAGAATATGATCCGTACCCTACTTACTCTACTCAACATGCCCTACACAACCACTCTCTGGAATTTGTGGAGTAACTGAAACTGGCCGGGTAGATAAGAAGCAATGGACCCTATCTCTGGTGAAGAATCCCCTACCTCGAGTCTGAGAACCTTGGAAACTATACTGGCGATGACATTTCTTAGCATTACCTCAATAATCCTCATGGCATAAACCCTCAATAGCCCATGCATGATCCGCTACCTGAAGGAGGGTAGTCCCAACTGTAACCAAATGCTCGGTTGCCAAATGGAATGGTGAAATCAAACCCCCAACAAAGCTCTGAACTCTATCAAACTCTGAAGGCACAGTCCTAGCAGTACGCCTAACCATCTCATGAAATCTTGCCTCGTAGTCCAACACTTATAAACAACCCTGCTGAAGAACTGGAAGCTCAACCTAGCTGAAGCACCGCTTGAAGAATCGGTACTGAAACACCCACCGGAGAACTCAGAGTCCTAGCCACGGTATCCTGAAGAACTGGGGTCGCTATAAATCCAATCGGAGGCTGGGCTGACCCCACACCCCCTATCTAATGTGATAAACTCTCACTCTGAAGTCCTAGCATTGACGGGAGCACAGAAGCAACAGGCACAGAAGCCTCAACACCAATCGCTGTCAAACTCATCTTAGGTATCTGAGAAGGGATGAAACAATCAAAGTTTAAAAGTCAATATAGCCAGGAACGCACGATAAGGAGCCAAGAAGATGAAACTTTTCTTAATAATGCCCTGTAGCCTCCCGCAGATAGGATATGAACATCATTATACTGATCTGCGAGACTCTACGTAGACACTTACTTCTGTACCACGACACCGATGAACCTAGAGCTTTGATACCAAGCTGTTACGACCCAGTTTCTCAGGTCATGATGGCACCTACAACCCTCTAATAGGCGAACCAATCCCCATAGCCCGGAATGATTAGTAATGGGCTACTATCTAAACAAAGCACATAATAAGCGAAAATAAATGGAAGCAGAATGTAAGGATAGACAATGTGGAAGAAAATAACCCAAATATATATAGAAGAAAACTACACCAACCCCAAGACTTGGTATCGATAGTATAGAAGCTTCTAATAGAGTACAAGTGCTAGAAGTAATAACAGATAAGTACAACTGTCTCCGAATATACAAAGAGTATCAGTATAAAAGATGAGATATAGATAAGACCCGACCTTCAGGCACTCACCCTAGTCTTGAACCTCCCAAAAGCTGCACGAGTCTCCAACGCGATCAACGGCGAAAGCTCAACTAATATCTGAACCAGAAAGATGCAGAAGTGTAGTATGAGCACCAAGACAACAGGTACTCAGTAGGCATCATTGGCCTACTGAGTGCATATAAGATATAAAAACAGTAAGTAGCAGATAGCAAGAAAGCAGTCACGGAAGCAATAGAGAAAGCACAAGGAACTAGCATGGAGAATAGACAACCAAGAGTTATAAGCAAACAATTCTAGCACAGAAGATATAAACACATAAAATCACAGGTGAGAGGAAGAAGAACGCACCTGGAGTCTTTGCACAACAATATAAGTAAATAAAGAGGGAGAGTTGATAACAATGGCTGTATACCAGTAACCTCAAGTAAAAGGAAAAGAAGGAAAGCAGCCTAGCATACCCAAGATGGAATCAACAAGCATAAGGTAATCATAACACCGATCCAACTTCAAGATAGCATAAACAGGAATCCACCTCTTAAGTACAACCCTAGGATGGAATAACTAACCCACAATAAATGAGAAATACTACTCAAATCCTGATAAGAATGGAACCAAAAACTCACAATCTGCTTAGAAGGACACACAAAAGTGCCTCAATAAGATAGGACTCCGTATCCCTCTCAATAATCAAAATCCCACAACCGGAGCCTTAACAAGCTAATAACTACTAAATCACCAAGAACAAGGACCATAACCAGCTCTATAAAGCGACAAGAGTAATCTAAACTACCTACAGTCCCAACGGCCACCCATACAACCGAGGAACGCAACCAAGTGAAAACAAACTGTCATGCCCCAAGGTTACCCCCTAGGCATAACACGGGACTAGGGACCACAAGTGCCCCATGCTAACCCTTGGTCATAGTATTCTCAAGCATAAGAAAAGACAAGCGAAAGCATAATAGGTAAAGTCAGAATAACATAAATGGATAGTCAAGCCGAATAGGCATACAAGATCCAAAAGACTCAGATACTGTCTATGTCTGAAAAGCCTCTACTCATAACATAAGGAGTTGCTAGGACAAGACCCTAGCTAACTCAAAGTATGTAAATGGAAAGCTAACATAAACTAAGAACATAACTAGTCCTCGACCTAAGAGGACTCACCAACAGCTGTCTGAGGGTGGCCAGGAAACTCTAGCCATGAATCTCAGGAGGTATACCTGAATCTGCATCATCAAAGGATGCATCGCAAGATATGCGTCAGTACTATAGGATGTACCGAGTATGCGAGATATGCGTAAAATATGAAAACATGCTTAAAACATAATTAAAATTTGAGTTCATGCATAATAGAAGATGTCATAGGTACATATCAGAATTTGAGTAATAAGCGTGAGTTCGTAGTCAAAACCTCAACATAAGATATCATGAGCTTAGAAAACTTGAAGTCATTCATACGGGAGTTTATTGTAACCGACATTAGACCATGCGAGCTACATGGAATCTAACTATATAATCCTAGTTAGCAAAGCTGGCCCGAACGTTACCAAAGCACGAGCCACCATCCCCAACTATGTAACCCTAGTTGGCAAAGCTGTCCTATGCCCCGATAAGGCAAGGACACCATTAATCAAGATGTGAATCTACTCTCACAAGCCCATAGGGCATTTCATTTTATAACCTACGTTGGCAACATAGTTTCTGGACTTGGGTAATTGAACCCGCGTCACTCGGTACTAAATACTACTCCCAAAACATATACATATAGCTCATAATTTCATAGTGGCACAATCTCATGCCAACTCTTGTTTGAAAATCATGAAAACACATCGGGCATCATGCAATTCTCATAGCTTAGGTAGGCACATCTAGATACCAAACCTTTCATAAAACATAGAGACATATCGTATGTCATATTGTTCATACTTCAAAATCCTTAAAAACTTAGCATAGCCATAATTCAAACATACTTTTCTTTCTTAAATCATACTTGAAGAATTAGACATGCAATTTCGTAAATACATGAGGACATGTTATCTAAACATGTAAACTTTCACTTGAAATCATACAATTTAATGGAATCATGCTAAAAATCATCTTTAATGCATGGGCTTTTGAAACCAATTTAAGGAAACTTAATAAAATCGTATATAAACCATAAGAAACCATGGATTGATGCATATAAACTGATTTCATAAGTTTTCCCCCAATTTAAATCAAAACCCTAATTTCAAAAGTTCATAATTCAAAATAAAGGTTGGGGGTTTTGGGCACAAGAGTGAAAAGAACCCATTGTTGATTACCCACATACCTTGATTGGAGCTAACCCACTTGAATAGAAAAGATTTAGGAGACTTGGACTTGAAGCTTGAGACCTTGAACTAGAGAGAGTTCTTTTCTTCTTGGGAGGTGAATGAAGGATTTAGAAGAGACTTAGGATAATATAGGTCAAAACCCTCTTTGAAATAGTTAAAATGACCTCACTTAGGAGTTAAAAGGGTGGGTAATGACCAAAATACCCCTGGGACTTAAATGAAAAATTTCAGGAAACTGGGCCACCTCACGGGTTGCCTGATGGGCGTCATGCCCATGATGGCCTGTTGCCAAGGCGTCGGGCAGGGTACCTTGGTTGAGGTCTGCTGGACCCTTTTGACGATGAGCTCCCATGGCCCATCGCGCTTGCGATGCCCGTGGGGTTGCCCATTGAGGGAAAGGTGGGCAAGGGAAAGGAGCTCTGGATAATTCCAATGGCTTGCTCCCATGGGTCGTTGCACCCATGATGCCCATGGCCTATTCCATTGGGGAAACTGGGTGATGGGGAGGAGTGGCTGGTTTATTTCAATGGTGGGGTCCCACGGGCCATCGCACCTACGACACCCGTTGTGACCACTCATCGGGCTGAGGCAGCTGGCATAACCAAACTGTTTGGTTCCCATGGGGCACCCCATAGGCCATCTGAGCTACTGTAACGACCGGGTCTGTCGTTATGTCAATTTTTCCTGATTTCGTAAATTTAGGGAAAAATGGTTAAAAATGCATTCGGAATAAATAGGGTGACGTCATGAAAAATTTTTGATTTCCAAAAAGAATCTGGGCTGATGTCACACCGCTATAGCAGTAATTATTCCGCTATGGCGGCACCGCTGTCGCGGTAAGGCGAACCGCTATAGCGGAGCTACGGGAGGCAGAACATGTGACGGGATTTTTATTAAAAAGTCTCATCTCCTCAGTTGGGCAAGATACGCGTGTTCCTCCAAAAACCCTCCCATGCTGCTCCAAGGCTGGGAAATCATGAGGAGAAGAGGTCATGGCTAAAGGGATGCGGAACATCAGATTCCAGGATCACGATTCAGCCGGGAACGGAACCACGGAGCCAGAAATGCATCAAATTGGCTGCTGGCATCCAAGTAGGCTAGGTTTTCATGAGTAGTTAGACCTATTTACCTTCCGTACTTATCGTATAGTAGAACTGGAGAATCCATGTTTTAGGCCTCCGGGCATGGAGTCTGGCGGATTCAAGATTGATTGTATTATTTCTAGGATGTACGAAATGGCTGATCTTGTGAATGGTATTATGTGTTCAACTTATTCATATTGTTGTGATAAAATAATGGGTTAAGGGACTAGCGTGTCGGGAAGGTTCGGGAAACCAGGGAAGTGCTTGGGAGCACGGGAAACAGAAATAGGAAGCTCCCAAGTGGGGTTTCAGGAAATGTTATTGCTTAAGGCTTAGCAACGGTCTGGCTAAGGTTAGGAAAGGGAAGCGTGTCGCATGCTTGTGTGTTTATTTAACAAGGGAAATCGCTAGTTGCATGTTATAATAAAAAGGGTGAACCGGGGAATAGTCTTCGGACGGGAATTGATGGTTCATAGTTGTACCCTGAAAGGGGTAGGTGATGGCTTATGATTTTATGTGAATGTGTATATTCATGTATTTATGTCTAAGTGATTGTATGCATTACATGGCTTAGGGAAATTGTGTGAAATGTCTAGGTTCCTATTTACAGTCTGTGATTGAACGGTTTTACTTGTTGGTTTTACAAGTTGTGTGTTCATATATTAACTGTGGTTGTTGACATTCAGTTGGCTCGGGTACCACGCCTGGTATGGGTATAACCAAATGGTTGGCATAGGTACCATGCCTGGTACGGGTATATCATTCGGTTGGGACGAGTTATTTTACTGAATGTGATACTTAATATTGGTTCTGTGAGTGGACCGGGTTATTTTACTGAATGTGATACTTGATATTGGTTCTGTGAGTGGACCGGGTTGTTTTACTAGATGTGATACTTGGTATTGGTTCCGTGAGTGGACCGGGTTGTCTATTTAAATATGCTATTATTGGTGGTCCTTGAGTGGCCGGGAACTTTGTCTAACTGCGGATTGGTCTTAGTTTAGGCCGGGTTGTTCCTTGATATTTGTGTTTGGTCTTGGGTTAGGCCGGGTTGATCATTGACACTTAGGTGTTGTTTAGAAGGGATCCCGTGGTGGGTCTGGACTATGTAAAAGAGGACGGGTAAGTGCATTTATTTATATATATTGTCACCTTGAGTGTGCCTAGATGGTCGGAGATTAATTGTGATTAATGACTAAGGGTCGGTCGCGGTATAGACCGAGGCAGCTTGTTAATACTGAGGGTGGTTAAGGGTATCCTTGGAGGGTCCGGGTCATGTGCAGTAAGTGGATTAGATGTAACTCTAGGGTTGCCATTAAATATAACAAGGGTTGCTAGGTGGATTGCATATGGTGGATAGACTGAGAGTCTGGGGTTGTGAACCTGGCTATTGCACATCTATTGGAAGGTTTACTAGAGATCCGTGAAGGGTGGGACCCTGGTGAGTAATGTTACGAGTATAAGTCATTGAGTTGGGCGGTTAGCCGGGCTAAGTCGGAAGGATAGTTAGATCAGTGGACTTAGGTAAGGGAAGGGTAGCCCAGGTATGGACATGGACATCTGTGAAGGGTAAGGTGACTTGGGAAGTCGGGGATAAGGTAAGGCTTAGAAAGTCTAAGGTTAGTATGACTTGGAAGCCTTGAGAATGAGGGAGTTGGCAGCGGAATAACGTGGGGTTGGAAACCAAGTTATTTAATTTCAGTCATGCCTTCCCTGTTTTTCTTATATGATAGTAGGAGTGGATTTGGGTCGACTGATGATGCCTACCAGTACGTGTGTTTGTACTGACTCTACTCTTGCTATACCTTTTGGTATAGTCTGGTTGCAGGTTGGTGATGTTCCATAGGTTCGCGATGATGAGATCTCCAAAAACTTCTGTCTTCGATTTCCATGGCAGAAGTTGGGTCTTTTACCTCCTTGTGTCATCTTGTAGTAGCTCTTGTACCTGTTTAGACTAGATCCTAGGGGAGGGTGTTTTTTTAAAAATGTTGTAAAGGTTTTTTCGCAATTTTTTATGTAGCCTATTTATGAACAGGATTCTTGTAAAGAAAGGATTTCAGTTATATATAAATATGACTTAATTTGATGGTTTACTTTAATTCCACATGTTACCTGTTGGACAGGTGGTAAGGGTTCGCCTATATAGGTGATTAGAGTAGGCGCCCGCACGGACCAGTAAGTTGGGTCGTGACAGATGGTATCATAGCCTAGGTTACCGGTCTCCCAGTACAAGAGCAAAATGTTGAATAGGGTCCTACAGATTGGTGTGTTGACGTCCACATCTAATCTTTGGGGAATTATAAGGCATTCTAAGAATCGTCACCCTTCTTTCATTCTTTCGTGCGGTTCATACTTGCTTGTATGGGTTGGGTCCAATTGGTACCTCTTGATTCTAATTGGTATCTCAACAAGGTAAATGAGGTCTCCGTACCTCAGTTACGATAGGACAAGCAAGAGGAATTGGAACCGGGAAAGTTCCAATTGGTATCTGGCCTGAGAAGCTGTGACAAGCATGGATAACCGGCTAATGGCCATCCATGGTACAATGAAGGTGAAACTTGTGAATTGATTTGGTCATAATTTTCTTGTATTGAGACTTGAAAATTTAAATTTTTGTGTGCACAATCTTATGTGACTTGATTGGAATGTGTGTGGAATTTTCAATTGGTGTGCATGCAGGAAGGTCCGTAAGTGGAAAAGTCTATGTGCCTTAGACTGTGGTAGTCTGTTAATTGTCTTTATTTGAAAAAAGGGGTACTACATGTTTAAAGGTCTTATCATCAGTTAAGATGGTACGGGATTGGTGACTAGGACTATAGGGAAGCTTCGGCTTTAGGGCAGTCAAAATTTTGATTGGGAAGGTAATGCCGGAAAACAATTGATTGTTGTGAAACCCTTATAAATTTCGATATGCTTATGACGTGATATACTTGTTTTTAATGCATTCAATGCTAGGAGTGGTCTTGATGGTGGTTTAAGATCATGGCGGGACTTACAGGTTGGGACAGTGGAAACCGGGAAGGGGGATGAGTGCTTTTAGCTAAAAAATCAAATTTTTTTGTACAATACCATCGGGACCGCTATAGCGGTGAAATGTTCGCTATAGCGGGACCACTATCGCAGCATAACCATCTGCTATAGCGGAGGTCAGCGAAGCAGTGAGTTGCTCTGTTTTCCCCTGCTTTTGGTCCCTTCCGGGGACAAGATAAAAACAAGCATAAATCACCAAAACCACTGTATAAACCAAGGAAAAGCAGTTCTATATATATATAGCATATGCAGGAAAGGAAATAATGTCTAACACGGGCATCCACGTGCCCAAAATAAAAAGGGAAGGGGAAAGAGTGTCTAAAACAAGCCCCAAACGGGGGCAAACCAATAGTAAATATCAGTATAAGGGGGGGAGTCCTAGGCCTCATCCTCGCTCAGGAAGGGGAACTCCTGCACGTCCTCGGGCTCGAGAGTGGGGAGCTCCTGACCAGGGGCAACACAGGAGAACATGACCTTTATGGTCATCCACATCCGGGCAAACATACAGTCCCGGGAGGGCCTCTTCCTTTTCTCCTCTTTTAACTCCCTTTGGAGTGCTGCAAGTTCCTGAGTGGTTGGGTGGAGGGCTGCACCGTCAGCGTTAGGATCCTCCACGAACCTCTGTACAACTGCTAGGTTCTCCTTCTGTTGCCCCTAGAGATCGGGGGCTGGGGCTGGGACTAGGAAGGGGCAGGGGTATCATCCTCCTCATCATCATCACCGGCCTCTTCCACCGGTTGATTGCTCCCTGCCTCACCTATCTTCCTTTTCTTATTGGAAATCTCCTTCACCCGGACCGGGTCAAAGGGCACATCCATGTCCACCTCTACATCGGTGTGGTTCTGAGGCACACCAGCTCGCCTACACAGCTCCAAAACCAGACCGGGTAGATAAGGGCCCTTCCTGGGGCCAGTATAGAAGCTGTTCCATTCTGAGATGATTTGCTCCCCCACATTCATAATAATCCCCTGCATGGCACAAGCGATCACCAAAGCTCGGGCATAGGTCACGTCAGTTTGATTTCCCGATGGACGGATCCTCCGGGATACCAAATTCAGCCACATCCTAGCCTCGGAGGAGAAATAGGCACTAGTAATACCTTCGGAGCTGACCCAGTAGACCTTGTCCTTAGATAGAGGGTCCACCAGAGTATCTCTCAACCAGGTCATGTCCCACAGCCGGGACTTTGCCATGTATGCTGCATTAGAGACGTGGGGCACCCCTAGCACCTTATTGATGGTCTGGCCATCCACGGGGATATCAACCCCCCATAGCCGGATGGTAGAATTTGGCTCACTCCAACGGACCGTAGGGAGAATGGCATAGAACTCCCGCACCCAGCCAGTTAACGCGGGAGGAGGAGCCACTAGCAAAGTTTCCCACCCGAACTCTCTGACCCGGCGGTGGAAATCAGCCGCTTTTCTATCTATCCCAGTCATGTGACAACCTCTCTCATAGCAGAAGCTAAAACTTCGGTAATATCTGAGAATTTCTCAACTAGCTTCATCGGGGAATTACTCATAGTCGTATTCAGGTGCTTGTTGTTCAGCCATTGTGTTATCCTGCAAGGGTAAGAAGGAAACGAGATTAGAAGAGTAATAGGACACGAAAAGGAGGAGGAAGATTTCTGTCTTCGATTTCCATGGCGGAAGTTGGGTCTTTTACCTCCCTGTGTCATCTTGTAGTAGCTCTTGTACCTGTTTAGACTAGATCCTAGGGGAGGGTGGTTTTTTTAAAATATTGTAAAGGTTTTTCCGCAATTTCTTATGTAGCCTATTTCTGAACAGGATTCTTGTAAAGAAAGGATTTCAGTTATGTATAAAGATGGCTTAATTTGATGGTTTACTTTAATTCCGCATGTTACCTGTTGGATGGGAGTTAAGGGTTCACCTATCTAGGTGATTAGAGTAGGCGCCCGCACAGCCCGGTAGGTTGGGTCATGATAGCTATGACTCCCATGGCACTGCCCGTGGTGACCTACAGTTGCAGAACAATGCAAAAAACTCATTGGATTCAGGATTCAATAACTGGTTCATTTTTCCGAGGTGTTATACAAACCCTCTGGCCGCCCATACAACCAGAGCGTACACTGAACACACAAAAAACAAGTGTGGAATCCGAGTGAAATATGCATAATGATGATAATGATGGAACCGGTAATAGTAACCCTATATGCACCCCCCTAGAACTTTGGTAGGAGGACCCATGGTGGGAAGTACCCACTATACACCATCCAACACCGTATACCCCTCCTCCAGCACGCTCGACCCTTTGGCCAGGTCCTGGAATGGCAGGGCCCATGGAGGTCCCAGACCACATACAGTAACGAATGCGAAATCTCAAAGAAACAGAGCCTCGAAGTGCATGCCCAGAATTGAATCGGGTCTAAACCAATAGTAGTAATCTCAAAAGACCCTCTCAAAGGGTTCCCAAAGTATACTCGGGTCTAAATCAGTGATAAAAGTCACAATAACCCTCTCAAAGGGTGTCCAGAGCGTATCCGAATCTAAATTCATTAGAAAATCTGTTCTAGTGCTCTGCCCAGCAGAGCCTTGTATCAGTAGGAAATCAAATGTAGTACTCTGCCCAGCAGAGCCTAGTATCATTAGAAAATCAGGTGTAGTACTCTTCCCAGCAGAGCCTAGTATCAATAGAAAATCAGGTGTAGTACTCTGCCCAGCAGAGCCTAGTATCAGTAGGAAATCAAGTGTGAAATCATCCAAAATCGCATGTCATCATTAGATTATACCAAAAATGGCCCCCCGGGGCCATGCAAGTTTAGAAAAAACCATCTATAGTGTCTCGCAGCCAAAGCCAAAGTAAAACATGCAGGGAAAACCTCTTTCATGGATGATATGCTCGCACACAAATATAAATTAGCCCAACGGCTCACAAACATTCCTACCGGCCCTGCACAGGCTCCACAACTACTCAATAGACATAACTAGCCTTAAATGATATCTCTATGTGTTGGACTCGCGGACATTCCCAAATCACCCACTGTCTATGTTCCAAAGTTAATACAAGGCCACACAGAACCACAAGGGTAATATACAATACTACACGAATACTACAATCAACGTATGAAATAAATGGATAGAAAAGACGGGCAAGGTCTGAGGTACCAACCTAAAACAACCCATCTAAAGATGCTAATTAAAGCAGTTATATCATATATACGCAGAGTCTAGGTAGGGGAAGCCATAACCTACCTGTCGTCCGACGAATAGTTGCGGGGATGGCGTCATCCAGGCTCGAACTGCTCCGAGAAGCTCCAATTCATAAAACTAATATAAAAATAGTAATCTACATGTCAAAACAAGACTAACGATACCCATAATGCTATAAACATAACTGGGTCAAAATCTGGGTCATAAAGGGGCTCGTGGGCCCCGCAACTCAAAACTGGAAACGAAAAATACCAAAGTGTTCCTTACAATCCAGGGAGCATATGCTCAAAATTTGAGCAGAAACGGACATGAAATGGGGCTCCAAAACAGCCCACTCAAGCCAAGAAATAAAAGAGGAATTTCAAGAAATAATTCCAGAAATTAAACAAAAGAAACTTACCACCACGAGAAGGTGAGCTAAGGGAGTGAGAAATCAGAATCCATGATCATGCAAAGCTCAATAGGGCAGATTCTACAAGAATCCAAAGTCTTGAAAGTAAGCAACAATGGAGGATTTAGGAAAACAAGAGAAGAAAAGGTTAGGGAAGAAGACTTACCAATAGCCGAGGGAACACAGATTTTTGATGAGAAAATGATTCCCCAAGTTCAAGAACTAATTTGGAGCAATTTGGTAGAGAGAATTTGTGTTTTAGAGTTGCAAAAGTATGAGGAACAATGCTGAAAAACCGAAGGCCAAAGAATTTTATAGCTGCTGGTGGCTGGTCAGCGCTATTGCGCTAAAGGAGCGCGATCACACTAAAGGAAGGACCACAGACCAGCGCTATCATGCTAAAGGAGCACGATCGTGCTGAAGGGGAAATCGCAGGCTAGCGCTATTGCGCTAAAGGAGCGCCATCGCGCTGAAGGCCACCAGAACCAGAAAAACTAGCAACAACCAAAAATTTTACGGGGCATTCCGGGAACAATCAGAACCTGGTACTCAAAAACAAATAGTGCTATTAGTATGGAAATGACATTCCAGACTTAACAGAATTTATGAAATTTCCATACAAGGTCATTTCGGAAGAATGTTGACCCTAGTCAACACTAGCTAATGCCAACCAAACACCCGAAATGAGCCCGGCTCATCCAGAACCCGAACCAACCAACTAACTAACATAAACTCGGTATTCCGGAGCTAACGATACTGATGAAATTTCCATTCAAGGCTGTCTTCTCCAAATGTTGACCAAAGTCAACCCAACAAGCCCAACTAGCACGAAAACACAGAATGAGAGAGAATTCCAAGCTGAAAAGCTCCTGAATCCCGACCAAAGGTTCCTCTAGACCAAAGTCCACACTCCGGAGCTAAGAGAACTGTCGGAATTTGATTCGAAGCACGTTCACCAAGAATGTTGACTGAAGTCAATGATTTCAAAAGCTTAAAACTCTAAAATAAGGAACGGCCAAAAAGACCAAACAAATAGCCTGGGCACTAAACTATTAGTCCCAACAAGCCATAAATGACTTGGGGCCACTACAGGCAAGCCATAAATGAATACTTTATAGGTCCTTTTGGTGGACCTTTTATATTATTACTTCATTTTTAGTTTGTTATTGATGTTGTAATTGTTTTATGAATGTTGTGGCAACAATTAGTGCTGGTTTGGGTTGTATTGAATTAGTTTTTAAAATGGCAGGTGGTGCATATTGAAAATGCAAATTTTTGCAGCTGGAAAAAATATAAAAAAGCGACGGACAGCGTCTCTTTTGTCTGTCGCTTTTCTGAATTTTTTTAAAAAAATTCCCAGAAAAAATGACGAATAGCGTCGCTTTTCTAGAAAAAACTTACGAGGAAAAGCGACGTTGTCCGTGCTTTGTTCTTCAAGTTCAAGAACAAAGGGATGGAATGTGTCACTTTTCTGGAAAAAAGAAAAAAAACCCATCACTTTTTCATTTGCGTCGCTGTCCGTTGCTTTTAAAGAGATGCTGTCCATCGCTTTTGGAAAAACGACAAGCCATTTTCCCACGGGAGTGATGCCATCACTTTTCCATCACCTTTTGCCAAAAAGGAGACTTGAAGGTGGTGTTGCAACCAACTACCCCATATGTGGGTCATGATGTCATAGCATCTCTAAGTGAGGATGTTATGAATGAGGCAAGCTTGAAGGTGGAGACGCCCAAATCCAACTTCAACTTTTGTTCGACCTTAAGTTTGATTGAATGAACGAAAGTCGAAGTAATCAAGCTTTTGGAAGACCTTGGAAGGAGGGTGGATGAAGGTCTATCCGATTTTGAGTTTGTCATGGAAAGAAGGCAAAGTGTCCTTCCTCACTTGAAGGCAAAAAGTGTGAAATGCAAAATCAAGAGAATGGCTTTCTCATGTTCAAACCTTCACCCCGGGATTGTCACCGGAAACTCGATTAAAGTTTGGGTCAAAGGTTCAAATCTTCCAAATGGAGATCCAAATGGTGAGGTACCTTGCGTCGTGCCACGATGTTAAATTATGCGCTTAATGGGAGGAAACCCATCGTCTTTATGCTTTACTTTACTTTTTGTTTCTTTTTGGTGTGTTTTTAGGTGCCCAAAGGAAGGAGAAGAGGAACCAAGTGTTGAGAAGCACCAAAGATACCTCTGAAAAACATGCTTTTCAAACCTGGAGGAGTGCCCATCGCATATGCCATCGCACCAGTAAATAGTGAACTGATAAAAAATGTTGGCATATGCGAACGTGGTGCGCTTCGCACCTCATGAAGTGCTCGTTGCACCAGGCATCACACATCGTGGGTAGTAAGCTGAAGAAAAAATTGAAAGATCTGTCCTAGCAATCCTTCTTCGCGAACGCAAAGGACCGGTCCGAACGCAAGGCCAACTAAACGTCAAGCCTTCACGAACGCGCCAGACTGGTGGTGAACGTGAAGCTTCCAGGCAGTTCAGGTAAGTTTAAAAAATGTTCAAAATTCAGATAGTATGATACTTTCCCCTTATCAAAACAAAGAACTCCTTCCTCCTTTGAGATACAAAAACTCCATCAATTCCTTCCACGCTTCACAACTTGCAAATCACCAGGTATGAACTCCGCCCTTCTTGTATCTTGAAATGGGTTCCTTTATTCCTCAACTTGATGTGTAGAAAATGGGTAATAACATTCTTGGTTGATCTCCTCTTGCTTTAAATCAACTTCTAATTGTGTTTAATTGTTAAATTATTGGGAGAAATTGATTGAGGTGGGTAAAGTGTGTGCAATAGTGCAACAATGTGGTGATTGGAAATAGCACAATAAGAATAAAGTTGCTTAAACAAATTGTGTTTGCCAAGTGTTTGAGAAAATTCCTCAAAGAGGCACTGATCTGGGCGAACTCGATGGCCTTCACGTTCGCGGTCACCTGACCGCGTTCGCGAAGGAGAATTTTTTTGAAAAATAAAAATCCTTCTTTGCGAATGCAGCCACCTGGCCTCAAACGCGAAGAAGGAATGCCTGGCAGTGTCAAAACAGTAGCTCCACACAGCCCCCCTCGAAATTTCTTTCAGCTATTTATTTGGCCTAAGTGCTTTATAATACATTGTTTTAAGTGTCCCTAAGAACTTTTAACATAATGGTGTGTTCTTTAGGTACTTTGATAAAAAAGATGGCCTCCAACGGTAGTGACAATGAAGTTGAAAATGCTCCAGATGTGGAAATGGAGGAGAACTACGATCAAGATAGGTTCCTATTGGCATCATATGAGTGTCGGTATGATGAGCTATTATCTAAGCCTTTTGTTAGGGAGAAAGGAATCAATATGGACAAAGTTGAACATAAAATGCTAGAATTCTACAAGAGGTTGGTGGAGCGGGGGTGGATATGCTTTACCCCTCCACCCATTATGGCTAACCACACAGTGGTCACTGAGTTCTATGCTAATGCTTCAATCACTGATTTCAATGGCGCACTAGTCACAACCATTCGGGGGGTCCAAGTGAGTTTCAACCCTGAGATCATCAATGCACTATATAACCTTTCAGATGCTGACAATGAGGTTTACATTGCAAAATCCAAAGCTGAAGGACACCAGTGGTTGGTAGACAAGTTGCATGATGGGGTGACTCTAAATTGGTTGACTTTGAAAAGAGGGGTTGATTTATATGAGTTCAATGCATAAGCCAAGACTTGGCTTTCGATTATCTGTGCAAGGATCATACCATCCTCTCATGACACCGATGTGACCCCTGACTGAGCATTGGTGGTGGAAGCACTCATTGATGGCAACGATATGAATGTTGGGCTCCATATTGTGGCTCAAATGACTGAGGTAGCTAGTAAAAGTCTAAAAGTATTTTCTTCCCTTCATTGGTGACTCAGTTGTGCTATGAAGCTGGGGTGTTGCCAAATCTGACTGACATAAGAAAGAAGCCAACAACTCTGATCTACCCATTGTTAAAAAGGTCCCCAGAAGCAAAGCAGAAAAAAGAAAGATTGACGTAGCTACTCCATCCTTCGGTCAGTTTCCAGAGTCTTTGACGGAACCCACTAGCCCTTTGGGAGGCGCATCTGGATCATCTCAGTCTGTGGGAGCTCTACAGTCTGGGCCCTATCTCATGCGTCATCTCTCTAGTCATATTCAGGGAGTAGATGCACATGTTCAACAGTTGTTGGCTAGAATCTCTACTGGCTCAGCTGGAGCTAGCATACTAGCAGGTTCTGAGTCCCCCCCATCTCTTGCCAAGGTGGCGAATGAGCAGAAATTAATTAATGGGTGCTTGAGTGCAATAAATACCCGCTTGAAGCACATGAGCCACAGGCAGGGTAAGGTTGAAAAGCGACAAAAGAAGTTCACTGAGCACGAGAAGAAGAAGAGCAAGTTCTTGAATAAGACGATGGATAAATTAAAGTCTTTTTGTAGATCGAGTACACCGGATGATGATGATGAGGATGAGAAGTGACTTGAGTTTCCCTCTTCCTCCAGTTCAGATTGATACACCTCAGGGAGCCCCTCAAACTTATTCCTTACTTTGATGCAGTGGGGGCACTGCCCTATCTTAGTTAGGGGTGGCGTGTTGATCCGCACTCTATCTTTCTAGCTTAGCTTGCTTTACTTATGGATATTATTGTGCCCTTGATGGGCTTGTTTTATCATTTTGGATACTATTGTGCCCTTGCCTGGCTTGTTTTGTTTGTTTATATACTGTGATGCCCTTGTCAGGTGTAATTTGTTGATTGGAATCCTCGTCGGGTTTTGATGTTGTGTGGAAGAAGTTGATTGTTTAGCTTTTTAGTTTAATTTAATTTTTAGCTTCTTTTGTTACTTGGTAGTTGAGGTGCTGGTTGTTGTGGGCCAGGGAAAGTCTGAGTACCCGTTAGGCTAGATGGAACTTGTCTGAGCAAGAGGGATATTTATGCCGCACATGTCGATGTGCGAACCGCACGAGCTTCGCACATGCCCACTGATTATCCTATGCGTTGTAGGACGACACACACTTTGACTTGTGCGAATCACATGTGCTCAGAAAATGTGATATTTGTGTTGATCCAACTAGTGTAGAGCAAAGAGGTTGCACCAATCTTGAAGCCCATGCCACTACCTCCTCCACCCTATCCCTAGAGGTTGAATAAAAAGATTGAGGAAGGAAAATTTCACAAGTTCATCTCCATGCTGAAGCAACTATCAGTAAATATCCCTTTGGTCGAAGCATTAGAACAGATGCCTGGTTATGCTAAATTCATGAAGGATCTGGTGACTAGAAAGAGGACGGTTAGCTTTGAGCCAGCCAACAATTTGCACCACTGCAGTGCAATAGCATCCCGTTCTATGGTACAGAAAAAAGAAGATCCTGGAGCCTTCACCATTCCTTGCACGATTAGATCCTTCTACTTTGCTAAAGCATTTTGTGATCTGGGTGCTAGTATAAATATGATGCCTCTAGCAGTATATAATCAGCTCGGCTTGGGAGCCCCCATTTCGACTACAATGCGGCTACTTATGGCAGATTGCATGGTGAAGAGGCCTGTGGAAATTCTTTATGATGTATTGGTAAAGGTTGACACCTTTATCTTTCCCGCAGACTTTGTGATTCTGGATTGTGAAGTTGACTTTGAGGTGCCCATTATCTTGGGGTGACTATTCTTGGCCACTAGACGCACGTTGGTTGATTTGGAAACAGGTCAAATGAAATTCAGGCTGAATGATGAGGAGGTGACTTTCAATGTGTGCAAATCTATGAAGCATCATGATGACATGCGAGTGGTGTCAGTCATTGATGAGGACCCGCAGGTCGTACCTATTGAGGAGAGACTTGGTGTCGAAGCCCCTGCAGCCGTAATTATGAATTTTGAAGGTGAAGACATTGAGGAATATGATGAAATGGTAGCAGCACTCACAGGTTTGGGTTCTTACAATTATGCACCAAAAAAGCTGGACTTGGACTTGAAGAATAGGCAGACACCACCTGCCCGCCCATCTATTGAGGAGCCTCTAATCTTGGAGCTCAAAGCGCTTCCAACACATCTTCGGTACTTATTCTTAGGGGCTAATTATAATTTACCGATAATCATTGCTGCAGATCTAGGTGAAGCGCAAGTTGAAGCCCTGATTTCTGTCTTGAGGAAGTTAAGAGAGCTATTGGTTGGACCATTGCAGACATCATCGGGATTCTATCTGGAATCTGCACACACAAAATCCAGCTCGATCCTGAGTGTATTCCATCTATTGAGCATCATCTTAGGTTGAATAAGCCTATGTAAGAAGTCATCAAGAAAGAGATCATTAAGTGGCTGGATGCAGACGTGGTTTACCCGATTTCTGACAGCAAATGGGTGAGCCCGGTACAGTGTGTACCAAAGAAAGGAGGGATTACTGTGGTCCCAAATGCAAAGAATGAGTTGATCCCGATGAGGCCAGTTACAGGCTGGCGCATATGCATGGACTACAGGAAGCTGAATGCATGGACCGAGAAAGACCATTTTCCAATGTCGTTCATGGATCAGATGTTAGATCGTCTTGCTGGTAGAGGATGGTACTATTTTCTTTATGGTTATTCGGGGAACAATCAGATCTTAATTGCTCTCGAAGACCAAGAGAAAACTACTTTCACCTGTCCATATGGGACGTTTGCTTTCAAGAGGATACCATTCGGTTTGTGCAATGCCCCAGCTACATTTCAGCGGTGTATGATGTCCATTTTCTCATACATGGTGTAGGACGCTATAGAGGTATTTATGGATGACTTTTCAGTGGTAGGTGATTCTTTTGAAGACTGTCTAGATCACCTGAGCTGTGTACTGAAACGATGTGAAGAGTGCAACCTAGTGCTGAATTGGGAAAAGTGTCACTTCATGGTGAAAGAGGGTATAGTACTTGGTCACCGAATTTCTAAGAAGGGTATAGAGGTTGATAGAGCAAAGATTGAGGTGATTGAAAAATTTCCTCCACCAGTTTCTGTGAAGGGTATTCAGAGCTTCTTGGGGCATGCTGGTTTTTATAAGAGGTTTATCAAGGACTTCTCCAAAATTGCTAACCCATTGTGCAAGCTGTTGGAGAAAGAGGTAAAGTTTGTGTTTGATGATGCATGTCTGAAGGAATTTGAGTGCCTTAAAGAGAAGTTGATCTCAGCTCCCATCATTATTTCTCCTGATTAGTCTCAACCCTTTGAGGTTATGTGCGATGCTAGTGGAGTGGTGCTAGGAGCAGTCCTAGGAGAAAGGCATGAAAAGATACTCCATTCTATATGCTACTCTAGCAAAGCACTTAACCCTGCTCAAAAGAATAATACTGTGACTGAACAGGAGCTGCTTGCTGTGGTCTTTGCGTTCAAAAAATTCAGATCTTATTTGCTTGGCACCAAGGTGGTGGTGCACACTGACCATGCAACTCTTTGTTATCTCATGGCGAAGAAGGATGCAAAGCCAAGGCTGATTAGATGGGTATTGCTACTGCAAGAGTTTGATTTTGAAGTCACAGACCAAAAAGGTACAGAGAACCAGGTAGCTGACCATTTGTCTAGGCTGGAAGACGAAGCAATGCTGAAGCTGAATGATGAGCAAGAGATTGATGACTGGTTTCCTGATGAACAAGTGTTGGTTGCCTCTCAAGATTTGATCCCATGGTTTGCGAACATTTCCAACTATTTGGCAAGTGATTTAGTGCCTGATGATATGTTTGTCCACCAAAGAAGAAAGTTCATGTCCGATGTTAAGAAATACTTCTGGGAAGAGCCATTCTTGTTTCGTGTGTGTGCTGATATTATGATCCGGAGATGTGTGCCTGAAGCTGAGATGATGGAGATTCTGGAAGAGTGCCATTCCTCCCCTGTTGGGGGTCATCATAGTGGTATTCGGATAGCACATAAGATCTTGCAATGCGGCTATTACTGGCCGACTATTCACAAAGACGCCCATGAATTTGCCAAGGCTTGTAGCAGATGCCAAAGGAAAGGAGGTATTTCAAGGAGGCATGAGCTTCCTCTGAATCCCATCGTTGTAATTGAGTTATTCGATGTTTGGGGGATAGACTTCATGGTTCCGTTCGTGTTGTCTGATGGGAACCGCTACATATTGGTGGCTGTGGACTATGTATCTAAGTGGGTGGAGGTGGTTGCGCTTCCCAGTAATGAAGGTAGGTGTGTCACAGCGTTCTTGAAAAAGAACATCTTCTCCAGGTTTGGTACGCCAAGGGCCATTATTAGCGATGTAGGCTCTCACTTTTGCAACAAACTTCGTGCCTTGCTTGAGAAATATAGAGTGAAACACAGAGTTGCAACCCCTTCTCATCCTCAGACGAGTGGACAGGTAGAGGTATCCAACAGAGAGATAAAGTCAATCCTATCCAAGACCGTCAATGCAAATAGAAAGGATTGGTCACGAAAGTTGGATGATTCTTTGTGGGCATACCGAACTGTATACAAGACCACAATAGGCATGTCACCATATTAGTTTGTGTTTGGTAAGGCATGCCATCTTCCGGTTGAGTTAGAGCATAAGGCCATGTGGGCATTGAAGAAGCTAAATTTAGACTGGTGTGCGGTATCATTTCAGCGGCTAGGGCAGTTGAATGAATTGGATGAGTTCCGCCTGAATGCATATGAGATTTCAGCACTGTACAAAGAGAGGATAAAACTGTATCATGACCGGAAGATGGAAAAGAGAGACTTCCAGCCGGGTGACCTGGTCCTGCTCTTCAACTCTAGACTTCGCTTGTTTCCTGGCAAGTTGAAGTCCAAGTGGATTTGACCCTTCAAGGTGGTACAAGTTATTCCTCACGGGGATGTTGAACTTGAAAACCATGAAGGAAAAAGGTTTAAGGCAAACGGGCAGCGGATCAAAGCTTATTTCGGCACAACAGAGGAGCTCAAAATGATTGAAGCTTGGAGCCTAGATGAATTCATCCCACCCAAGGAGCTTGATGAAGTCTGAGTAATCAAGCAACCTGCGTCGTGCCGCGATGTTAAATCAGGCGTTGCATGAGAGGCAACCTATGAACTTGTACTTTACTTTATTTTATTTTTAGTTTAGTGGTTGTAGAGTGTTTTGGCGAAGTCTGAGTAACCAAAACACTTGCGTCTTGCCGCGACGTTAAATCAGGCGTTGCATGGGAAGCAACCCATGGACTAATGTGTGTTCATTTTGCAGACGTGAGGGAGAAGAAAGCCAAAGGCTAAAACTACAGGCAAAAAGGGATCCCATGGGCTCTGTGATGGGCCATCGCAAGTGTCACGCCCGTGGGATTGGAGATATCCAACAAGGAAATTTTCTAAGTATGATAAAATGGTGGTCTGTCTCATTTCCATGTCCTACATGACGGGCCGTCGAAGCTTCGACGGGCGTGGGAATAGGCGTGAAGCCTCTCAAGAGTTCTAAGTGTGGAAAAGGGAGTGTCTGCCTCATTCCCACGGCCTACATAATGGGGAGTCTCATCTCAGATGGGCGTGGAAAGGGGCGTGACACCACATTCAATAGAATCTGGTCATCGTACAGGTAAGTGATCTTTGACGGGTAATCGCACATTCGACGGGGGTCGCGGGACCCATTATCTAGGCCAATCAAGGGATGGTCAACCATGTTTAAGTTTCTTTTAACCCTATACCCGACCCGACTCGGAACCCTTTCCCCTTACTCCCCTGCCTCTTAAGGGTTTGACCTCATTCACTTGAGGTCAAAACCCACTAAAATCCCTCTCTCTCACACGAGCACTCTCCCTCTCCCCACTAAATCACGTCCCCAAATCTCTTACCCATGATCACTACCACCGATTCCCATATAATCTCCACCAAGTCACAAGCAACCCATTCATCAAGTTGTTTCAAGAATCTTTTGGACCAACAAAGTAAGTTCTTCTTTCTTGTAGTTGGTCAACAAATGAATAAAGGGTTTTTGTTTGTGTTATAATTCGGCCATCATGTTTGAATCACAACCCTAGTTGTAAAAAAATATTGCTTGATGATTGGGTAATACCATTAAGTGGGGAATTAGGGTTGGGTAGTGAGTTATTATGAATGCAATGAGTTTTTGTTGATCGATTTGAGTATGGGTAATGAAAAGTCGGGGTATGTGTGCAAAGCTTAGGGAGACAAACAGTGTTGTGTGCCTGATTGAATCCTACGGGCTGGCAGACAGGATGTCTGAGGCACGATGAGCGTCGATCAGGGCATGGGGCCAGCCTAAAACATGAAAAAAGTTTCTGGCCGGATCCTACGCCCAACCCGACGGGACGTCAGACCTCCCACGCCCGTGGTAGGAGACCGTGAGAGGACAGCTGTCCTTAAAAACCCCAGTGCCCAATTCTGACTCCCTATCGCACGGGACATTGGTCCTTCCACGCCCGTGGCACAGGGTCGTAGGAGGGAAGAATTTGCTCTGAAAATTCACTGGTCCATTCAGACGCCCGGGGCCATGGGACGTTAGCCCTCCCACGCCCGTGGGAGGGTAATTTTTATGTGAAATTTTTCTAAGTATAAAACTCTTTTTTGGGTTTGTAACTTTGGTCCGATTGTAATGTTGGTTTCCTGCAGGTAAAAAATGGTGCCAAAACCACCATTAAGATGAGGGGGGACCGGAAAGCTAAAGACACCTCCAGGCCATCTCGGCTAAAGGATCAGCCCACTGATTTTGAAGACGAGAAGAGCGACTCAAACAACACCCCCTTCATCTGAAATATGAGGAGGAAGTTGGTTGTGTCTTCCTCTCACTCTGAAGAGAAGGGAGCCAACTCACCTGCAGACCAAAAAGGATCATCCTCTGGTTCGTCTGAATCTGGTGCCGAGAGTGATCAAGCACCTACTGGGAAAGAACTGGCTACCCATATTTCGAGTGGCACAAGAGACGAATCGGGGGATGAGGAAGGTTCAGGCTCGGAGCATAGTTCGGCCAAAGACGAAAGAAGAGATGCTGACTCTAACACAGAAACTACCACACTGGAAAAGGGCACTCCTTCACCTACTCCATCTGGCCCTGGAGCTGTATTGGGATGAAATCGAGAGACCCTCAGATGGAGGGTCGAAGGGTCAAAGTCTATATTTGATTACGACCTTGAGGTGACAGGAAGGGGACATCTGAGGAGGCCTATTGCTGAGGAATGGAAGATAGATCCGTTCAAACTGACAAAGTTCCCAAAACTAGATGCTTATTTCTGGTACTACAGGTTGGGCTGGACTAGCAAGCCCCTTCCAGGTTTTCAGCTGACTCTCGTGAGAAATTTTTATGCAAACTATCAAGCCATCCAAGAGGGTTGTGTCAAAAGGGAAAGAAAATCAATGAATTGCCCGCTCTTGAGAGCGTCCCGGTAAGGGGTGTCCAAATCAATATCTCGGCCAAAACCATCAACAGATTCCTATTCAGGACTGGGTATGAGGCACCCACGGACACCTATGACTATGAGTACCGGGTGAAGCATGAGGAGATAAGGACAAAGTGGTTGGTAAAGTGCTTGACTGCAACCGGGACACCTATGTGGCTAAACCAAGATAAGCCTGTGATTCATAAGGCCTCGTTATCTTTTGAGGCAAAGTTTTGGTGGGCACTGGTGCGACTCCAACTGATGCCGACGGGTGCCGATAATTAGCTCACTCTGGAAAGGTCCATTCTAGTGTCCGCCCTAATGTCCAAGTACAACCTCAACTTCGGGCAAATCATCACAGAGGAGATTCGGGACAGAGTCACCAAAATCAGCTCTTCATACCTATTCCCTTGCTTGATTACTGAATTATGTGAAGAGGCCCAAGTCCCGAAGTATGCAGGGGTAGATAGTCCTGTCAGAGCTGCAAAGACCCACCATCCAGAGAGGTCCAAATATGAGACGCGTGTGCTGGGTTTGAGTGGTACTTCTGACCCCTTGGCTCTTACACTTGAGGCACATACCCCGACACCTGAGGTGATAGCATCCCCTATGACTAGACCCACCCCACAGGGTAGTCAGTCCGAGCATAATATTGTTGGTCTATCCACCTCCACAGCTGACCCACGCTCATCCGCAGCACCTTCAGAGGAGGACTCTGAGTCCATCTATGCTTTCCATCTGGCAAACTTCGCGGACACCGTCCAGAGGACTCTTGAGCTGAGGAAGAAAATGGATGCGTTCGTCAAACAGTTTCAGCCGATTGTGAATTCTTCTAAAGGGCCATAGCACTATTTCTAAATGTCAATGCCCGGCTTGATGCATTGGAGGACAGGGTGGATGAGAGACTAAAGGTGATGGGTGCGGTAGAGCTGACAGACCTGAAAAAGATGATCGTGGAGCTTAAGGTTGAGGTCGACTGGTTGAAGAATCCTCCTCCTACCCAAGCCATAGCCCCAATAGTCCTGCCACGGATCACACCGGAGCCCACGCTCAACCTATGGGATTTTGTATATCCTGACCTCCGTATGGCATACTTGGACTCGGCAGCAGAAAAAGAGCCCGAAAAAGCTGATGAACCACTTCCTGAGCCTGCTCCATATCAAAGAAAAAGGAAGAGTAGAGATAAGAAAGTTCAAGGTGATGATGCTCCTCTTAGCCTGAAGTCTCAAAAGAAGAAAGCGGAGAGACCTGAGAAGAGGGCAAGACGAGAGCTGGAGAAAGCGACAAAAGAGTCCTTGGCAGTACATCAGATTGAGGTTGATGGTGTTGGCCGAGGTGGTTCGGCAAGTGGTATTGCGGGACAATTAGAAGTACCTTATTTAGACCCCATTGTGGGAGAGAATGTTGGCGAAGCTGCCCGGGCAGCTGTTACTATTGGTGAGAGGACTGCGGAGGCAGCCTCTGTTGATGAGAGCACTACGGGCACCAATCTTGACGGCCCGATGGATGTGACACCCGATACCGGTGCTTAGGCACCATAGATATGTTCCCGCCCCTGTTTGTTTTGTATTTGTTTCGTGCATTGAGGGCAATGCCCATATCTTTTTGTTGGGGTGGGGGAAGTATTGGGTCGACATGTTTTGATGTTTTGATAGGCCTCTTGGCAAAGTCTGAGTAGCCAAGAGACCTGGGTCGTGCCACGATGTTAAATCAGGCACTGCATGAGAGGCAACCCATGAGGGTACCCACAAGGTACTCGAATCCTTGGGGTTTTCTTGCCTGTGTTCTTTCCCTAAGGATCTTAATTTATGTTGAACCGGCATGTTTAGTATAGGTTGTATGTAGTAAAAAAAAAGAAAAGGAACTTAGTGGAGTATATGATGTGATTTTGAACTAGATTTTTGATTGAAAAATGGAGACCCCTCCAAATTGTTGTGCGACAAAATAATATCTATTTTGTTAGACTAACGATTGTGGATCCGTGCATGACATTGTGTTGATCGATATGATGAATGGCTTAAGCTAGAGTATGAACCTAATAGGCAGCATGTGATTGTTTGACTCTGTGCCATGTGTGTGTGAGCTTAATTTGTTTTGTTCTTGCTTTGTGTGCAAATCTAGAACTTGCCCGGTTAGTATTGCCAAGGTCGTAGGATAGTTGGTTAGGAAAGGATCATAGGCCATTTTTGAAATAGTCTACTTTATCCCAAATGACCGACCAAATGATGTGAGTACTCTTTGATCCCTGATTTGAGCCTACATTGACCCTTTTTGTTGTTTAGCCTAATCACCTTCCCTGTTTCTTTTTATGAACCTTTAGTTTGGCCCTGGTCCCTCCTTGGACATTGTGTACCTCAACTCAGACAAATCGCCTAAGTTGAGGGTGGTTACTGTAGAGGTAAGTGAGAAATGTGGGTATGAGTAGAAGAGGTTAGGGATAAAAAGGAGAAATAACGGGTGCGGCGGGTATGTTTAAAAAAAAGAAGAAGAGAAAAACAGAGAAAAAGAAAGAAAAAGAAAGAAAGAGAAATGTGATAAAATGGTTGAGTTTGAAACAAAAGCCGCATCCGTCACTTGAAAAAGAAGAAATATAAAGGGAGAAAAAAAAGGGAGGAAGAGAATAGAGTTAGTTTGATAAGTGGAATCAAGATAGCGTAGTGTCAAAGAGGGCTTAGTCACTATTCCCATATCTACCATACTCGTCCCCAAGCCTACATTACAAGCTGAGTAAAGTCCTATAGTGATCCTAATCCAATTGTTCGAAAACTGAGGCATAGAAAATAAGGGCAAGCCTATGGTATTGTGCACGCATTGCTTGAATATCTTTGTGAGTGTGAGTGTGAGTGTGATTGTTCAGTCCCTGAAATTTAACTATGTTATGGTGTGAATGGGACTTCTTTGTGGTGAGGGCACTAGAGCAACTTTGACTGCTGACTGTTGGTGTGAGTCTCGTATGTGTATGCTAGGTCATCTGTTGATAACGTAATGTCATTCATGGATCCTATTGTGTTGTCTTGATGAACGGAACATACGCACTGGTTTTGTATTGAAAAAAAGGGAGGACACTTGTTTTGTATTAGATTGCTGAATCTATGACTGCCGTAGTTCCTGGTATTCTCTTGCTCAAGCATCGTTTAGATTTGTTTTAGTCTGTTGCTTGAGGACAAGCAAAGATTCTAAGTGCCGCTGTGAATATGATCTAGATAGACGAAGACTGGGTCGTGAGCAAGTCCATAGTGCCAGTCGGTCCTAGAAAGCCAGAAGAGTTAGAGAAATCTGTGGCTGCCTTGAGTATTGCGGAGAAGCCGCAATTCATTGTGTTAGCAGCACCTCAGCAAGCTTTCGCTATGGTACCAGCAGAAAATGAGTTCATAGTTGAGGCCATCACAGCCCATGATATGACAAGTTCAGGAAGATGTTATATCCCCGATGATCTGGCGAATGATGCTTACAAGAAAAAATAACAAAAGAGACCAATCACTGAAGGTGAAGCGAAAGAATTCTGGAGAAGAATGCAGTCAAAGGATTACTCCATTGTGAAGCATTTGGAGAAGACCCCCGCCCAAATTTCTATTTGGGCGTTACTCATAAGTTCCCAGTACCATAGGCAGGCATTGCTCAGAGTCCTGAATGAAGCCTATGTACCAATAGGTACTAGCGTAGAGAATATGACCGCCATGGTGAGCCAAGTCCTGGGGGCCACCTTATCTGCTTTAGTGACAATGAGTTGCCTTTTGAAGGCATGATGCACAACAAAGCCTTACATATCACTATCAAGAGTCAAGAGAAGATTGTCAACAGAGTATTGATTGATGATGGATCGGGGCTGAACATCTGTCCAATGTCCACATTAACTCAGTTGGAGTATGATCTAGGGAAGATTCACCAGATCAGAGTCAATGTGAGAGCCTTTGATGGAGGCCAAAGAGACACTATCGGAGAAGTTAGCTTGTATATCTAAATGGGACCCGTCGAGTTCCGTACAGAATTCCAAGTCATGGATATTACCACCAGCTACAACTTGCTCCTGGGAAGGCCATGGATCCATAGAGCTGGAGCTATATCATCAACTTTGCACCAGATGGTAAAATTTATTTGGGAGGAGCATGAGGTGGTGATCCACGGAGAATGAAGTCACTTAAGTCGTCCTAATGGTTGTGTCCCTGTGATTGAAGAAGTCTTGAGAGGAAGCGATTTCTACATAGTGGAGATCATCAATTCCACTGGAGAGGATCTTGCTCCTTAAATCCGCATGCCGCCAATCTATAAAATGCTTGCGACCATGAGGCTAAGGAGTGGGTACGAGCCAGGTTTTGGGTTGGGAATGAATTCTGACGATATGATTGATCCCTTGAACATCCCTAGACAGTTGACCAGGCATGAACTAGGGTATGTGGCCTGAGAGGACAAATCAAGAGTCAAAGAAAAAAGTAGTCGGGACTGCCCAGGCCATTCCCTCACTTGTATCAGTCATTCCCGATGCGCATTGGTCCCCCAAGCGACGGGTTAGAGGACAGAATTGGAAAGCTGTTTGAGGAATATGATGCTGTAACAGAAGAAACCTCTGAGGCAACCATGATTAGGGATACCAGGCCCGGCGAAAAGTTATAGAATTGGGTCATAACTCCCCTCGTGACTCTCCGTTTTGCTGGGTAGACAAAGAATTTGTTTTGCAAAAAAATGGTGGTGGTCTGGATGAGGCTCCGCGACCCACCCTTTATGCTTTAATATTCCTCGCACTATTTACCGCTTTCCAAAAGGCATGAACCTGCATTCATGTAGGTTGTAGCCATAGTTTGTAAATATTTTCAGAATTTCAATGAATGCTTCCTTATTTCGAAAACATTTACTGTTCAAAATTAATTATGTTTACTTGTTATTATCTAACCTGCTTTGTTTTGGTTTCAGTAACAATAAGTTAAAACTTGTCACTGTCAGGTCATGTCAAGAGCTTAACGAACAAACTGAGCTAGATGATGATGATTTTGAGGAGTATGATGAAGAAACCAAAGTTCCTGAAGAATTGATAGAGGAATTAAAAGACTTTGAGAACCGAGAAAGGCCCAACCCAGAGGAAACCAAGGCGGTCAATCAAGGGGACGACCAGGAGGTTAAAAAAACTAGAATCAGTGTCCATCTGACAAAAGTTTAGAAAAGAGAGCTCATCAGATTGCTCCGAGAGTACATTGACATATTTGCTTAGGCCTACAGTGACATGCCAGGGCTGAGCACAAATATCATCTCTCACAAGTTGCCAATCAATCCAGGGTTTGACCCGATCAAGCAGAAGACCCGAAAGTTCAAACCTAATCTGAGTCTGAGAATCAAGAAAGAAGTTACCAAACAGATACAGTCTGGAGTGGTGGAGGTCACAAAGTATCCCACTTGGTTGGCCAACAATTTCCCAGTTCCCAAGAAGGACGGGAAGATCAGAATTTGTGTTGACTATCGCGACCTGAACAAGGCTAGTCCAAGGATAACTTTTCATTGCCCAATATCCACATCCTTATCGATAATTGTGTAAGTATGAGATTTAGTCATTCATGGATTGTTTTGTTGGGTACTATCAGATCTTAATGGATGAATAAGACGCTAAGAAAATGGCCTTTATTACACCGTGGGGTGTTTATCATTACCGGGTGATGCCGTTTGGTCTTAAGAATGCAGGTGCCAATTATATGCGAGCCATGACGACCATTTTCCATGTCATGATTCAGAAGGAGATCGAAGTGTACGTGGATGATGTGATTATAAAATCCCCTGAGAGTTCGGATCATTTGACTCATTTGAAGAAGTTCTTTGATCGACTGTGGAAGTACAATCTGAAGTTAAATCCTGCCAAGTGCGCTTTCGGGGTGCTAGCTAGCAAGCTGTTAGGCTTCATAGTCAGTAGAAGAGGCATCGAGCTTGACCCTTATAAGATCAAAGCAATTTAGGAGTTGCCTCCCCCGAAGATGAAGAAAAAAGTCATGAGTTTCTTGGGAAGGCTGAATTATATTAGCCAGTTCATAGCCCACTCAACAGTTATTTGTGAATCCATTTTCAAGTTACTGAAGAAAGATGCACCGACCAGGTGGACCGAAGAGTGTCAAAAAGCTTTTGATCGTATCAAGAATTATTTATCTAGTCCACCGGTATTAGTTCCTCCAAGAGAAGGATGTCCACTATTGCTATACCTGTCAGTTTCAAAAAATGCCTTTGGCTGTGTCCTGGGGCAACATGATAAAAGCAAAAATAAAGAGCGAGTAATTTATTACTTGAGCAAGAAGTTCACTCTATACGAGGATCGTTACCCTCTGTTAGAAAGGACATGTTGTGCTTTGACTTGGGTTGCCAAAAGTTAAGACATTATTTGTCATCCTACACGACGTATCTCATTTCCAGAACAGACCCTTTGAAGTACATATTCCAAAAAGCCATGCCCACGGGGAAATTGGCCAAGTGGAAAATGCTGCTAAGCGAGTTTGACATCGTGTATCTGACTCAAAAGGCAATCAAAGGACAAGCCTTAGCGGATCATTTAGCAAAAAATCTAGTTGATGAAGATTATGAACCACTCTGAACTTACTTCCCCGATGAAGAGATTCTATTTGTAGGAGAAGATATTACAGAAGCGTACCCCGGTTGGAGATTGTTCTTCGATGGAGCAGTCAATTTCAAAGGTTCAGGCATTGGAGCAGTCTTAGTATCAGAAACTGGTGAGCATTACCCGGTGATAGCCAAACTCTATTTTTCGTGCACCAATAATATGGCCGAGTATGAAGCTTGTATTCTCGGCATTCAGTGGGCTATCGATATGAATATTTGAGAACTCTTGGTTATCAGTTACTCTGACTTGTAATTCACCAAGTCCAAGGAGAATGGGCTGTGAAAACCCCCAAGATCGTGTCGTATGTGAAGCTGGTGCGAAATATATGCATGAGGTTCAAAAAGATTGAGTTCAAGTATACTCTAAGAATTCAGAATGAATTTGCTGATGCATTGGCAACCATATCCTCCATGATTCAGCATCCGGACCAGAGTTGCATCAATTTGTTGGTGATAGGTCTAAAAGAGCAACTTGCGCACTGTGTGCAAGTTAAAGCAGAACCAGATGGAAAACCGTGGTATTATGATATCAAGAGGTATCTAGAAGTCGGGGTATATCTAGAAGAGGTGACCGCCAACCAAAAGAAGACAATTCGCCGGATGGCCAACAACTTTTTCCTAAATGGATAAATCCTTTATAGGAGGACTCCAGATCTTGGATTATTAAGATGTATTGACTCGGTTGAAGCCACGAAGTTGCTAGAAGAAGTACATGCCAGAGTGTGTGGACCTCATATGAATGGATTCACCTTAGCCAAGAAGATTTTGCGAGCCGGATACTTTTGGATGACCATGGAAAATGATTGTAGCAAGTTCGTACAGAAGTGTCACAAGTGCCAAATCCACGGAGATTTGATTCGAGTGCCATCTAGCGAGCTTCATTCTATGAGTGCACCTTGGCCTTTTGTAGCCTGGGGCATGGATGTCATTGGTCCTATCGAGCCGCCTGCCTCCAATGGACACAAATTCATTCTAGTAGTAATTGACTATTTCACCAAGTGGGTAGAAGCTACTTCTTACAAATCCGTAACCAAGAAGGTTGTAGCTGACTTCGTCAAGAACAATCTAATTTGCCGATTCGGAATCCCCGAGTCAATCATCACGAATAATGGAGCAAATCTGAATAGTCACTGGATGAGAGAGATATATGAGCAATTCAAAATCACTCACCAAAATTCAACCGCATACCGTCCGCAAATGAATGGAGCTGTGGAAGCTCCCAACAAGAATATCAAGAAGATCTTAAGAAAAATGGTTTATAGTCATCGATCTTGGCATGAGATGTTGCCTTATGATTTATTAGGATACCAGACAACCATCAGAACTTCGACGGGGCAACTCCTTATGTGTTGGCGTATGGTTCGGAAGCAGTGATACCCGCTGAAGTCGAAATACCATTCTTTAGGATCATTCAATAAGCTGGACTGAGCAACGAAGAATGGGTCCACACTCGTCACGAGAAACTTATACTGATTGATGAGAAAAGAATGAGCGTTGTATGCCACGGACAACTATACCAGCAATGAATGATTCGTGCATTCAACAAGATGGTAAGAGATCGCATAATTGCCATAGGACAGTTGGTCCTTAAGCATATTTTCCCTCACCAGGAAGAGTACAAAGGAAAGTTTGCACCTAATTGGTAAGGACCGTATGTTGTCCAGAAAGTGTTATCAGGAGGAGCATTGATTTTGTCCGAGATGGATGGTCAAGTGTGGCCCAAGCTGATCAACTCTGATGTTATGAAGAGATACTATGCCTGAGGATAGTTTTTTTCTTTCATTTCTTTCCCTGTAATCGCGTTTCCTGATTGTAATCGCTTTTATGCTTTGTAATAGCTCAAAAATTCCCTATCCTCTTTGTACGAACTACGTTTGACCTGAATTCTCAAGAATAAGATACGTAGGTAGCCTTTGTCGGTTTCGGTCACCCCTTTGTTTATTTTTTATATTCTCCCACTACGAGTATGAGAACTACGTTTGACCTGATTCCTGCTTCAATGAGATACGTAGGCGCCAAAATGGCTCGGTAAAATCACCCTATGAAATGGAAACTGGGGCAGAATTTTTGAGAAAGAAATCTCAAAAATTCAGAAGGTGAAGATCATTCTTCAGCAAATCAGAATGCAGAATGTGCCAAAGAGCAATTGAAGTGAATCTCGAGAAAGGATCTCATAACTCCCATAGAGTGTCAATCTCTTATGAATGGAATAAGATTCATCATGAAACCTTTAACTAGGGCAAATTTTTTGAGAGAGATCTCAAAATTTCCACCAAGCTTCACCTGTGAATTCAGAGACAAACTCCAAAGAATTCTCCAGCATCGAGAGATCAGAGCCTACTTCAAAAATCCCCTGTTGCAATGAAGTTCGAGGTGGATTAATCCCCAGTTATGACAAGTTTCTCGAAAGATCATTCTCAAACTCTCTAGCTAAGATGTTGAAAGATCTCTAGAGCTCGCCCAACAGCATGTCATCAAAGCCTCGAGTAAAGGACGTTCGTTGAGCTAGTACATGACATGATAGGCAGAGACCTTTCCAAAGCTATCCTTTTTAAATCTTCGTTTTCTGAAGAACTATTTGAAAATCTTTTACAAAAGATTAATTTTACTCCTTTATAATTTGATTTTGTCTTATGTCTACTATAACCCAGGGAGTCAAGGACGACGAGTACCTGAGAGTGGAAAGCATTCAGAAAAGACAAAGCAAAGAGCAGAAGATCGAAGGAGGTCAACACAGATCAGTTTCACCAAAAACTAACAATTTTTTGGTAGATGCAGGTTGTCCTAAAAAGTATGTTAGAGATCGGTAAAAGTCCCTCATTTCCCAATGCATTCAAAAAAATGCAACGAGACCAGATGCCTCAAAGTTTGACGAGAAAAGCCAAAACAGCGGGAAGAAGCCGAAAAAGGCGAAAACTCCTGGAATGGACAAACTTTCTTGTAGTTCGCAGGAACTACTAGATCAAGAGAGATCGACAACATCCTCGAGTCCCCAAGCAGATCAGGACATTTCGGTCAACTCTAAAAATTAGAACACCAAAAGAGAGTTCTCTGCCTATCCCCAGCAAGTCAGAAATCACCACGAACAGACGATGTCCGAAAACGGTACTTGTGGCTGTCCCCAGAAATAGGCACGACCATTTCATTCACATTTGAAATGAAAGTTGTTTTGTTTAGCTTCATAGACATCATCTTTAAAGATTTTCAAGATTGACTATGGTCGCTCGTAAGAGTGACACTGTGTCTACTAATTATTTGCCTTGAGCACAGGTACACACAAAAGAGTTAACACGGTGATATAAAAATCAAAGGTGATGTTTTATGCAACTGCTACACATGTCATTGCATGATCATCAACATCATCATTTTTTCATGTCACGAGGACCATGTCACAAGGACCATGTCACAAGGACCATGTAACGAGGACATGTCGCAAGGACCATCATTATTAAATACCACAGACACATTTGCTGCGAATATTACGTCCCTCTACCGGCTGGTTTCAAAGAGGATGACATTCAGAGGCGTCCTTAAGTCGCACTTGCTGCGCAGGATTGACCCAAAAGCATACTTATATCCAACATCACGTAAGACGACAGAGTCTAACATTGAGGGTATATTTACTTCATCATTATCATGCCAAGTTTGGCATCCAGCATATTTATATCCAATATTTGCATGAGACGGCGGAGTCTGACATTGAGGATGTATTTGCTTCCTTATTATTATGCCGAGGCTGGCATATTTATATCCAATATCACGTAAGACGACAGAGTCTAACGTTGAGGATTTTATTATTACTATGCCAAGTCTGGCATCCAACATATTTATATCCAACATCGCGTAAGATGGCGGAGTCTGACGTTGAGGATATGTTTGCTTCCTTATTATGCCAAGACAACGGAGTCTGGCATTGAGCATATTTATATCTGATATTGTACAAGACAACGGAGTTTGATGTTGAGGATATTTATGCACCCCTATTTATTTAAGACAATAAAGTCTCACACTGAAAGATGTCTATACATTAAAAAGCATCGATCACCGAAAGATGCAACTATCTTTGATCGTGTGACAAAGGTCTTGTCATCTCGATGATCAAATAATGCTTTCCATCGAGGACAAAAGCATATAGTCTGAGGGATGTCTGTAAGACACCATCCAAATCGGAAGATGAACCGGATCTCCCAAGATTAGAAGGCCAAAGGTTGTTTGTAAGCCATAGCGATGTCCGAAATCGGATAGTGTGCAAGATTGCCCAAAACTTGACAGACTAAGAGTTATCTATAAGACACAACGATATCTAAAACTGGATAGTGTACAAGGTCACCCGAAGATTGACAGTTCAAGGGTAATGCGTAAGTCGCAATAATATTCGAAATTGGATAAAAGTGCAAGACTACTAAAAATTGATAGTCCGAGGGTTATCTATAAGCCATGACATATCCACATTGATATTGTGTAGGACTACCCAAAGGCTAGCAATTCAAGGGAAATCTTTAAGTCGCGTTACATCCAAGATCAGATAAAAGTGTAGGATTACCTAAAAACTAGCAATTCGAAGGACATCTGTAAGTCGCCTCTATCCAAAGTCGGATGATGTGCAAGATTACTCGAAGCTGACAAATTAAAAGCATCTGTAAGCCGCCTCTATCCAAAGTCAGATGATGTGCTAGATTACCCAAAGGCTGATACTTCAGGGAATATCTATTAGTCGCGTCGATACGGATGATGCCCAAGACTTGCCCCAAAGACATATTCAAAGACTACTACCAATAGCCGCGAAGGCTATCACATTCAAGAGAATGCCGCAAACAGTTACGAGGACCTTCACATCAAATAGCTACGAGGGTCGTCACATTCAAAGATCACCATATCCAAACCACCACAAAGGCAATCCTATTTGATACCTACGAAGGCTATCATGTTTATTTGTCACGGAAGTTGCTATTTCCTAAGACAAAGACAAGAAAGGACGGTATTTTCTTCAAGAAACAACAAACGCAGAAAATGAGGTACACAACTATCTCTTCTTATTGAACTACTTTACTACTAACAATTTTGTTTCAAAATATTGCCGGGAACATCCGAGAGGATGAAAATCTTGAACCAAAACAATAGGTACAAAATACGTCAAAAAGACGTCACCATACGGTATTCGAACATAACCCCAAGTACGAGGTATGACAAAGAAACTACCTCTCCAAATGGAATTATGTTACTACTAACAATTTTGTTTTGATATGTTGTCGAGAGCATCCGAGAAGGATGAGATTCTCAAACCAAAACCTCAGGTGAGGACTATGCCAAAAAGGACGATCATAACGTGAAACTTTTTCTTAGCAGTAAACTGGGACATAGTCCGAAGAGGGATATCAAACTCTTTGGACGTGAGCTACGGAACGACTTTCACCACCATCAAACCAGACCCCTATCAGAAGGCATGTGGGTATTTCCTATCATTGGGTCTTAGTTTCGCATCCATGGTATTTTTTGAACTCACGATGGAAGCAATATTCCTTTTTTTCAAATTTGGGTGATGGTACACCTTGAGCTTTGGAAATTATGTCCCGGTAAATTCTTATTTATGGGTGTGAAGTACACCACATTCATAGTTGAGAGGTTACAAGCCTCTTTTCTATAGGTCAATTTATTCGTCACTCATCCCGAGTCAAAGGTTGTCTTAACATAAAGATTATATTTTCCACCGATTGAGTCGAACTACAAGCAGCATGATTCCCTGAGTCTTGGGATATGTAGGCGGGCTCTGTGTTGAAAACTCGGCTGCATTCCAAACTCCCCCAATTTCCTTACTCTCCAGCTTTTCGATCTTTCCTTAATTCGAGGTCGGAATAGCTGTTGAATTTCTTTGAAAATCGTGCATAAAATCAAGCATCTTGAACTACAAGTGGCTTGAGTTCTCATATAACCTGGGATATGTAGGAAACTCAATACCAGAGTTCAGCCATGATTCCTTGAAATTCGTGGCAGAACCAACCGCTTTCTGAAGATGAATCTGTGGTCGAATAAAATTGAGAACGCCAATTCTCTTTGCCCATGGTTCCTTACATCCATCCTACCCAAAGGGAGGGGCAGTTGTTGACACCCAATTTTTACCCTCCACATTACAGATTAATATTGAGCCTTTTTTGAATCTTAAACAATTTTCGAAATAATTGTTTTGTAAAAAAGGATAAAATATTTTCCAAATTAGCTTTATAATAGTTCTGAGTAATAATTTATATTTTTCATATTTAATTATGTGGAATTTATATAAGTTTACTTAAAGAACTATTTGAAAGTTTAATTTCGTAAGAAAATACTTTTAAGAGATTAAAACATTTGATTTCCCTCTAAATTAATTTAAAATGAGAGATTAATTGAATAAATTAATTTTATAATTGATAAAAGAGGTAATTATGTGTTAAATACAATAATTATTTTTAATTATTTAAATTTATTGAAGCTCGAGGTTGATTTTAATTGATTTATCTCTATTCCCATTATAGCCTAATTCTTTGATCGTTTAAACTTTAGCCGAACTTCATCAGTTTATCCTCAATTTGTCTATTCCCTGAACTAAATGACCATATCCTAAATAGCCCTTTACAATTCCTTATATCTGCCAAGCAATTTGGGCTAGTCCAATTACCTTAACACGTCTGGCCCAATACCCAATTCACCTTTCTTTTGACCCGATCCAGCCCGCTACACCAACACCTTATTTCCCCTTTTTATTTTCCTCACCCAACACAAACACAAACGACCCCTAAAAACGCCCCCTCTTCTTCATTTTCTCTTCAACAGACCTCCATCCCCTAGCCGCTGCACCTTATCCCCAACGCTCCCCTCATCTCTCCATACCAAAATCACGTGCCCAGCACGTATATCATACCACGAAGGTACTGATAGCAAGCGACGTGGAGAGAATCCACGCCTCTATCATCCTTGTCAAGAAAATCCGCTCAAAAATCTATACCAAGAGGGTACTACCTGTGAGCTGTCCATCCTTATCCTTGCAAAGGATTCAAAATCCATAGCAAAATTCCCATTAAACCCTTCGAAATCCCATTTCCCACATTGAAAAATTGATTCAAACACCCCCAAATCTACTCCTATATAAACCCCACTTTTTTTTACAGTGGGGGTAAGCATTCACAGCAAAAGGGAACCCAAAAATAGCTTAAAAGCTAGGGATCTCTGAGCAAAGGATTCGAGTTTTTTTTACACGATTCTAGGGTTAAGGAATTTGGGTTTGAAGTTCTTTTCCAGCGGTGGTGAAGTATTTTCCGATGAGGTTCGCTAGTCTCAGGCGCTGCTCCAAAAGAGGTAAACCCCTCACTCCTTTCTTTTCTCTTTTCTTCTCTTCTTCGCTTTTAGCATAATATAGAGTTGTCCGTTCTTTTCTTTTCTTTTAGAAATATTTCTGTTGGTTTTAGGCTGGCTTTGTTATGATTATGAGTCCTGTTCTTTTAGAAATCTCTGGATTTTGGACTGGTCTTGTTTGATGTCATTTGATTATTGTGCTGGAAGTTTTAATAGAGCATAAAAACTCGTATTGATGTCTTGTTTCAGACTTGCTTTTCTAAATGATATTGCATCATAGTTTATTGCATTTCTGCTTTCGTGTGCTCTTTTAAATGCAAAGACTAGGGACGAAACATATCCTTCATGATATATTTCCATCCCTGAAAGTTGATATGAACATTCACACTCGATTGAGACTAGTTTGGATCCGTCTGTTTTTTTTTTCTCCTTGTTCAATTCATGTTCAATCCGTCTGTAGAGATCATTTCTTCCTTGTTCTTTTCTCTTATTTGCATTCCTTAGTTAGAAGTCTATGAATTTGAACAGCTACTACATCCATGTTAATAGGGGTGGGCATAAATACCGAAAAACCGAAAAATCGAATTAAACTAGTTCGGTTTTTCGGTTCTATTTTTTGTAAAAATTTCGGTATTCGGTTTTAGAATACCGTTTTTTCGGTTTAACCGAATTTATTTTTTCCAGACAACCAAAAACAGAAAATAACTTATTTTCATCCTACCAAACCCACCCTTTTAAGTTTCTGAAAACTCTAAATTAAACTCTTGCATTGTTACTCATTTTCTTTTGGGCCTCAGGTAGGCCCAGCTCTCCTTGGGCCTGTTTTTCTGCATTCTGTCTCGTAGTGGACTTGTAATACATCACGTAAAGTAGCAGTTGGGCTAGTCCAAGAGCAGTTCCCATAGAATTTGGTACCTAAACAAAGAAGAGAAAATCGACCCATTAAGAAGGCCCAGAACCGAAAAAACCCGAAATTGATAAACCGAAACCGAACCGAACCGAACCGAACTGAATTTGGAAAAACCAAACCGAACCGAATTAATTTTGGTTCGGTTTTCGGTACCCCTTTCTCATAACCGAAAACCGAAAAAACCGAACCGAAATTTTGAAAAACCAAACCGTATTCGAATGCCCACCCCTACATGTTAAGGCTGAAATTTTGAGCTTCTATCTCTCTGTAAAACATGTTTTACTCGGCTGAGACTCAAATTCATCTGCTTGATTAGGCATAATCACCCTCCTAACATCAGTGGCTTATTGCACATTTTATGTTTCATATGCATGAACCTTGGATGCATTTATATGGTTGTTAAGGTTGAATAGGTCATTCATTAAGAGAAGTATTAGCTTCAAGCCTGTTAAGTTAAGCGTAGCCTGAATCTTGTTCACATATGGTTATATATATTGTGTTCAATTTATGTTTCTTTTTCCCTTTTTTATGTGGTTTCCTTTCCCTTTGATTAAGATTGATTAGAGGTCAATGAACCACGAAAATATTCTAGAAGCGAACAATGTTTTTTTTCTTGGCCATGATAGTGTTCTCCCATTGGTTTTAAAACCTGTTAGGATCTGATGTTCATAAACAGTAGTAGAGGCTGGGTTCAAACAAAATGGTAGTTTGTTTGCTTCATGTTTGTTCTTCGTAGAGTTAAAATCCGTAAATCTTTTCCAGCTTTTATATGTCCTTCAAAATGCCTAATTTGCCATGTGATCGTTTTCTGTAATTCAAATGTGGATTGATAAAGATTGAATGTGATTTTCGAAAACCAAATGTTCTAAAGTAACAGTTTCAAATCTGTTTTGAACATGACTAAATCATTCATGCTTGGTGTTGCTCATGATTTTCTGCTTTGGGGGGTTTGCCATTCACTTTTAGCTCATTTATATTCCTTCCTCCTATCCCGCAATATATTTCATGGGTGATTTGGGCATCTCATTTTGATAGGTTGTTATAGTTCATCATCCTTTGTCTTGGTCTTTTCATGAAATAATCATTTTTGTTGCCTTCATGGATGCTCATTGTCTTATAAGATCAATTTATCTTAATAACTGTTTGGTATTAGAAAATACTCCCACTGCTTCTTAATTCGAATTATGGATGATAATTGAGTCATATATGTTTGGTATATATATTTGATGAAATTTATCTTATTCAGGTATAAGTTGAGATTAAATGATGGATATATACTGATCCTTATCTTGTTTTAGGCATGAAATACCTTGAGTCCAAATGGACTCCTTTCCTTTGCATTTCGTTGGGCCTGGATGCCCAATATTTCATCATCAAGTCGGCCCAAAACGAGATCGATGCACAGGTCAAAAAAAAAGAAGCAAATGGACTAAAGCCCATGAAAATAGTAGCAGCAACAATGATGGTGTCAACCCAAAAATGGGCAAAGGATTGAAAATTGGGCCAAGCTCATAAGAATCAGCAGCGCCATAAAAATGAACTAAGAGTTGAGAAAATGGGCCCACCCATATACAGTCGCAGATCAGCAATTAAAAGTGAACGGCGGTGGGCCTAAGAAGGCCCACAAGCTAGAGTTTATGACAGATTTTATTTGGGCTAGAAAGTCCAAACCAATTAGGCCAAGAGGCTTAATCTTTTCTCTCTCCTTTAAACTCTTTATTCTTGTTTAGATAGAATTATTTGTATTAATTTGGACTGACTTTCAATTTAGTTGAATTTTTCTCAAAAGAACATTTCATCGTTTTGAAATATCTTGGTTTCATTTATAAAATAATTTTCTGTTATTTTAGATTAAGTATAAAATTTGGCGTGATTCTCCTTTAAAGCAAGTTCATTGTTTTGTTATCAACTTTTATTTACAGTTTTAGCCGAGTTCTAGTTTCATATATTTGCCAAATCCGAATCTTTTCAAAGTTAGTCATAAATAAGTTGGTTTTAACAAGATTGGATAATTGCGAGTTAGCGGATACTCTTGGTGCCTGAACACCCTTTCAAGAGTATTAATTTGAACCTTTATCCAAAATCTCGAACTTTTTTCAAGTCTTTATTTGTTTTAGACTTTGAATTTTTTTATAAGTTTTTCTTGATTTTCCTTTTATAATAAACTAAGTGGCGATTCTCTTTTACTTTAAAAAACATTTTGAAGCTTTAACCTAGTTTTCGAAATAAATTTTCAAACAGTCAAAACATAAAATTATTTTTTCCCGAAGCTTCAAAAAATCTGAACTGCCTCGCAAGGAGCTAGCCGCATGCTGACACGTGTTCTAGAAAATAATTGAATTAATGACGTGTCAGACCATTAATTGAAAAAGATGCTTCATTACCTTCTGATATAAGATATGAATCAGAGAAAAAGTAGGGATCTGATACTTGTTAACAAAGGAAGGTATATCAATTATGTTCATCGAATATAAAAAAAGCTTAAAACAGAGAATGTGGGGACTATTTGTATAGGGAAAAAATAGTCAAGACACATGACAATATCAAAGTCATGATACGTGAAGAGCAATAGATATTATTCAAGGAAAAACTAGATGAGACACGTGGCTGAATTATAAAATGATGTGTGAAAGATAACCAAGACAGCAATAATAGTACAAAGACGGATAGCATGATTCACCTCATAAAATCATACTAGACCAAGGCTCAGGACACCCAGAGGAATAGCAAGCGACTAGCACTAGCCATAATGAAACCGATTTATAAGTGACGCCAAACTTTACTCCCTTACTCTTAAATATCATTCAATTAATCATTTATCATGAGTTAATAAAGGTCCAATGCTTGACAATTAGCTCCTGAAAAGCCACCTTTATAAAAGTTGTAGAATCATCATGTAACAACTTGTTCTATTGTTATAGTAAATTTAAAGTGTAAGTACCCAGCTAGAAAAGTCCCTAAGGTGAGAGTTGATAAAATCTCAGGCTAGAGTGAGCTTTGAAAAAAATCTAGTGTTATGTTCTTTGGTGGAAATTCCTAAATTATGGTGCAACGTTTGATGTTGTGGTGTTCATTTATAAATAGTAAATGGTGTAGGGTCCTGTAGAAAGTTTTGAGATGGGAATCAGGTTCATCGAACTCCAGTTATGGTAGTTTCCGTGTCAGAATTAATCTGTAATGCCTAGAAACTTAAAGTATGTTGTGAAATAGAGAGTTTTGGGCTAGTTTGTAGCTACTAGTTTGTCGACCACTTCAGCAAAAATGTAGTCTTACCGTGGCAAAGCTCACCGTAGTGAGCTGATCCTCATTATAGCAATCCACCGTGACAAGAAATAGGTCATCACGATGAGTGATGGGATAAATTTCTGAACTTAATTCAGTTTTCAGAGTTATTTTCCACAAACTCTAAGTTGCATTCTAGAGCACCAAGAGGTAATTTTCCCGAGAATTAGGGCATTTTCTACGCAAATGGAAGTAGAAACTTCCCGTTCATTATCAACAGGGGCGAAAGAACATACGGGCCGCATATTGATGCATGCAAAATACATGTGACATTGCCTGTGTTATGCCCTTTGGCCAGGTATTTTGTCTAGCATGGGAGAAATTACATGCGAGCCGCGAGTCTTAATGTGTGACTTGCATGTGAAACACACATGCCAGCAGTTCACACTACTAAAAAAGGCCAAAAAGAGATGGCTAAAGGAGACGTTGGCCTCGTGTTTTCCTCTTTTTTAGCCCTTGCGTCCATAAAGCATTGATTTATGGATTGCACACTCTCCTCTTGGGTTTCTAGAGAGGCTAAGAGGGTTTGGAGCTTGACACATATGCCTTCTTCGCTTGCAAAGTCATGGTCCCTGTTAAGGTCACAAGCACCACAAGCAATATTGTTAGCACAAGAAGGGGGAGGGGGACGATCATCATTGGGGTATTCACTTCAATGTCCGTCACGACCACCACACAAATAGCAATTATTCCCATCATAGGAGCGAGAAGGAGAATATCTACCTCTCCTAGGGCCAATTCGACACCTTCGTCCAAGGTGGGGTCCTCCACAATAAACACAATAATCGGGAATATAAATTGGGATGCAACTATCAACATTTCTAGCATTCAAATAAGCCATGATGCCATCAACAAACTAAAACTAAACAAAAGAAAAACAATTATTCACAAAATTGAACTAGAGTAAGTAAACTCAAATTCTAAACTAACTCAATATGTCAAATTGTTCCCCGATAACGGTGCCATTTTTGATAACGCTCAAATCGTGCTCTCCAAGTTGGAGGTCACGACGACCGTCAGAGCAAAACAAAATTTATAATTTCCAATGAGGGTTGGGGTCGTACCCAAGGGAACAATGTAGTCGCGATCGAGCTAATAAAGAATCTAAGCAACTTATTGAACTTCAATTAACAAAAAGGGGAAAAAGATATCTAAAGGGGGGTTTTAGACTAAAACTAAGGATAAAATAAAATCAAATAAAAGATAGATTGATCAATAGCCTTCACCTTGATTTTTCCAAGCAAGGATAACAAGGGAGAATTGGGAATGGGAATTAAATTCACAAGACTTGCACCCGGTTAACACCTAGGTAGTCTTGGTTGAAGGTATGCCTAACTGTTTTTCGACCAATCAAGCATATATCTCGCGTGTTCTCTCGAACCACCATGATTAAGCAATAAACCAACCAAATAACTTGGGTGAGTTGGGTTATCTCTAACCTCAACTCTTAGATGGAAGTTTCCGACAACCAACCAATCTGTAGCCTTGGTGTAGAGTGGAAACCCCAAATCCCCACTAATGAATCTTCCCGAATTTGAGAAATCCTCTCTCAAGCAAAAACCCAAATTAGTAAGCTAAGTCAATGTTTGCAACCATTGACTATAATTTCAAGCATGGAGAATTCAATAGAAGAAAATAATCAAACAAGAACAAAATCTATATATGAATTCAATACCCAACAAGTATTATCTCTAATACAAAAACCCAAAAATCTCAAGTCAACAATATACCAATAAAATAACAATTAAGAACAAAAGTTTGAAGAATGGAACTTAAGATTTTACAATACAAAGCATCCAAATCTTCACTTCTATGGAGTTGGTTGCTTGCTCTCCAAGCTTGACAAAAGATGTGAGAATAACCAAAGATGTGTTCCCAATCGGCTGAGAAGACTTTTATGTGGATTGGGGTTTCCAAATATGTGAAATTTCAAAACTGCCCGAGCTGCCTCCGCTTTCCTTCTTTACCTACGCGGAAGGTCGGCCGCATATACGAAGTGTCTTTGTTTGGTTGACTTTTGCGTACGCAATCAAGGGGTCGTGTTCGCAGAGCTTTGCTTCAGTTGGCCTTCGCGTACGCGTATGGGACACCGCATTCGCAAAGGCATGTACTGCTGCCAGCTACTTACTTCTCCGAATAGCTCCCTTTTGACTTGTTTTCATCCGAATTCTTTCTGAACACTTCTAAAACACAGGAACTTGCAAAATAGAAGTAATCCATGTCAATTGTACTGTTTATCCACTTATTATTAACATAAACATAAGTTTAAGAGTTAAATAAGTAGGTAGCATACAAACTTATCACATACCCCTCCTCCGGCATGCTTGGCCCTTTGGCCAGGTCCTGGAATGGAGGGACCATGGAGGTCCTGACCACATACAATAATGAATGCAAAATCTCAGAGAATCAGAACCTCGAAGTACGTGCCTAGAATTGAACCGGGTCTAAAATAGTAGTAGTAATCTCAGAGACCCTCTCAAAGGGTGCCTAAAGTATACTCGGGTGTAAATCAGTGATAAAAGTCTCAATAACCCTCTCAAAGGGTGTCCAGAGCATATCCGGGCCTAAATCAGTAATAAAAATTAAGTCTAGTGCTCTGCCCAGCCGAGCCTAGTATCGGTAGAAAATCAAGCCTAGTGCTCTGCCCATCCGAGCCTAGTATCAATACGAAGTCAAGTCTAGTGCTCTGCCCAGCCGAACCTAGTATCAGTAGGAAATCAGGTATGAAATCATCCAAATCTCATTTTATCATCATTTATACTGAAAATGGGCCCCCGGGGCCATGCAAGTTTAGAAAGTCATCTATAGTAGGCCCAAAGCTAAAACAGTGATAAAACATGCAGGTAAAAACCATTTTCATGGATGATATGCTTGCACACAAATATAAATTAGCTAAACGGCTCACAAACATTCCTACCAGCCCTGCACAGGCTCAATAGCTCTACAACATTCATAACCAGCCTAGAAGGATATCTCTATGTCCGGAATCATGGACATTCCCAAATAATCCACCATCTATGTTCCAGAGCCAATACAAGGCCACATAGGACCACAAGGGTAATATATAATACTACACGAATACTAGAATCAGCGTATGAAATAAACGAACATAAAAGACGGGCAAGGTATGGGGTACCAACCTAAAACAATCTACCCAATGATACTAATTAATGCAGTTATAACCTATATACGCAGAATCTAGGTAGGGAAAGCCATAACCTACCTGTCGTCCGATGAATATCTGCGGTGATGGCATCGTCCAGGCTCAAACTGCTCTGGGGAACTCCAAATTGTGAAACCACTATCAATACAATAATCTAAACATCAATAAAATACTAATTAATGCAGTTATAACCTATATACGCAGAATCTAGGTAGGGAAAGCCATAACCTACTTGTCGTCCGATGAATATCTGCGGTGATGGCATCGTCCAGGCTCAAACTGCTCTGGGGAAATACAAATTGTGAAACCACTATCAATAAAATAATCTAAACATCAATACAAGACTAACGATACCCATAATGCCATAAATATAACCGGGTTAAAATCTGGGCCACAAATGGGCCCATGGGCCCCACAACCAAAAATTAGAAACGAAAAATACCCATGTGTTCCTTACAATCCCGGGAGCGCATGCTCAAAATTTGAGCAAATTTGGCCAAGGTAAATGGCACAAAACAACCCTCTAAAAAGGAAACTAAAGAGGGAAGATTCAAGAATGAAATCTATAAATTAATCAAAAGATACTTACCACAATAAGAGGAACAAGCTAAGGAAGTGAAACCTCTGATCCCATGAACATGCAAGCCTAATAAATGGATTCTACACAGAATTTCCAAGCTTTGAGAAATAGCAACAATGGAAGAATTTAAGAAAACAAGAGAAGAAAAGGTTGGGGAAGAAGACTTACCAATTGTCGAGGAAACACGGATAATCGATGAACAACAATTTTCCAAAGCTAGGAAATGATTTGGAGTAATTTAGAGAGTGATTTAGGTGCCTAAGAGTTGAGGGAGTTGAAGGAAATGGCTGGAAAAACATAGGGGCTCAGCTTAAATAGCTGCTGAAAATTACCCTTCGCGAACGCGGCCACCCCTCCGCGAACGCGAAGAACAAAAATGGGGTGGCTGGAAATTACCCTTCGTGAATGCGGCCACCCCTCCGCGAATGCGATGAACAAAAATGGGGTGGCTGGAAATTACCCTTTGCGAACGCGGCTATCCCCCGCGAACACGATGAACAAAAAGGCCCATGACAACAACCAACTGTCAAGGGCAATTTTTTCACACTTTGGGTACCCGGGAATGCATCCGGGGTCTCGCGAACACAAATGACCTGATCTATTTGACTAGAACAGCATTCCAGATCCAATGGAATTGATGAAAGTCCCATCGAAGGTCGATTTAATAAAAAGTGAGTCCCATGCCCAAAACTAACCTTAGGCCAACTATTTCCAAAACAAAACTCAATGGTCGAAAATAAGTCCGTAAGCCTCGAGACCTGAACCAATGGTCCCTCTAGCCTAAACTCGATGTTTCAGAGATAACAACCTTTATGAAATTTCCATTCGAGGCCATCATCTGCAAATGTTGACCAAAGTAAACAAAACAAGCCTAACTGGCTTGAAAACACAGAATGAGAGAGAATTCCAAGCTGAAAAGCTCTCGGATCCCGACCAAAGGTCCTACTAGACCAAAGTCCATGCTTCGGAGCTAACAAAACTGTCAAAATTTGATTTCGAGCACGTTCACCAAGAATGTTGACCGAAGTCAATGATTTCAAAAGCCTAAAGCTCTAAAGTAAGGAATGGCTAAAAAGACCAAATAAACAGTCCGGGTACCGAACTACCAGTCCCAGCAAGTAATAAATGATTTTCGGCCACTATAGACAAGCTTTAACAGTACAAGAAAGGCGAACACGCGTAAATGACCGGGAGGGTCATTACAATTTAAAACCAGAAAATGTTCCATATGATCATTAGTCAATTTGCTAATAAAAAAATCAGAAACATCTGGTTTCTCATTTAGATCGAAAAAGGATCGTTTGGTTTTTGATATTAAAAATCAGGAATCATTATATCTGATTTATTCAATATTGACCAAAAAAATTAATTTGAAATTAATTTTTTGAAGAAAGAGACCTTTTTTTATTCTTGTGATGAGGACGTCTCATGTTCACTTTTAGGCACAAGTGTTTGAAACTTTTCATTCTCTATTTGAGTTTGAAACTCTTTGATTTTATGCTTTTAGAACCTTTTGTCATGTATAACTTTTCTGTTTTCAATCTTTGTGTAAAAACTTTTGAGATAAGGCATAAGTACCACCCTAAACTATGGCCGAAATTCCAGAGACACACCTAAACTTTAAATAGGTCCTATTACCCCCTGAACTCATATTTTGTATATTTTTATGCTCCTTTTGTGCTGACGTGGTAGAAAAAGTATATCTCACTCTCTCTGAGAGAGTGAGCTAAAATAATTACTTTCTTTTTCTTTATTTTTCTTCTTTTTTATTTTTTTCTTTTTCTTTCTCTCTCCTTATCATCACCTCTCCCCCAACCCCACCACTCCTCCACCCACCCCTACCCCCAACCTCCATCCCACATACCACTATTTTTTCTTTTATTTTTTGTAATGACCCTTCCGATGATTCTCCCATTTTTGCTTTGTTTGTACTGTTAGAGCATTCCTGTAGCGGACCCAAGTCATTTATGGCTTTGCTGAAACTGGTGGTTTGGTGCCCTGGCCATTCGTTAGGTCGTTATAACTATTTTCCTATTTTAGAGCTTTAACTTAGAAGATCGTTAACTTCGATCAATTTTCTTGGTAAACATGCTCGGAATTGAATTATGATAGTTCTATTAGCTCTAGAGCATGGATTTTTAGTTTGGTTGGACCCTTGGCCGGGGTATGAGAGCTTTTAATTTAGTTTTATCTCACTTTCTGTGTTTTTTGGCCAGTTGAACTTGGAAATTTGACTTTGGTCAATATTCGGAGAAGACGACCTCAAATGGAAATTCCGTTAGCGCTGTTAACTCTGGGATATTGAATTTGGGATAGAGAGACCTTTGGTTTGGGTCTCGTGGCTTCCAGACTTAGTTGAGTTTAGAATGTTATTTTTAGTTGAGTATCATAGTTCATTTACGTTTATGGGACCCCGAATGCATTCTCGAAGGTACATCCGAGATCTTTTTGTGATTGTGCTTGTAGCTGGTTGTTGCTGTCTTCTGGTATGGCACAGTAGCGGGTGCCTTGCCGCACCTGCACTTCCGCTCCTGCACCTGGTGCCGCGCCTGCGGTGCCTGACAGCTTTGGCAGAGGGCGCGCCTGTGCCTCATAACCCGCTGTGGAAATGGCGCCCCTGCGGCGCCTGGGCCGTGCCTGCGCCTAAGCGGCTGACAACATATAAAGTTGTCTTCTTATCCTTTTTCATTTCAAACAACTCCCAAACTCATTTTCTCCATAGATCTTAAAGCTCAAGCTCCATTTTCTCCATAAAAACATATTCATTTTCCATAAAAACATATTCATGGAAAATATTTTTTATGGAAAATATTTTCTTCATACCAAACACACCCTAAGTAAAAAAAATGTAAAAGAAAATAAGAGATTTAAGTGAGATATAAATGAAGGAAGAAATAAAGGAAGTAAGAAGAAAACAATAAAGAAAAAATATAATTTTCAGGTGGCACGCGCGTGCACAAAACACCCTGTGCAAGAAATTGATTATCTAGTTTTAAAGTGTAAATAATTATATTTTAAAAGAGTTCAGGGGGGTAATAGAACCTATGTAAAGTTTAGGAGTGTCTCTGAGATTTTTGCCATAGTTTAGGGTGGTACTTATGCCTTATCTCAAAACGTTTCGCTATATAAGACTTTTTGTTTTCAATTTAAGATTTTTAAATTTTAAAGTGGTATTTAGCAAGAATAAGAATGCAAGACAAGGTTTTCTAAGGAATATTTTATTTCCCTGATTGTAGATGCTCTGTCATTATCTGATGTTTAGTTGACTGATCACACTCAAAAGTATGTTAAAATATTATTAGAACTTTCCGTTGATACGACATGCTATTTTTACCATTCATTCCCAGGCTATATCTAAGAAAATAGGGATCCCAAATGGGAGAAGAATAAGGTAGATTGTCCTTTGACTAGTTTGTAGTTTTTCTGGGGACCGCGTATGGTCTTAAGTGAGTAGACATCTCGCCTCATTCCTTTTCTCTTGAAAATATCACTTGAATTCAATACTTTCTTTCTTCCCTTATACTTATGCAGTGAAGGAAGCAACAAACTCCACACCTCGATGAGGAGCTTCCAATACCACTGATTAGAGATGCCCAAATTTATAAAATAGCCTTTTTTTACGTCCAACCAGACTTTTTTTCTAATGAAGAACTATCATGACCCAAATGACCGTGAGTGGCACCCACACTGACTCATCTGTGGAAGGACCATCTAACCCGAACCTTAACCTTCTGGCACCCACACTGACTCACCTGTGGAAGGACCATCTAACCCGAACCTTAACTTTATACTTAGCTAATTTTAGAATAGATAAAATAAAAACCAACTTTAATTAAACCATAGAGAAAGTTAAAACTGATATAAATAAGTGCAGAATAATTCAACTGACTAAAACATCCCCCAAGAACTGAAAGTTATCATACAAGAACTCTAATCATAAATAATCTCTGAGAAATCCCAAAATGATCAAAAATAAATAAATAAATAAATACGAGTCTTATTGTCTGGAAGAAGGACAATGACTCTAGGAAGATCCACGGTAGCCTGGGATGTAGTGGTCACCCTGGGATCATAGTGTCATCTACCTAGTTTAGATGAGGTTGTGTCTGAGTCTCTGGAAGACGGTCTACACTTTACAAAAGAAGACTACATGGTAGTATCAGTACAAAACACTATGTACTGGTAGGTATCATACTTAGTTTAGAACAAGTATATGATCAAATCAAATAACATGTAAAAGACACTCCAACACTTAGCATGTAATTCAGTCAACAGATAGTCATTTCAAGTCAATTCAACAACAATAATATCAAGTTCACATAAGTCACTGTATATCACCACAAGAATGAAAGAGAAATCGCTTTTAATAGTCATAACACATGGAATCTATGTCCATCTAACTCTCATTAATGTAACCAATACCTCTAGTTTCATCTCAGCCCACAATACCATCTCACCATATCTGACCACGAAATAAAAGCAATAGTAAAAGAAAAGGTGTACATATATGCTAAAGGGTCTTATTTATGTCAATCTAGCCATGACCTGTAGGGGATACACTAGGGTCCATGTACCCGCCGAACCATTTTCCATTGGCGCAATATCAATCCGTACCGGCTCGTGGTACCCTTATCCATAACAAGTAATCGTATCAATGAACCTATGGTTCTCAGCCCTATCTCTCAAGATAAACAAAGTGCACTAAATCACACATACACTTATTTATTTCAGTTCATTAATCAACTCATGTAAACCTAGCTTATTTATTCAAGCACATTATGAAAACACTCATCATTTCAAACATCTCTGAAGACCAATCACAAGTTAAGTAATTTAACCACATACATGTACTAAAATAAGTCTCAACTCTAATTTAAACTGTAACCTACCTCGAGTGAAGAATACCACCCACAAGTTACTTCACAATTGCCTTACCCTTTCTTAACACTTCGGATCGTTCAAGGTCTATGAACAACAATTTATAAGAGTAGTTAATCGTTTACTCTTCAATTCAGGCTTTGGAAATTTAACCATCAAGGGTCAATTAATCATTCACTAGCCTCACAATATTCATACAGTTAACACCCAAAAGGTTCCCAATCAAGTTAACCCCCTTTTGCCCCTTTTTTATGCCTAATTGTCTCATATTTATGGAACCCAAGGTTCTCCATTAGTCCTAATCATGTTTAGAACTATCAATTTCATGCTAGGTATCATAAACGCACATCCTAGGATCCATTATAGGTAAAATTACACCTACCCATAGGGTTTTCCCCAAGTTTCATACTTTTAGGGCTCAAACCCAAGAATTCCACCATTAATCTTCAATTTAAATGTCTTACAAGGATTAATGATTAATAAATGAAGAAGTATACAGAGTCATTTTTCTCAAATGAAGGAAAACACCCTAGTTCTTGGGAAAAATGCCTCATGGAGCTCTAGAATGCACTTGGAGTTTGTGAAAAAATAATATTGAAAACTGACTTAAGTGTAGATAAATAATACTGAAAACTGACTTAAGTGTAGATAATCTGTCTCATTGCTTATCACGATAGGCTATTGTCATGCCCCGAGGCTACCCCCTAGGCGTAACACGGTATCCGGGACACAAGTGCCTCAGATTAACCCTTGTCCATAGCATAACTTAGGTACAATAATAAAACATAGCGGAAGCATAATACGAATTAGATAACTCAATCCATAAGATAAAATCAAAAGAACATGATTTGAAGAAGACCCGAATATCGTCTATGTCTGAAAAGCCTCTATACATGACATAAGGAGTTTCTAGGACAAGACCCTAGCTAACTCAACGTACGAAAATAAGTAGTCAAAACAAAATAGAGTCATAACTAGCCCTCGAACAATGAGGACTCACCAACACTGACTTGATATTCGGCTTTGTCTAGCCACGAGCCTGATGGGAAACACTTGAATCTGCATCATCAAGAGGATGCAACGCAAAATATGCGTCAGTACTATAGGTTGTACCGAGTATGTGAGAGATTCATGATCATGATAAGAATATACTTTAAACATGCTTAAGGTGAACCTTTTCATAATGAAATAACATAAGATGATTATTAAGATATAAGACATAAAATATGAAGTACAGTTAAAATCCAAAGTATGATATCATATAACTTCATATCTTGAAAATAATCATGTGGGAGTTTCTCTTAATCGACATAAACCATGCTGAGCTACATGGAGTCCAGTATCATGCACCCATATTGAAAAGGTTGTACCGGCCAAAGTTATAACCATGTTCATAAGGATCCTGTCATAAGCCACGGAGGGTATAACATTATTTTCTAGAACCCTCATCGCTCGGTGCTAAATACTACTTCCAAAACATATAACATAAGGCTCACATTCATGTGACATATTTAGATGTCAAGCTTGTTCATAATTGTGTTCATACTCCGGATCTTCACACTACTCACGAATCTTGGTTTAGAAAATAATTCATGAGCATTGATGACACATCGGGTGTCTTGCATTACATAATAATTCATAACTTGAAAACTTTCATGGTCTTAGTTCAATTTCATAATAACATATATTTTCATAAAACATAGGAACTAGGCATGCACTTTCTTGAAATTCATGAAATCATGCTATCATTTTCCCCAATTTGCTTAAATCAATTCATGCATGTAGGATTTACCATAATTGACATTCAACTCATTAAATAGGAACACATATGTAAAAACCCATGTAAAATCATACAATTTAGTGAAATTTCATAATAAAATCATGAGAAGGTTATTTATAGCAAAACCCATATGAATTGGGTAAGAACCCTAATTTGAAAGTTCATGAAATCACAAATTGAAATTTAGGGTTTTGGGCACAAGGATGAAAGGAACCCATTGTTGAATACTCACATGCCTTGATTGGAGTTAACCCACTTGAAATTGAAAAGATTAGGAGACTTGGACTTGGAGCTTGAGACCTTGAGCTTGAGAGAGTTCTTTTCCTTTTTGGGAGATGAATGAGGTAATGAGGAGGGACTTAGGCTAATAGGTTTAGAATTCATGCTAAAAATGGTCAAAATGACTTCACTTAGGAGTTAAAAAGGTGGGTAATGGCTGAAATACCCTTGGGACTTAATTAAGAAAAAGCTAATTTAAAACTCGGCTTCAGGTTCCATGGGTCCCTTCCACGGACCATAAAACTAACCACGTCTCATGGACTGGAGTCGTGGTTCCTGAGCCAAAGTTCCAGGCTGCAGATGAGTTCCTACGACTTAATAGGATGACCTGTAGAAACTTCTACGAGTCGTGGAACCTATTCTTGGTTACAGGGAAAATGACTACTCTCTGTCTGAGTTCCACGGGTTGGTCCCACGACCCGTGGAGGCTTCCACGAACCTTGAGACTGACCCGTGGTTCTGAAAACTGAGGAAGGTCTACAGGGTTGGAATCACGAGTCCTTTCCACGACTCGTGGAACTTTCCACGGCTTGTGGACTTGACTCGTGATCCCTGAGAGTTCAAAATTTCAGCAAGTTTTCTGAGTTTAAAAGCTGGATCTATTTCCGGGGTGTTATAACTATGTCTCACTATGGTGAGTCGCTATGGCAAGAATTGACTCACTATGATGACTCATCATGATAAGAGTCCATCTCATCATGGTGATTTGCAAATTCCAAACAATCGGAAACTCGCTCAAAACCCCTCATTTCACAATTCACTTTATTTTCTAGACATCATGGATTAATCGTGACATGGCAACTACCATAACTGAAGTTCTATGAACCCGATTTCCGTCCTGAAACTTCCTATAGGACCCTATAATAGTCGGCTATCCATAAATGGACACCATACTATCATACAATGAACCATAAGATCCTATCCAATTCTAAGGCACAAAATACTAGATTATTGTTGAAGCTCACCCTAACATGAGATTTTATCAACTCTCATATTAGAGACTTTTCTAACCGGGTACTTATGCCCTTACTTTTCTATAATGATATAATAGGTCATTATATCAGATACTAATTAAACAATCGTTCATCCCCGAATGACCACAAGAAGAAAATAAGAGATGAGAATTACTTGAATCAGTGAAAAGTGTGGATACTTCCTATGCATGTCCACTTTGGTCTCCCAAGTGGCCTCCTCAATAGGACGATTCTTTCACTGGTCCTTTACAAAATCAATCTCCTTAGTCCTCAATTTTTAAACATCTCTATCAAGAATAACAATAGCCTCTTCTTCGTAAGAAAGGTTTTTATTCAACAAGACTGAACCCAACAAATAATGTAGTCACCATCTCCGTGGTGCTTCTTAAGCATTGACACATGAAATATTGGATGAACTCCCAACAGACTTAGAGGAAATGCCAATATATAAGCCACTGGAACCACACTTTAAAGAATATCAAAAGGCCTAATATATCTCAAACTCAACTTATCATGCTTCCCAAATTGCATAACACCCTTCATGGGTGAGACCTTGCACAAAACTTGCTCACCTTCCATGAAATGTGCATCTCTCACCTTCCTATCCGCATACTCCTTTTGCTGGCTTTGAGCCGCTAGGAGCTTCTATTGGATGAATTTCACCCGTTTCATAAAATCTCTTAGAAGATAAGTACCCCAAGGTCTCACTTCAAACGAATCAAACCAATCAATAGGAGATCTACACCTTCTCCCATATTATGCTTCAAACGGAGCCATATCTATGCTCGAATGATAGCTATTTTTATAAACAAATTCATCCAATGATAGATACTGGTCCCAATGATCCCCAAAATGCATCACACACACGCGAAGCTTATTCTCCAATACATGAATCGTGCATCAAACTACCCATCTATCTGAGGATGAAAAGCTGTACTCAGGTCCAACCTAGTACCCAACTCTTCATGCAACTTCTGCCTAAATTTAGAGGTCATCAGAGTCCTCTCTTAGAAATAATAGAGATAGGCACCCCATGTAGCCAAAAAACTTCCTTGAGGTAAATCTTGGCTAACTTAGCCGCATTGTAAGTCACCTGAAAAGGAATGAAGTGTGCAAACTTAATCAATCTATCCATAATAACCCATACCAAATCATATTTTCCCAAAGTCTTGGGAAGGCCAACCACAAAATCCATGGTTATTCTCTCCCACTTCCATTCAGGAATAGGCATTCTCTGAAGAGTACCACCAAGTTTCTGGTGCTCATATTTCACTTGCTGACAGTTCTGACACTTAGCCACAAAGTCAACTATGTCTCTCTTCATTCGACCCCACCAGTAGTGTTGCTTCAAATTATGGTACATTTTGATCACACCAAGATATATAGAATACTTAGAACAGTAAGCTTATGGTAATATAGTAGAAATCAAGTCATCAAAACGGGGCATACAAACTCGCCCTTTAATTCGAAGAACACCTTCATCATCAATCATGGCTTCCTTGGCCTCACCCTGCAACACCTTTTCACGAATCTTACTCAACTTAACATCATAAAATTTCTTACCTTTAATCTGATCAAGAAAAGAGGACCTCGCCTCCGCACATGCTAACAATCCACCCTTTTCAAACACTTCCAGTTTCATGAAACTTTTAGCTAGAGTCTGGATCTCACTAGCCAACGGACGTCTAGTAGCTTTCAAATAGGCCAAGCTACCCATACTCTCAGTCTTTCTGCTTAACGCATCGACTACTATATTAGCCTTACCTGGATGGTACAAAATAGTAATATCATAATCCTTGAGTAACTCCATCCACCTTTTCTGCCTAAAGTTCAAGTCTTTCTGAGTGAAAATATGTTGCAAGCTATGGTGGTTTATGAACACTTCAAAACACATCCCATACAAATAATGTCTCCAAATCTTGAGAGCAAACATCACAACTGCCAACTCTAATTCATGAGTAGGATAATTCTTCTCATGCACTTTTAGTTACCTCGAAGCATAAGCAATAACATTCCTCTCCTGCATTAACACAACACCTAAACCAAATGGTGAGGCATCACAATATAAAGTGAAATCTTTACCTTTTATTGGTAAGGCAAGAATCAGAGCAGTAGTTACAAAGTCTTCAGCTTTTGGAAGCTCTCCTCACATTCATCTAACCAAATAAATGGTACCTCTTTCTCAATCAATCAGGTCAGATTAGTAGCAATTGATGAAAAACCTTTTGCAAATCTGCAAAGTAACTAGCTTGCCTACAAAGCCATGGATCTTGGTCACTGAAGTGGGCCTAGCCCAATTCTTAACTGGCACAATTTTCTATGGGTCTACCATCCCCCCTTAATTCAAAACCTCATGCCCTAAAAAGGCCACAGAATATAACAAAAATTCACATTTAGAGATTTTTTATACAACTCCTTTTCCTTCAACAAACCCAAAACAGTCCTAAGATGATTTTTATGCTCCTCATCAGTCTTAGAATATAGTAGAATATCATAAATGGATTGAGTCTAGATAAGTTTTAAATATCCTATTCCTCAAACTCATATAAGCAATCAGGGAATTATTCAGCCTAAAAGGCATCATAAGGAACTCATAGAGTTCATACCAGGTCCAGAAAGCAGTCTTAGGAATATCAAAAGAACAAATTTTAACTGATGGTACCTGGACCTCAGATCAATCTTAGAAAAGACTCATGCACCCTCTAACTGGTCAAACAAGTCATCAATACGAGGGAGAGGATACTGGTTACAGATTAAAACTTTATTCAACTGCCTGTAGACTATGCACATACATAGAATACCATCTTTCTTCTTAACAAATAATACTGGAGCATCCCACGAAGAGGCACTCAGATGAATGAATCCTTTACTCAACAACTCTTGTAATTGATCCTTAAGCTCTCTCAACTCCTCCAATGCCATTCTATAAGGAGGAATAAAAATAGGTCACCAGATGATGTATGGTGGACACCACAAGAGTAGTCCCATTCCCTTCTAGTTTACTCAGAAGACTCAGAACCTACTGGATTATGTCATATGACATTAGAATTGGAGTTGCACCTCCCTGAATGGGTGCCTCCCCTGTCCTCTAAACTGGTAATATTTTCTCCTTTACAACCTTGGGAAAATCCTTGTGATGTTGGGGAGGAGACGCTGACCTTTCTCAAGCCAGAGGTGTGGCCCAAACTCCACCCTTGGTAAGTGCGGCCCTTTTTCCCTAGCTCTGCCTCTCACCCTTCCTCTACTGTGAACCACAACAACTGGTTCTGGTACCTCTGCCCTAGCCTTTGAAGAATATGTTCTCACCATCTGCAAGAATAAGAGTGAAAGAGTCAGATACCAATTTGGATTGACATATACCAACTGGAATCAACTAATAGCACAAAGAAAGAAAGAAGCTGGGTTTTCCTAAAGTCCTGTAGCCTCCTGAAGAAAAGTATAGATGTATCTGTACCATTCTGCAAGACTCTACTAGACATGTTCTTGTATGACAACATCAACAAACTCGAGGCTCTGATACCAACTTTGTCATAACCCAAATGATCGTGAGTGGTACCCACACTAAGCCACCTATAATAGGATCATCTAACCTGAACCTTATCCTTATCCTTAACCAATTTTAGAAGAGACAAAATAAAAGTCAACTTTAATTAAATCATAGTGAAAGTCAAAACTGATATAAATAGGTACAGAATAATTCAACTGACTAAAATATCCCCTAAGAACTAAAAGTTATCATACAATAAATCTAATCATAAATAATGTTTAAGATATCCCAAAATGATCAAAAATAAATATATAAGTGTCTTATTGCCCGGAAGAAGGACAATGACTCTACAAAGATCCACGATATCATGAAATATAATGCTCACCCTTGGATCATAGTGCCAACTGCCTAGTCTAGATGAAGTTGCGTTTGGGCCTCTGGAAAACGGTCTTCACTCAACAAAAGAAGAGTACATGGTAGTATTACTACAAAACACTATGTACTGATAGGTATCACAGGCTGACTCAGTTTAGAATAGGTATATAATCAAATCAAATAGCAAGTAAAAGGTAATCCAACACTTAGCATGTAATTTAGTCAACTGATAGTATCTCCAGTTAAGTCAATAACAGTAATATAAAGTTCACATAAGTCACCAAATGTCACCACAAAAATGTAAGAGAAATCACTTTCAATAGTCTTAACACATGGAATTTATGTCCATCTAACTCTCATTAATGTAACTAATACCTCTACTCTCATCTCAGCCCATAATACCATCTCATATCTGACAAAAAAATAAAAATAATAGTAAATAAAATGGTGTACACACATGCTGAAGGGTTTTATATCTGCCCAACTAGCCATGACCTACAGGGGATACACCAGGGTCCATGTAGTCACCAAAACTATTTCCTATCGGCACAATATCAATCCATACCAGCTCATGGTACCTGATCTAAAACATATAATAGTATCAATGAACCTATGGTTCTCAGCCCTATCTCTTAGGATATACACAGTGCACAAAATTAAACGTACACTTATTCATTTTAGTTCATTAATCAGTTCATATATACTTAGATTATTTATTCAAGCACAACATGAAAACACTCAATCATTTCAAATATGTCCGAAGACCAATAACAAGTTAAGTAGTTCAACCATATACATGTACTAAAATAAGTCTCAACTCTAATTTAAACTGTAACCTACCTCAAGTGAAACACCAGCAAGTTACTTCACAATTTCCTTGCCCTTCCTTAACTCTTCGAATTGTTCAAAGTCTATAAATAATAATTTACAGGTGTAATTAATCATTTACACTTTAATTCATGACTTGGGAATTTAACCCACTAATTCTATCCTTAATCAAGGTCTATAGCGTTCCCCAAGGGTCAATTAATCATTCACTATTCTCACAATATTTATACAGTCAACACCCAAAAGGTTTCCAATTAAGTTAACCCTTTTTACCATTTTTTATGCCTAAAGATCTCATCGTTATGGAACCCAAAGTTCCTCATTACTTCTAATCATATTTAGAACTATCAATTTTATGCTAGGAATCATAAACGTACATCCTAGGATCAAATCTCGGTGAAATTACACCTACCCATAGGGATTTCTCCAAGTTTCATACTTTTAGGGATAAAACCCAAGAATTCCACCATTAATCTTTAATCTAAAGGTATTTTAAGGATTAATGATTGATAACTAAAGTGGTTTACAGATTCACTTACCTTAAATGAAGGAAAACATTCTAGTTCTTGTGAAAAATGCCTCTCGGAGCTCTAGAATGCACTTGAAGTTTGTGAGAAAATAGTACAAAAAACTAACTTAAGTGTAGGTAATCTATTCCGTCAGTCATCACGATGGGTCGTCTCTCACTATGGTGAGTCACTATTGTAACATCCCAAAATATATAAGCTAAAATTTTCACTTAATTAGACCATTTCTTAATAAAAAGGAATGAACTCCACTTCCCGCTTTCTAAACTCGAATTTTTGCGATGTTTGAAAAGTTGCTTGCCTTAAAGTGCGACGATATTTAAGGAAATTATATTGGGGTATTTACGTAAACTACTACAACTATATTTATCTCCATAAAAAATAGTAAATACATGAGATATTTAGCATTTATGGCAGCCAACTTTAAATTTGGGAAGCAACCTTTTTGAATGATATATATATCCTAGTTTGTGTGTAAAAAATATATCACCTCCTCTCCAATTTCGGTTCCTTAAGGCTGAGGAAACCCCCTAAACTCTCTCTCAATCATAATCCCCGACAAAATCACCTAGAAAAACTTGTTCTTTCAGCTAGAACACAAGACAATCCCTCCCTTGTGGTGTTTATACTCTTGTACAAGCTAAAAGAATTTGTTTGAGGAAGTTTACGTACTTGTTGGTCCACGATTTGAACTATGGTAGGACTGTTTATATGCTGAAAAGCCAAGGATTATGTATAAATTTGAACTTGAACTCTCATTACTTGCTGAAGCATCTTGCTTATTGTCTTAGAACTTTCATTTGCTTTCTCGTGACCTTATATCATCATATTGGTATTTTTGAATTATTATGAGATTTTCATTAATTCACCCACTTGTACGGATTGCTCGATCATTCTACATTCTTGTTGGTGACTATATCGCTGTATCGGCATGCCTCTTGATTCGGATCTTTGGCCATCTTGACTTTAGATTTATGGTTCGTCTTAATTATGGAAAACTATCCATTTAAGTACGAACTAGAAAGCCATATTTAATATGATTCTTGATTCTCTTGATTATTGGGTCTCGGCCCTACTTGATATGGGACTTTGGTCCTTCTTGATATTGGATTATGCTTGGTGTGACGGCATGACGTACATATTGGGTGAAATTTATTATTTGACATCTCGTGAAATAGTTCTATGAACTTTCTTGACACTTGAGCTTTGAATCCCGATTTTAATACTTGTAATATTCTTGTTTACTTGATTTTTATTTATATGTTATATTGAGTTGCCAATAATTTAGAAGGGAATTGGAAAAATCTACGGCTCCAAGCCCAAACTTTATACACCACTAAGCTTTGTGCTTAGCGATAGTTGTTTTCTATCATAGGTGACGCTCAAGAGAATAATTGAAGATGACCACTTGAAGTAGATTTTTTGGAGCTTTTAGAAGATCACATTTGCATATAGGAATCTATGTTTTGTATTAATTTTGGGACTTGTACATGATCCATATATTGCACTTGTATATGTAAATTTTGGAGGCTTATTTTATCATAGTACTATAAATTGTAAACTTGAATTTGGTTCCGTATTGGCTGTTTTGAGGTGTGTAAACTTAGGTCTTGTAATGTATTAAAGTCACAATTTGATTTGTAATTTGTACAATAGAAGAAACTAACATTTTCTTTAGCATTTAGAAGTTTGAAGATGATGTAAAAAATGATCATGCAGTTGTGTTTAAATGAAAAAATAAATAATGACTTTCCATAAGGTACATGCTCAATTATTTTTGAAAGGTCCTTCATCGTGAATTGAAACTCCTATATTGTCTTTACTTGGAATTATATGAATTATTAGATGTCAAAATTTAAACCTCTTTTTCTTTTTGAACGAGCCTAATTCCGCTATATAAATAATGATGATTAAAATGTCTTAAATGGAGTCCTTTTAAACAATATAGGTATGCATTTGTTTTGTTTCGGAAGTGGCATCCTCCCAAGAGGGTCGCTACAAGCATTGGTATCAGAGCCAGGTTTGTGGTTCTAGGACTTTTGCTTATCACTTGTGTCACGACCCGATTTCTCAGGTCATGATGGCACCTACAACCCCCCAGTAGGTGAACCAATCCTTGTAGCCCAGAACGGTTAGTAATGGACTACTATCTAACCAATACGCACAAAAAGCAGAAACGAGTGGAAGCAGAATAAAAAAAATAGATAAAATGGAAGCAACAACCCGAAATATATACAAATGATACTACACCAACCCCAAGACTTTGTATCGATAGTGCAGAAGGTTCTAATAGAATACAAGTGCTAGAAGTAACAAAATTATAAGTACAACTGTCTCTGAATATAGATACAAGAGTAACAGTACAACAGATGAGATGTAGACAATCCTTGACCGTCAGGCGCTCACCCTGGTATCGAATCTCCCAAAAGCTGCACAAGTATCTAACGCAATCAATGATGAAAGCTCAAGTGAAACACCAGCAAGTTACTTCACAATTTCCTTGCCCTTCCTTAACTCTTCGAATTGTTCAAAGTCTATAAATAATAATTTACAGGTGTAATTAATCATTTACACTTTAATTCATGACTTGGGAATTTAACCCACTAATTCTATCCTTAATCAAGGTCTATAGCGTTCCCCAAGGGTCAATTAATCATTCACTATTCTCACAATATTTATACAGTCAACACCCAAAAGGTTTCCAATTAAGTTAACCCTTTTTACCATTTTTTATGCCTAAAGATCTCATCGTTATGGAACCCAAAGTTCCTCATTACTTCTAATCATATTTAGAACTATCAATTTTATGCTAGGAATCATAAACGTACATCCTAGGATCAAATCTCGGTGAAATTACACCTACCCATAGGGATTTCTCCAAGTTTCATACTTTTAGGGATAAAACCCAAGAATTCCACCATTAATCTTTAATCTAAAGGTATTTTAAGGATTAATGATTGATAACTAAAGTGGTTTACAGATTCACTTACCTTAAATGAAGGAAAACATTCTAGTTCTTGTGAAAAATGCCTCTCGGAGCTCTAGAATGCACTTGAAGTTTGTGAGAAAATAGTACAAAAAACTAACTTAAGTGTAGGTAATCTATTCCGTCAGTCATCACGATGGGTCGTCTCTCACTATGGTGAGTCACTATTGTAACATCCCAAAATATATAAGCTAAAATTTTCACTTAATTAGACCATTTCTTAATAAAAAGGAATGAACTCCACTTCCCGCTTTCTAAACTCGAATTTTTGCGATGTTTGAAAAGTTGCTTGCCTTAAAGTGCGACGATATTTAAGGAAATTATATTGGGGTATTTACGTAAACTACTACAACTATATTTATCTCCATAAAAAATAGTAAATACATGAGATATTTAGCATTTATGGCAGCCAACTTTAAATTTGGGAAGCAACCTTTTTGAATGATATATATATCCTAGTTTGTGTGTAAAAAATATATCACCTCCTCTCCAATTTCGGTTCCTTAAGGCTGAGGAAACCCCCTAAACTCTCTCTCAATCATAATCCCCGACAAAATCACCTAGAAAAACTTGTTCTTTCAGCTAGAACACAAGACAATCCCTCCCTTGTGGTGTTTATACTCTTGTACAAGCTAAAAGAATTTGTTTGAGGAAGTTTACGTACTTGTTGGTCCACGATTTGAACTATGGTAGGACTGTTTATATGCTGAAAAGCCAAGGATTATGTATAAATTTGAACTTGAACTCTCATTACTTGCTGAAGCATCTTGCTTATTGTCTTAGAACTTTCATTTGCTTTCTCGTGACCTTATATCATCATATTGGTATTTTTGAATTATTATGAGATTTTCATTAATTCACCCACTTGTACGGATTGCTCGATCATTCTACATTCTTGTTGGTGACTATATCGCTGTATCGGCATGCCTCTTGATTCGGATCTTTGGCCATCTTGACTTTAGATTTATGGTTCGTCTTAATTATGGAAAACTATCCATTTAAGTACGAACTAGAAAGCCATATTTAATATGATTCTTGATTCTCTTGATTATTGGGTCTCGGCCCTACTTGATATGGGACTTTGGTCCTTCTTGATATTGGATTATGCTTGGTGTGACGGCATGACGTACATATTGGGTGAAATTTATTATTTGACATCTCGTGAAATAGTTCTATGAACTTTCTTGACACTTGAGCTTTGAATCCCGATTTTAATACTTGTAATATTCTTGTTTACTTGATTTTTATTTATATGTTATATTGAGTTGCCAATAATTTAGAAGGGAATTGGAAAAATCTACGGCTCCAAGCCCAAACTTTATACACCACTAAGCTTTGTGCTTAGCGATAGTTGTTTTCTATCATAGGTGACGCTCAAGAGAATAATTGAAGATGACCACTTGAAGTAGATTTTTTGGAGCTTTTAGAAGATCACATTTGCATATAGGAATCTATGTTTTGTATTAATTTTGGGACTTGTACATGATCCATATATTGCACTTGTATATGTAAATTTTGGAGGCTTATTTTATCATAGTACTATAAATTGTAAACTTGAATTTGGTTCCGTATTGGCTGTTTTGAGGTGTGTAAACTTAGGTCTTGTAATGTATTAAAGTCACAATTTGATTTGTAATTTGTACAATAGAAGAAACTAACATTTTCTTTAGCATTTAGAAGTTTGAAGATGATGTAAAAAATGATCATGCAGTTGTGTTTAAATGAAAAAATAAATAATGACTTTCCATAAGGTACATGCTCAATTATTTTTGAAAGGTCCTTCATCGTGAATTGAAACTCCTATATTGTCTTTACTTGGAATTATATGAATTATTAGATGTCAAAATTTAAACCTCTTTTTCTTTTTGAACGAGCCTAATTCCGCTATATAAATAATGATGATTAAAATGTCTTAAATGGAGTCCTTTTAAACAATATAGGTATGCATTTGTTTTGTTTCGGAAGTGGCATCCTCCCAAGAGGGTCGCTACAAGCATTGGTATCAGAGCCAGGTTTGTGGTTCTAGGACTTTTGCTTATCACTTGTGTCACGACCCGATTTCTCAGGTCATGATGGCACCTACAACCCCCCAGTAGGTGAACCAATCCTTGTAGCCCAGAACGGTTAGTAATGGACTACTATCTAACCAATACGCACAAAAAGCAGAAACGAGTGGAAGCAGAATAAAAAAAATAGATAAAATGGAAGCAACAACCCGAAATATATACAAATGATACTACACCAACCCCAAGACTTTGTATCGATAGTGCAGAAGGTTCTAATAGAATACAAGTGCTAGAAGTAACAAAATTATAAGTACAACTGTCTCTGAATATAGATACAAGAGTAACAGTACAACAGATGAGATGTAGACAATCCTTGACCGTCAGGCGCTCACCCTGGTATCGAATCTCCCAAAAGCTGCACAAGTATCTAACGCAATCAATGATGAAAGCTCAACTAATATCTGCACCAAGAAGTGCAGAAGTGTTGTATGAGCACCAATTGCTAAGCAACAGGTACCCAGTAGGCATCATCAGCCGACTGAGCACAAATAAGATATAAAAATAGTAAATAGCAGATAGCAAGAAAGCAGTCCCAGAAACAATGGATAAAGAACATGGAAACTAGCATGGAGAATAGACAACTAAGAGTTATAAGCAAACAATGCTAGCATAGAAGATATAAATACACCGAATCACATGTGAAGGAAAAAAGAACGCACCTAGAGTCCTTGCATAAAAATATAAGTAAATAAAGAGAGAGAGTTGAGAAAATGGCGGTATACCGGTAACCTCAAGTAAAAAGGAATGAAAGGAAGTAGGCAACATAATCAACTAAGAGCCATACAATAACAGAATCATACTAAAAACCACAAACTCTAAAGTTAAGCATGAACCGGGATCAATCTCACAATTTTCAACCTAGAATGGAATAACTAAACAATAAGAACCAAGAGTTCTACTCAACAACAAGATAAGGAACAAACGTCTGATAAATCAAGAGGACACACGATGAAGCCTCAAAGATATAGGACTCACTAGCCCCTTAATACTCAAGCCCCAAACTCGGAGCCTCAATAGCCTAAAACTTACCAATCCACAATAATCAAGGACCACAACTAGGTCTATGGGATAATATGAGTAATATAATCTACTTACAGTCATAACTCCCGCCCATACAACCAAGGGACACAATCAAGTGAAAACAAACTCTCTGGCCGCCCATACAATCAGACCGTACACTGAACACATAGCAAACAAGGGTGGAATCTGAGTGAGGTATGCATGATAATGATAATGATGGAACCAATAATAGTAACCCTGTATGCACCCCCCAGTTCTTCAGTGGGAGGACCCATGGTGGGACGTGCCTGCTATACCTCATCCTACACCGTATACCCCTCCTCCAGCACGCTCGGCCCTTTGGCCAGGTCCTGGAATGGCAGGGCCCATGGAGGTCCCTAACCACATACAGTAACAAATGCGAAATCTCAGAGAATCAGAGCCTCAAAGTACATACCCAGAATTGAACCGGGTCTAAAACAGTAGTAGTAATCTCAAAACCCCCCTCAAAGGGTGCCCAGAGCGTATCCGGGAATAAATCAGTAATAAAATCAAGTCTGGTGCTCTGCCTAGCATAGCCTAGTATCAGTAATAAAATCAAGTCTGGTTCTCTGCCCAACAAAGCCTAGTATCAGTAATAAAATCAAGTCGGGTGCTCTGCCCAGCAGAGCCTAGTATCAGTAAGAAAATCAAGTGTGAAATCATCTAAAATCCCATTTTTTCATTAAGTATCCCAAAAAGGCCCCCCCGAGGTCATGCAAGTTTAGGAAAAATCATCTATAGTGCCTCGCAGCAAAAACCAAAGTAAAACATTCAGGGAAAAACCTTTTTCATGGATGATATGCTCACACACAAATATAAATTAGCCCAACGGCTCATAAACATTTCCTATCGGCCTTGCACAGGATCAACAGCTCTACAACAGTTATAACTATCCTAGAAGGATATCTCTATGTCCGGGACTCGCGGACATTCCCAAATAACCCACCATCTATGTTCCAGAGTCAATAAAAGGCCACAAAGGATCACAAGGGTAATAGACAATACTGATATGAATACTACAATCAACTTACGAAATAAACAGACAGAAAAGACAAACAGGGTCTGGGGTACCAACCTATAACAACCCACCCAAGGATATAATTTATTGCAGTTCTAGCGTATATACGTAGAGTCTATGTAGGAAAAGGCATAACCTACCTGTCATTCAACGAATAGCTGCGAGCACGGCGTCATCCAGGCTCAAACTGCTTCGAGAAGCTCCAAATCGCGAAACCACTATCAATACAATAATCTATACATTAATACGAGACCAACGATACCCATAATGCTATAGTAATAGTCGGGACAAAGAAGCACGACGGCCACAACGATGCCAAGATGACATGCTCCAAAAATGAGCAATATTGGCCAAGAGGAAAGCTCCAAATAGCCCGCTCAAGAGAGGGCTTAAAGTTGGAATTTTAAGGAGGAAACCGAAATTGGAGCAAGAAAACTTACCACGACAAGAGCACCACGCCAAGGAAATAAAATTACAAAATTTATGGGGCATGCAACTCCAAGGATAAAGTTTCTTTAAGGAAAGTCAAGCTTTTAGGATTTACAACCATGGAGTTTCAACAATGGAGGAAAAGGAAATTTTGGGAAGAAGACTTACCAAAATAAATTAAGGGAGCAAGGATTTTCTCTTCAATATACTGAAATTCCAAGGCTAGGAGCTGTTTTGAGCAACTTGGTAGAGAGAAAATTGAGTTTTGGTGTTGGAAAAGTGAAGGAATAAGGCTGGAAAATCAAACTCACAAGGAATATATAGCTGATGGTCGCTGGTCAGCAGTATCGTGCTAAACCAGCGCCATCGCGTTGCAGGAGGGTCAGGTGCCAAGGCGCGAGCACGCGCAGAGGGCGCCATTGGTACTGGCAGGCAGACGCTGGCCTAGGCGCCATCGGCGCTGGCCTGGCGCCATTGCGCACAAGGGCCAACCACAGGATAGCGCGAACGTGCTGCCTGGGCACCGTTGGTGCTGAAGGCCTGCAACTGCATTAAAACCAGCTGCTGTAGAATTCCCACGGGGTGTTTCGGGCACGATGAGAACCTAATACTCACAAACCAAATATGCAATTAGAGTGGAAACGATGTTCCAGACTCAATGGAATCAATAAAACTTTCATATGAGGTCGTCTCGGAGGAATGTTGACCGAAGTCAACACTAACCAACACCAACCAAACACCCGAAATATGCCCGGATCACCCGAGACCCGAACCAACCAACTACCTAACATAAACTCGACATTCCGGAGCTAATGACTCTGATGGAATTTACATTCGAGGTCGTCTTCTCCGAATATTGACCAAAGTCAACCAAACAAGCCCAACTGGCTTGAAAACACAAAATGAGAGAGAATTCCAAGCTTAAAAGCTCCCAGATCCCGACCAAAGGTCCCACTAGACCAAAGTCCACGCTCCAGAGCTAACGGAACTGTCAGAATTTGATTCTGAACACGTTCACCAAGGATGTTGACTGAAGCCAACGATTTCCAAAGTTAAAAGCTTTAAAACCAGAGATGGACAAAAAGACCAAACAAATGGCTCGGGTACCGAACTACCGGTCCCAGCAAGCTATAAATGACTTAGGGACGCTATAGACAAGCTCTAACGGTACACACGTAAATGATCGGAAGGATAATTACATCATCCACTACTAAAAAGACTTTCATCCCTGAAAGTCAGGAAAGAAGAAAAGACTAAAGATTTAAGAATAGTAGATACGAAGCCCGCACTACTCTCTCGGACAACCCAGGTAGCCTCCTCGATTGAACGGCACCCAACAGAATGAAACCACAAAAGTCTACCACGCCTATACTTTATACTAGCCAAGCTAGATTCCAAAACTAAATTCCAAAACACCAAGGGACTGCCAACCCAAACCGAACCTCAAGAATCTCAACCAGAAAGCACCGACACAACACCAAAACTCGAGAAGCAAGGGATCAACACACAAAATTCGAATCTTCAAAACAACAACCAAGTTCACCAAAAAAACCAACAACAAAAACTCTAACTCATGAACCCGCTCATCCATAAAACCCTTATATTTTGGACTGAATTCTTTTGCACCACAAATAGGAAGTTTCACACAAGTCGAGAATGTAAACCATCCTCAAAGCATCAACTGGCTCACCATAGATCTATAGTTCCCGCTTATACTTTATTATGAACGAAGCCACCCTTTATACTCAAGCTCTTTCCAAGCCAAGTTATAGCCTACTAGCCTTTGCCATCCAAGATAACAACCCATAGCATATCATCAAATACTGGAGTTACCTGGGCCGACTGGCCATCAACCAACGAACGAACACTTTCGCTAACATCAAACTCGATAACAGAACCCAACTGAACAACCCATCTGAAGTTTGCATACAAGGGTAAGGAAAGCCATGTATGAACACCCTGTGTTAACAGAGAAACTTCCAAACTGTAGAAAGAACCCAACTTCGCTGCACCGCGTCAAGTCTGAATCAACTGGAAGCAACTGAACTAGTGAAACCTGCCCCAACTAACCCAAACCAAAACCCAAACCCTGTGAGAAGTATGATAAGCCTACCACAAAGTCTGTAACCATCACTAAGCTCCAAACCCCAAGAAGTACCTGCTGCTACTCTGAATACTTGAACACCATTCGGACTTGAGATTGCCTTACCAATCTCACCTTAGGAAGAAGTCCATCATGCCACGAATATCAAGTCAAAACACCCCGAAGGCAAAAGAAAAGGGTGTTTGAGGTCCAAAGTCACCATCTAGTTGTAGAGATTTTGCATAAACCATCAAATCGCCTCTTTGCCTCGAACCAACTGCCCTACTGTATCAGCACATAAAACCACCACCCCTGAAGCATATAACACACCAAACCTATGGTCCACCATCGCCGAGTCTACCCAACATTGGAACTCCACATAAAAGACAACCCTTGAAGAATCAACTAAGCAAGCTTTCAAACTCTTAGCAAATGAATGGTGACCATCAGTCTCTAAGTAACAAGAGAGCCTTGCTAACCTTAATCCGCACAACCTGATTACATAAAGCATACAGTACTGCTGAATCTCGAACTTACGCTGCTGAGTCTGTCCAACCATGGTAGAAGGAACTTCGTACTAACTAGAACACCGTAAAAATCTGGAATGTCCAGCCTAACTTAAGGGTTAACCAAGGACTAGGTGTCCAAGTAAAACTGTCACCCCATAACGGAAAATGGGTAAGCTAAATTGCCCAAACTCAATGCCTTCCAACCAAAGAAGCTGCAACCGAAAGAACCAAATAGGAACCATCCGTAGTAGTTTGCTAGCCCATGCTTTTGAAACCCAATCCTAATTTACTAACCACTACCTCTGTCGAACCCATATGTTGCTAAAGAAGACTTAGGAACCAGAGCCCGCTAGGCTCTGAATGCACAAGTTGACCATATCCGCAGATAGTAACCCTTAAGTCCCCACCTCAGTCAACTACTAAAACACATAACTATGGGAAAAGAGCCAGCTCCCTCATTTTCCCAACCCAATGAAAACCCTTTCTGAAGACACACCAAACCCAACAAGATCTTCCTTAGCTAAAACCAAAATCTATCCCTGTAGCTCCCACACTTAAATAGGTTATACCCAATAGGGCATGAAAGGATAGACCAAACACCTAACTCAATCGAAATACTACGATCACAGCTCAACCACGATCACTATAGCCAACACTTAGCCAAGATGCTACAATCAGAAATCAACCACCATGCCTCACTCAGAAGCTCAACCAAAGAACTATGATCAAGATCATCCTAACTGGAATCGGGGAAATAATAAGACAACCCAATTGGATAAGAAACTGGAGGAGACTATAGGAACAAACCACGTACCTGCCAACCTCCTAGACCAACCAAATAAAGAGAGTTGATTCTAGTCACCCGAAAACACAACCAATCTCTGCACGCTAGTATAACCAACATCTCCCAACCTAAGACAAAATCTCAACTCCGACACAACTACCGGTATCACATCAAAAAAACACCAGAACCTCTAGCAAAAGCTAGGTAATAGCCTAGACAACAACCATCCAGGACCACTCAAAAGGAAGGCTTAACACAAGCATAGAGCCACATGGAAACAAGAGACAAAATACCCAAAAAGAGACTAACAAGAACTACCCACGAGCTATGACTCTGGGTAAAACACCTCGCAAGAACAACTCACCCCTATCCACTACTAAGGAATAAACTACCACGAAAATAATGCATAAAAGCTTCAATCCAGAAATCAAATAACTAAACAAGTAGCAGGTACGCATATAAGCAATTAAATGACAGAAAGGATAGAATCGCAATGCGAGAAGGACTATCATAAGTCGAAGGTAACATGAGCCTTACCTGGAGAAACGATATCAAGAACCTCTACCTCAGGCCCACCAAGAGGGGCATAAACCTGACGGTGTCTAACACTGGCCGGAGTAGTCAAAGCTGAAGGCTCTGTCATCCCTCAACGGGGAGAGTGGTTGTGTAGGGAATGTTGAGAAGAGTAGGCAGGGTGCGGATCATATTCTTCGGGATTTTCCTTCAAAGTGTGCAGCCCGTGGTGTCTGGTCAGGTCCAGTAGGATCATCCCATCAGACTCCACTTGGTAAGGTTTGTTATTGGTGCAGGGAGCGTGGGCACTTGGTTAGGGATTGTCCTGTGATTCTGCCTTCCAGTCAGCAGGGTTAGCAGGTGTTATCTCCCAGGGCTTCAGTGCCACCGGCCAGAGGTGGAGTACAGGGTAGTAAGGGTGGTCCCCAGGCAGCGAGTAGTGTGCAGGGTTGTGAGGGTGGTCCCCGGATGGTTAGAGGTGGCTTTTAGCCGGGTGGTTCAAGTATCCATCCAAAGTCAATATGCACTGTGAGTCGGAGTGGAGCTTCTTTGGGTTGCTATAGTTGTAGGGTGATGGGACATTATGCTAGAGACTTATGGAGCAACTGAAACCAACCTGGTAGATAAGAAGCAATGGAACCTATCTCTGGTGGAGAATCCCCTACCTCGAGTCTGAGAACCTCAAGAACTATCTTGGCGATGACGTTTCTTAGCACTACCTTTATAAGCCTCATGGCATAAACCCTCGATAGCCCAAGCATGATCCACTACCTAAAGAAAGGTAGTCCCAACTGTAACCAAGTGCTCGGTAGCCAAACAGAGTGGTGAAATCAAACCCCCAACAAAGCTCTGAACCCTATCAAACTCTGAAGGTACATCCCTAACAGTAGGTGACCATGGCATGAAATCTCTCCTCATACTCCCATACCAAAAGAAAACCCGGCTGAAGAAGTGGTAGCTCAACCCTAGCTAAGCACTGCTCATAGAACCAGGTACTGAAATACCCACCGGAGGACTCAGAGTTCTAGGCATGATGCCGTGAAGAACTGGAGTCTCTATAAATCCAATTGGAGGCTGGGCTGACCCCACACCCCCTATGTGGTTCAGTAAGCTCTCACTCTGAAACCCTGGGGCTGATGAAAGCACTGAAGCAACAAGCACAGAAGCCTCGACATTACCCTTCGTCAAATTCATCTTAGGCATCTGAGAAGGAATGAAAGAATCGAAGTTTTTAGAAGTCAATAAAGCCAGGAACGCACAATAAGGAGCCAAGAAGATGAAACTTTTCCTAACAATGCCTTGTAGCCTCCCGTAGATAGGATACAAACATCATCGTATCGATCCAAGAGACTCTACTTAGACACTTGCTTCTGTACCACGACACCGGTGAACCTAGGGCTCTGATACCAAGCTGTCACGACCCAATTTCTCAGGTCATAATGGCACCTACAACCCCCCAAGTAGGCAAACCAATCCCTGTAGCCCAGAATTATTTGTAATGGGCTACTACCTAACCAATATGCACAAAAAGCAGAAACGAGTGGAAGCAGAATAAAAAGAGAGACAAAGCGGAAGCAAAACCCCAAAATATATACAAATGATACTACACCAACCCTAAGACTTGCTATCGATAGTGCAAAAGATTCTAATAGAATACAAGTTCTGGAAGTAACGAAATGATAAGTACAACTATCTCTGAATATAGATACAAGAGTAACAGTACAACAGATGAGATGTAGACAATCCCCGACTGTTAGGCGCTCACCCTTGTCTCGAATCTCCTAAAAGCTGCATGAGTCTCCAACGTGATCAACGGCGAAAGCTCAACTAATATCTGCACGAAGAAGTGCAAAAGTGTAGTATGAACACCAATTGCTAAGCAACGGGTACCTAGTAGGCATCATCAGCTGACTGAGCGCATATAAGATATAAAAATAGTAAATAGCAGATAGCAAGAAAGCAATCACAAAAAACAATGGATAAAGCACATGAAAACTAGCACGGAGAATAGACAACCAAGAGTTATAAGCAAACAATGCTAGCACAGAAGATATAAATACACCGAATCACAGGTGAAGGAAAGAAGAGCACACCTGGATTCCTTGCACAACAATATAAGTAAATAAAGAGAGAGAGTTGAGAAAATGGCAGTATATCGGTAACCTCAAGTAAAAAGGAATGAAAGAAAGTAGGCAACATAATCGACTAGAAGCCATACAATAACAGAATCATACAAAAAACCACAAACTCTCAAGTTAAGCATGAACTGGGATCAATCTCACAATTTTCAACCTAGAATGGAATAACTCAACCACCAGAATAAAGAGTTCTACTCAGAATCAAGATAAGAAAAAACATCCGATAAATTACAACCGCTCAAGAGAACACACGATGGAGCCTCAAAGATATAGGAATCACTAGCCCCTCAATACTCAAGCCAAAAACTCAGAGCCTCAACATGCTAAAACTTACCAATCCACAAGAATCAAGGACCACAACTAGGTCTATGAGATAACAGGAGTAATATAATCTACCTACAGTCCTAACGGCCGCTCATATAATCGAGGGACGCAATCAAGTGAAAACAAACCCTCTGGCCACCCATACAATCGGAACATACACTGAACACACAACAAACAATGGTGGAATCCAAGTGATGTATGCATGATGATAATAATGATGGAACCGATAATAGAAATCCTATATGCACCCTCCTCTCCCTAGCACTTTAGTGGGAGGACCCATGATGGGACGTGCCCACTATACCTCATCCTACAACGTATACCTCACCTCCAACATGCTCGGCCCGTTGGCCAGGTCTTGGAATGGTAGGGCCTATGGAGGTCCCTGACCAGATACAGTAACGAATGCAAAATCTCAGAGAATTAGAGCCTCGAAGTACATGCCTAGAATTGACCCGGGTCTAAAACAGTAGTAGTAATCTCAATAACCCCCTCAAAGGGTGCCTAGAGCATATTCACATCTAAATCAGTAATAAAATCAAGTCTGGTGCTCTGCCCAACAGAGCCTAGTATTAATAATAAAATCAAGTCGGGTGCTCTGCCTAGCAGAGCCTAATATCAGTGAGAAAACCCAGTGTGAAATCATCCAAAATCCCATTTTTATCATCAAGTATCCTAAAAATGGGCTCCCAGGGCCATGTAAGTTTAGGAAAAACCATCTATAGTGGATCGCAGCCAAAACCAAAGTAAAGCATGCGGGGAAAAACCTTTTTCATGGATGATATGCTTGCACACAAATATAAATTAGCCCAACGGCTCACAAACATTTCCTATCGGCCCTGCACAGGCTCAATAGCTCTATAACAGTCATAACCAGCCTAAAAGGATATCTCTATGTCCAGGACTCACGGACATTCCCAAATAACCCACCATCATTGTTCCAGAGTCAATACAAGGCCACAGAGGACCTCAAGGGTAATATATAATACTGATACAAATACTACAATCAATGTACGAAATAAACGATCAAAAAATATGGACAGGGTCTGGGGTACCAACCTATAACAACCCAACCAAGGATATAATTTAATGCAGTTATAGCCTATATACGCAGAGTCTAGGTAGGAAAAGTCATAACCTACCTGTCGTTCAACGAATAGCTACGGGGATGGCATCATCCAGGGTCGAACTACTCTGAGAAGCTTCAAATCGCGAAACCACTATCAATACAATAATCTATATGTTAAAATGAGATCAACGATACCCAAAATGCTACAATAATAGCCAGGCCAAAGTTTGGGTCACCGATGGGCCCATGAGGCCCACAACCCAAAACCAAAAATGGAAAGAAGCACGGCGGCTAAAATGATGCCAAGATGACATGCTCCAAAAATGAGCAATATTAGCCAAGGGGAAAGGCTCCAAACGGCCCGCTCAAGAGAGGGCTTAAAGTTGGAATTTTAAGGAGGAAACCAAAATTGGAGCAAGAAAACTTACCACGACAAGAGCACCAGGCCAAGGAAATGAAATTACGGAATTTATGGGGCATGCAACTCCAAGGACATAGATTCTTCAAGGAAAGTCAAGCTTTAAGGATTTACAACCATGGACTTTCAACAATGGAGGAAAAGGAAATTTGGGGAAGAAGACTTATAAAAATAAATTAAGGGAGCAAGGATTTTATCTTCAATATACTGAAATTCCAAGGCTAGGAGCTGTTTTGAGCAACTTGGTAGAGAGAAGATTGATTTTTGGTGTTGGAAAAGTGAAGGAATAAGGCTGGAAAATCAAACTCACAAGGAATATACAGCTGATAGTCGCTGGTCAGCACTATCGCGCTAAACCAGCTCCATTGCGCTGCAGGAGGGCCAGACGCCAAGGCGCGATCGCGCGCAGAGGGCACTATCCACGCTGGCCTAGAGCTATTGTGCACAAGGGCCAGACACAGGCTAGCGCGATCGCTCTGCCTAAGCACCGTTGGCATTGAAGGCCTGCAACTGTATTAAAACCAGCTGCACTAGAATTTCCATGGGGTGTTCCGGGCATGATCGAAACCCAATACTCACAAACCAAATATCCTATTAGAGTGGAAACAATGTTCTGGACTCAATGGAATCAACTAAACTTCCATATGCGTTCATCTCGAAGGAATTTTTACCGAAGTCAACACTAACCAACGCCAACCAAACACCTGAAATAAACCCGTATCACTCAGGACCTAAACCAACCAACTACCTAACACAAACTCAGCATTCCGGAGCTAACGACGCTAATAGAATTTCCATCTGAGGCTGTCTTCTCCGAATGTTGACCAAAGTCAACCAAACAAGCACAACTGGCTTGATAACATAGAATGAGAGAGAATTCCAATCTTAAAAGCTCCCAGATCCTGACCAAAGGTCCCTCTTAACCAAAGTCCATGCTCCGGAGCTAACAGAACTATCAGAATTTGATTTCGAGCATGTTCATCAAGGATGTTGACTAAAGTCAATGATTTCCAAAGTTAAAAGCTCTAAGACTAGGGATGACAAAAAGACCAAACAAATGACCCGAGCACCGAACTACCAGTCTTAGCAAGCCATAAATAACTTAGGGCCGCTACAAGCAAGATCTAATGGTACAAGAATGGTGAACACGCATAAATGACCGGAAGGGTCATTACATCATCCACTACTAAAAAGACTTTCATCCCCGAAAGTCAGGAAACAAGAAAAAACTAGAGATTTAAGAACAACAGATACTATGCCCGCACTACTCTCTCGGATAACCCAGGTAGCCTCCTCGATTGAACGGCACCCAACAGAATGAAACCACAAAAGTCAACCAAGCCTACACTAGGCAAAACACCCCGAAGGCAAAAGAAAAGGGTGTTTGAGGTCCGAAGTCACTATCTAGTTGTAGAAATTTTGCATAAGCCATCAACTCGCCTCTTTGGATTGAACCAACTGCCCTACTGTATCAGCACACAAAACTACCACCCCTGAAGCATATAACATACCGAACCTCTGGTCCATCATGGCCGAGTCTACCCAACACTGGAAATCCACATAAAAGACAACCATTGAAGAATCAACTAAGCAAGCTTTTAAACTCTCAGCAAATGAATGGTGACCATCAATCTCTAAGTATTAAGATAACTCAAATTAGCCTCGCTATCCGCAACCCGCACAACCTGATTACATAAAGCATACACCACTGCTGAATCTCAAACTTACGCTGCTGAGTCTATCCAACCATTGTAGAAGGAACTTTGTACTAACTTGAATGACACTAAAATCCGGAGTAGTTTGCTATCCCATACTTTTGAAACCCAATCCTCATTTACTAACCACTGCCTCTGTCAAACCCATATGTTGCCAAAGAAGACTTAGGAACCAGAGCCCGCTAGGCTCTGAATGCACAAGTTGACCATATCCGCAGATACGAACCCTTAAGTCAATGCCTCAGTCAACTACTAGAACACATAACCACGGTCAAAGAGGTAGCTCCCTCCTTTTCCCAACCCAATGAAAACCCTTTTTGAAGACACACGAACCCAACAAGATCTTCCTCAGCTGAAACCAGAAGCTATCCCTGTAGCTCCCACACCTGAACAGGTTATACCCAACAGGGCATGAAAGGATAGACCGAATGCCTAACTCAATCAAAATACTATAATCACAGCTCAACCACGATCACTTTAGCCAAAACTTTGCCAAGATGCTACCATCGGAAATCAACCACCGTGCCTCACTCAAAAGCTAAACCAGAGAACTACAATCAAGATCATCCTAACTGGAATTGGGGAATCAATAAGACAACCCAATAAGACAAGAAACTGGAGGAGACTATGGGAACAACCCATATACCTGCCAACCTCCTAGACCAACCAAATAAAGAGGTTCGATTCTAGTCACCCTGAAACAAGACCAATCTATGCACGCTAGCATAACCAATATCTCCCAACTTAAGACAAAATCTCAATTACAACATAACTATCAGTATCACATCAAACCAACACCAGAATCTCTAGCAAAAGCTAGGTAACAGCCTAGGTAACAACCATCTAGGACTACTCAAAAGGAAGGCTTAACACAAGCCTAGAGCCACAACAAAGCTGGAGGCAAAATACCTAGAAAAGAGACTAACAAGAACTACCCACGAGCTACGACTCCGGGTAAAACACCTTGCAAGAACAACTCACCCCTATCCACATCTAAGGAATAAACTATAACAAAAACAACACATAAAAGCTTCAATCTGGAAATCAAACAACTAAACAAGTAGAAGGTAGGCATATAAGCAATTAAACGACAGAAAGGATAAAATTGCAACGTGAGCAGGACTATCATAAGTCAAAGGTAACAAGAGCCTTACCTAGAGCAATGATATTAGGAACCTCTACCTCGGGCCTACTAAGAGGGGCATCAACCTGACGATGTCTAACACTGGCCAGAGTAGTTAAAGCTGAAGGCTCTGTCATCCCTCGACGGGGATAGTCTCTAGCATAATATCCCATCACCCCACAACTATCGCAACCCAAAGAAGCTCTACTCTAATGCATGGTGCGTGTCGACTCTGGATGGATACCTGAACCACCCATCTGAAAGCCACCTCTACCCATCCAGGGACACCCTCGCAACCCTGCACATTACCTTTCACTTCCTGGGGACTACCCCTACTACCCTGTACTCCACCTCTGGCCGGTGGCACTAAAGCTCTGGGAGATAACACCTGCTGACCCTGCTGACAAGAAGGCAAAATCGCGGGACAATCCCTAACCAAGTGCCTATGCTCCCTGCACTATTAACAAACCTTCCCAAGTGGAGTCTGACGGGATGATCCTACTGGACCTGACCGGCCACCACGTCCTGAACACTATGAAGGAAAATCCCTAAAAATATGATCCGCACCCTGCCTACTCTGCTCAACATACCCTACACAACCACTTTCTGGAACTCATGGAGCAACTGAAATCGGCCTGGTAGATAAGAAGATATTGAACCTATCTTTAGTGAAGAATACCCTACCTCGAGTTTGAGAACCTTGAGAACTGTCTTAGCAATGAAGTTTCTTAGAACTACCTCCATAAGCCTTACGGCATAAGACCTCGATAGCCCAAGCATGATCCACTACCTGAAGGAAGATAGTCCCAACTGTAACCAAGTGCTCGGCAGCTAAACAGAGTGGTGAAATCAAACCCCCAACAAAGCTCTGAACCCTATTAAACTCTGAAGGTACAGTCCTAGTAGTACATCTAACCATGTCATGAAATCTTACCTCATACTCCAATACCGACAGATAACCCTGATGAAGAACTGGTAGCTCAACACTAGCTAAAAAACTTCTCGTAGAACTGGGTACTGAATTACCCACCAGAGGACTCAGAGTTCTAGACACAGTGCCTTGAAGAACTGAAGTCACTATAAATCCAATCAGAGGCTGGGCTGACGCCACACCTCCTATCTTGTGCAGTATACCCTCACTCTAAAACCCTGGCACTGATAAAAGAACTGAAGCAATAGACACAGAAGCCTTGACAAAACCCGCTGTCAAAATCATCGTAGGCATCTGAGAAGGAATGAAACAACTGAAGTTTTTAGAAGTCAATAAAGCCAGGAACGCACAATAAGGAGCCAAAAAGATGAAACTTTTCCTAACAATGCCCTTTAGCCTCCCGTAGATAGGATACAAACGTTATCATACCGATACACGAGACTCTACTCAGACACTTGCTTCTGTACCACGACACCGGTGAACCTAGGGCTCTTATACCAAGCTGTGAAAACTCGATTTCTCAGGTCATGATGGCACCTACAACCCTCCAGTAGGCGAACCAATCCCTGCAGCCCAGAACGGTTAGTAATGGGCTACTACCTAACTAATATGCACAAAAAGCAGAAACGAGTGGAAGCAGAATAAAAAGATAGACAAAACGTAAGCAACAACCCGAAATATATAAAATGATACTACACCAACCCCAAGACTTGGTATCGATAGTGCATAAACTTCTAATAGAATACAAGTGCTAGAAGTAACAAAATGATAAGTACAACTGTCTCTGAATATAGATACAAGAGTAACAGTACAACAAATGAGATGTAGACAAGCCCCGATCATCAAGCGCTCACCCTGGTCTCGAATCTCCCAAAAGCTACACGAGTCTCCAACACGATCAACAGCGAAAGCTCAACTAATATCTACACCAAGAAGTACAAAAGTGTAGTATGAACACCAATTGCTAAGCAACGGGTACCCAGTAGGCATCATCGGCCAACTGAGCACATATAAGGTATAAAAATAGTAAATAGCAGATAGCAAGAAAGCAGTCACAAAAAACAATGGATAAAGCACATGGAAACTAGCATGGAGAATAGACAACCAAGAGTTATAAGCAAACAATACTAGCACAGAAGATATAAATACACCGAAACACAGGTGAAGGAAAGAAGAACGCACCTAGAGTCCTTGCACAATAATATAAGTAAATAAAGAGAGAGAGTTGAGAAAATGGCAGTATATCGGTAACCTCAAGTAAAAAGGAATGAAAAGAAGTAGGCAACATCATCAACTAGAAGCCATACAATAACATAATCATACTAAAAACCACAAACTATTAAGTTAAGCATGAATCGGGATCAATCTCACAATTTTCAACCTAGAATGGAATAACTAAACCACTAGAACCAAGAGTTCTACTCAGAATTAAGATAAGGAACAATGTCAGATAAATCAGAACTGCTCAGGAGGACACACGATGGAGCCTCAAAGATATAGGACTCACTAGCCCCTCAATACTCAAGCCTAATATTCAAAGCCTCAACAGGCTAAAACTTACCAATCCACAAGAACCAAGGACCACAACTAGGTCTATGAGATAACAAGAGTAATATAATCTACCTGCAGTCCCAACGACCGCCCATACAACCGAGGGATGCAATCAAGTGAAAACAAACCGTTCGACCGCCTATACAACCAGAGCGTACACTGAACACACAACAAATAAGGGTGGAATCCGAGTGAGGTATGCATGATGATGATGATGATAATGATGGAATCGATAATAGTAACCCTGTATGCACCCCCCGACACTTTGGCTAGAGGACCCATGGTGGGACGTGCCCGCTATACCTCATCTTACACTATATACCCCTCCTCCAGCATGCTCGGCCCTTTGGCTAGGTCCTAGAATGGTAGGGCCCATGGAGGTCCCTGACCACATACAGTAATGAACGTGAAATCTCTGAGAATCAGAGCCTCGAAGTACATGCCCGGAATTGAATCGGGTCTAAAATAGTAGTAGTAATCTCAATAAACCCCTCAAAGGGTGCCCAGAGCGTATCCGGGTCTAAATAAGTAATAAAATCAAGCCTGGTGCTCTGCCCAACAGAGCCTAGTATCAGTAATAAAATCAAGTCTGGTGCTCTGCCCAACAGAGCCTAGTATCAGTAATAAAATCAAGTCGGCTGCTCTGCCCAGCAAAACCTAGTATCAGTAAGAAAACCTAGTGTGAAATCATCCAAAATCCCAGTTTTATCATTAAGTATCCCAAAACCAAGCCCCCGGGGCCATGCAAGTTTAAGAAAAAGTGTCTATAGTGGCTCACATCCAAAATCGAAGTAAAACATGCAGGGAAAAACCTTTTTCATGGGTGATATGCTCGCACACAAATATATATTAGCCCAACAGCTCACAAACATATCCTATCGGCACTGCACAGGCTTAATAACTCTACACTAGTCATAACTAGCCTAGAAGGATATCTCTATGTCCGGGACCCGTAAATATTCCCAAATAACCTACCATCTATGTTCCAGAGTTAATACAAGGCCATAAAAGACCACAAGGGTAATATACAATACTGATACGAATACTACAATTAATGTACAAAATAAATGGACAGAAAAGACAGATAGGGTCTGGGGTATCAACCTATAACAACATACCCAAGGATACAATTTAATGCAGTTATAGCCTATATACGCAGAGTCTAGGTAGGGAAAGCCATAACTGTTAGGTGACTTCCCACTCACACGCAAGTGTATGTGGTCGTCCAAGTAATATAGACTTGTTAGTACGAATATCGTACCCAAGAGACTTATGACTAGCAAATGTTCTAATTTATTCATGTACTGCTAAAATAAACAAGTATGAAAGTAACTAGAGTATGAGTTGTGTAGTAACTAAAGCACTAAAATAAAATGACAGAATTAAATACGAACAAGTAATGCTTTTTTGGTTCCAAGTTTAGAGAGAATTCCTGGGTTACAGCCTTAGTACACAATCATAAGTAGTAGTCATTTGAATCAACTTATCCGTTCACCTAGTTGTTGATTCCGGGGTTGATTTTACAACTATGGTCTTCCGAGCCTCTAGTTGCCTATTCAAAATAGCATCACAACTACATCGTTGAGTGGGGATGTGACATCTTATTTTGTAAGCATTTATATATCTTCTCGTATGAACCAAGCAAGGCGTTCTAGGTATATTCCTATCCTAGTCGCTAACCTACCCTTTATGTTACAAAAGAGAGGCCTTGCCCCTTATATTCCTCGATCTACCTCGTTGATCCTTCTCCCGAGTTCACAACAATGTTATATATTTATCATAATGGTGGCCCAACATCAAAATACTAAACACAGGAATATAAGAACAACTAATAACGGCAAACAAACAATTTGTCCAAATTCATACTAATTAATCATGTGTTTATAGCCGTAACTCCAGAACAAGGGTTCTTAGCCACTCATGCTAATCCAAAACACAAGTAAATATGTTTTCATCCAAAGTTATGGCTAAGAAAAGGAAGAAGAAAAGAAACCTGATGGTGAAATCTAATCTCTGCCTTATGCTCTGAAAATATGACAGAACCCTTACAAAAAACGCACAAGGTTCTATTTATAGGGATTGGGAAATAACCTCTTTTCCTTCTTGGAATTGGACTAGGAGAAAGCTGAAAATTCCGGTCGAGACAAGGCTGGTGCTCCGCGCTCAAGATGCGCCCAACTTGGCCTCCAGTAGTTTAGGCCTTGGGGCGGCACGCCACTGTTGCGCCATGCTGCCCCTCCAGTAGTTTGGGCCTTGGGGCAGTGCCCCATCGATGCTCCAGGCCTATTTTCTTCTCTTTACGTGCTCTCGAGCATTCCGCTTCATTGCATCCATGCTTTATTCATCTGAATCATCTTACAATGGTTAATTTACCGTATCATTTCACCTACAATCACCTAATCATGTGTCTTAGTACAACATATAGCAATTTAATTCAAAACACACAACATATAGTAAGTAATGCTCTTAAAACATAAGGTAAACATGGGTAAAATACGATAAATGTGCATATAAATATGGCCAAGATCATCACCCCACACTTAAACCTTTGTTCGTCCTCGAACAACTCACTATCATCCATCCTATGATTTACCATAAACACCTAAGGAACTTTCCATCCTCACTTATAAGCAGTTAGACAATTTTAATCATGCTATTGTAGTTCACGTAGCGAGCAACATCAAAACAACACTTGTTAAATTAAAGATTCTTCACTTGAAACAACAAAACCTCTATAACCGACTCTTCATCACAATACCGAGCCAACATATCTATGTGTAAACAACGCAAGTAATAACACTACCAAATACATGACATGAGTGCCCTCATAATTTAATATTGCCCCTATGTGTTTAATCACACCACTCTACTTTAAATGGGGCATTTTGAATCAATAAAACACTCACTCTCTCAAAAGATGTTTCAAACATATCATAACATGCCATAGGCTTTCCCGTAGTGTATAGTGAATTCAACAAAGCAATCACATTTATGAAACAAAAAAGGACTTTCGTTTGGTTGTAATTATGGCTTCGGGACGAGTATGATACTTTTAGGCACAAAGTGACTCTTTTCCCTATTGCACATGACACTACATTTTCACTCTTTTCTTCATCCTTCTTTTTAAGTTTCTCCTATGTTCACACCTTCTTGTACTACCACTCTTTCTATCTATTCTTTGCCCTTTATATGATGCGTACTTGTTGCTAGTCAAACCTTATTTATTTATTTATATTTTTTCTCTTTTTTTTTCAAAACTCTTTTTACTCCTAGAAACAAGCACTTTACAAACTTTGACCGGGCTCTACGTCTTTATTTCACTACACTCACCTAGACTTTCGTCCACCCTTCACCTTTTGCTTCCCTTTTTTCATGACTTTTTGAGTTCATCGTGCATTAGGGACTTTCATTTGGATCAAATTCATAGGGTATCAACAAAGTGGATAGGCTCATTATGCGGCTTAAGAAAAACATAGGCTTCAAGGCTCAAAGGGGCTTCACTAATGGCAATGTAAAGGTGGCACAAACAATCATCCAAGAAACAAGAAAAATGGGCTTTTCAAGAAAATGCCTTAATCATATTCCACAAATTTCATGCTAGTTAACGTTCACACACATGCGGGGCAAGTTTTAGATGCTACTCTATGCAAGGAACCAATCAAAAGCTCACACTCACGACACCATGAAGCACATATTGGAGGATTACACTTGCATGCTTACACATAAACACATTGAGTGAATTTACACAATTAAGCCCGTCTCCTTCGTCATTTGAGTCTAGTTAAAGAGCCTATGTGTTTATCATGAAGTTCTCACTTGTTTGCCTGGCTTCGCATGAACTACCCATGACGTCTAACTAAGCTTCAAGTGGGATTTTTAAGTTCCAAAGGCAAGGTTTCTAATCCTACAATCCTATGACTAATTTTCCCTTAAGACGGTCGTCATCCATCCATTATCGGGACAAGTCATTACTACTATGACTCACCTAGAACTCTATCCTAAAAAAATCTACCCGGTTCAAAGGGACTATCCTCAGGAAAAGAATCGAAAACAAAAGCCGAGGAACCCAAACTAAGAAAAAAATTCAAAAGAAATAAATTGCACTAAGTATCACCTACCAACCAACCTTGTTATCAGCTCAAAACCAGTCACATGACGCTCATAACGCTAAAGATATAGCAATGAAAATCATAGGAAGTCATTTCTCCACCCCACACTTAAACATAGCACTGTCCCCAGTGCTTCAAATAAATACAAAGGTAAAGAGTGAGAGAAGGAACTCCCTGGGCCTCTAAGAATCGTCCTCATCATCCTCAGGAATGAATTCATGATCCTACTCAGCTGTCTCATCATCCACCGCTATCAACGCGATCCCAACATCATCGACCTCATCATCATCATCATTAGTGTCATGTACGGTTGGCTCATCATCATCCAATGGCTCCTGAAATGCCGGCCCCATCTTGCACATAAACATTGCGCTCTCAGTCATTGGGTACCTATCGCTCAAAGCTATCATCTCCTCCTCGGTCGCAGGTTGACCACCAATTTGCAACTGTAGCTCTGCCATCCCATACATTCTACCCATCCAACTATCATCTCGAGCTTGTCGATCGACATTGGAAAGTACCGGCCCGTGTGAAGTATCTTGGGGCATTATCTTTGTCACATCAACCAGTTGACTTACAAGGTACAAGACTTGCGGTGGAACCAAATCATGAATTTCTTCCTCAATATTCTCTTGCCTTAGAAATCGGGTCACCAATCCTCCAAAGCAGTAACACCATCTTTTGTTTTCGCAAAATTTCATCATGTTGTGCCTCAGTACCGAAGCCACATTGATTTGCCTTCCCTTCATGAGCATGTACACCAACACCACCCTATCTTTGGTCACCTCAGTTATGTGCTTGCATGGTAGAAGTGTGCTACACACAATTTTTAACCACACTCTAGCCTCTTGGCTGAAATACGCATAATGTAGGGTGGCATGTCTCCCCGTATCTTTACTTCTTTCCTAACGAGTCATTGAATTTACCCCACAAAGTGTGTGGCGTATATGTCTATATGGAGACTCCTCTTTCATTTCCAAGTATGGTGCTGCATCAATATGTGGTGTTCCCAATAACTCATTTAGGACTCGTATGGTAAAAAGGATGACCTTCCCTCGAACTCCCACTTTTTGGCTTTGTCCTTCACCTGTATGCCAGTTTGTGTAAAATTCCCTCACCATAGTAAGATTGCACTCTTCTTGATCCTGGAAGATGTATTGGATGCCCAATCTGTAGACCATCTCATGAATTTGGGGGAATTCTGCTTGCAACCGTGCCTCATCAACATGCTCATCTCCATGATACTTTGCTTCTTTTTAGGATTCAAACCAGTCAATCCCCCGCATAATTACTGCTTTCTTCCCAAACTATCGCGGTGGTCCCCGCGGATTCGAATGAGGTGCTGTCCCGAATGATTCCCTTTTGCGGGACCTTTTGCTCCCCGTGCCTTCGGTAACCGATTTCTTTCCTCTTGGAGGCATTGTACCTATAATACACAAGTTACACAAATCAGCCCAGTACAATTAGAGCTAGCTAAATCAGTGTTTTTATAGGTTCATAACAACCCCACACTTATTTTGCTAGCAATGGTGTCTATAGGTTGATGACATGAGGTACTCAGACTTCCCTCTTTCAACACAAGTTTAGTTCCGTCATCCTAAGATACCATATCCACCACTTAATTTACAAAAGTACATTCTAAACAATTCTCAAGGATTCTCTACTTTTTTTTTTCAAGATTAAAAACTATTCAAGGCCACAACTTCATTCCTTGTACTACACATTTATCATAATTTTCTTGAAGTGTTTAGAATGACCCATATCTTTCTACTACTTACTTTGCTTTCTATATACCAAGACCCAACAATAAAACAAGAAACAAAATTCAAAATCCACCATTATTAGTGAATGTACGCAAAATACTCTTCTTTTTTGGGTGTATTTCAAGCTTTCAAGCCTTCATCAATGGTGGAAAAAGTGTTAATTCTTCCAACAAGATGAACAAAGTTTACACCTACTAATCTTGACAATGGAAAGCATAGATAAAAAGTAGAAAGTGTTAGAAAGTAAAGGGAGATATTACCTTGAGAAAGTATGGGACTTGTTCAAGCTTGAGATGGACAACAATGGAGGAAAGAGAGAAAATTTGAGAGAGAATGCGGGAGGGGTGGTGCTCCACTTTGAAGAATGAAGAGAGAAATTAAGGATTTACGGGTTTTAAAGGAGTAGTGGGTAAACATTTTTGGTCTTGGGTCAGTTTACCCTTGACTCGTCCCTCTTTTTAAACATGTGGAATGCCTGGAATAAGCATGGGGTGCTGCGCCCATGCTGCGCCAGAACTAGCGCTCGGGAGTTCATGCCTTGGTGCGTTGTGCCATCGATGCACCCGCCTGGAATGTGGTCTGGGGTGATGCACCTCTGTTGTGCTAGTGAAGGTGCTCGGCAGTTTTTGGCATGGGGCTGTGCACCATAGATGCGCCCGTCTGGGAATCTGCCTGGGGAAGTGCGCCCTAGACACAACATGTGCAGGTGTCAGTTGTTTTACCCATGGGGCAGCGCACCAATAGTGCACCTGACTCACTCTTTGATAGTTTGGTCCCTGCGGTGGTGCGCCAAGGCTTCGCCAGACCCCTGGGACTCAATTTTTCAGTTACTTACCTCTCCCCATGTCGTTCTTAGCTTGCAATTTCCTTTTCCTTCCTGTAAAAATGCCAAACCATTAGAAAAATGGCGGGTTGCCTCCCACCTAGCGCCTTAGTTTTTGTCGTGGCACGACTCATCTTTTTGTATTTTTGTTATTTTTGTCCTAAACTATTACAATACATTCATGGGTTGCCTCCCACGCAACACCTAATTTAACATCGCGGCATGATGCACCTCAAAAATCACTCATCCGACAAGGTGATTGAGGTTTTCTCCCTGTCCACATGCTCAGACCAATAATGCTTCACTCATTGACTATTTACCAAGAATGTACCTGTTTTATCGGCCCTCAAGAGCTCCATTGCACCATGCAGAGTCATCCGCACTACCTCAAAGGGTCCAGGCCACTTAGACTTAAGCTTTTTGGGGAAAAGCTTCAGCCTTGAGTTGAAGAGGAGGACTCGTTGACTAGGTTTAAATGAGCATGGAAGGATGTGATTGTCATGACACCTCTTTGTTTTCTCCTTGTAGAGCTTGGCATTCTCATAAGCTTGCAACCTAAACTCATCAAGTTCGTTAAGCTACATTTGCCTCTTCCGTCTAGCCAGTTCTTCATCAAGATTTAGCTTTTTTATAGCCCAATAGGCTTGGTGTTCCAACTCAACCGGCAGATGACAAGCCTTTCCATATACAAGCTGATATGGAGAAGCTACAATGGGAATTTTGTAGGCAGTTCGATACGCCCATAGTGCATCATCAAGCTTCTCAGCCCAATCCTTCCTTTGTGCATTCACGGTCTTCTCTAGAATCTGCTTCACTTTCCAATTCGATACCTCAACCTGCCCGCTCGTTTGTGGATGATATGCAGTAGCTACCTTGTGACGCACCCCATACTTAGCCAACAATTTGCTGCACTAGTTATTGATGAAATGAGTCCCACCATCACTGATTATAGCTCGTGGAGTACCGAATCTTATGAATATGTTCTTCTTGACAAACTTTAATACCACCTTTGCATCATTGGTTGGAAGGGCTACCGCTTCTACCCACTTAGACACATAATCCACTGCAACAAGTATATACTTATTGCTAAAATAGTATGGGAAGGGTCCCATAAAGTCGATTCCCTATACATCAAAGATCTCCACCTCAAGGATGTTCTGCAAAGGCATCTCATGCCTTCTCGATATGACTCCAGTCCTTTGGCATTGATCAGATCCCTTGATGAAAGCTGTCGCATCCTTGAATATTATAGACCAATAGAAGCCCGATTTTAAGACCTTATGTGTTGTTCGCTCTCCTCCATGATGTCCCCCATAAGAAGATGAATGAAAACTCTCTAGGATCTCCCTCACCTGATTTTTCAAAATGCATCTTCTGATTATTTGATTCGGACCCTATTTGAACAGATAAGGCTCATCCCACATGTAAAAGCGAGAGTCATGATATAGCTTCCTCTTTTGTTGCGTAGTGGCTTCTGGAGGGTACACTCCACTCACCACTAAATTGACAATATCCGCATACCATGGCAGCTCAGGCACATAAGACTAATCTTCAAGCCTGGACAAATGATCTGCTACTTGGTTCTCTGTGCCCTTTCGGTCCCTTATCTCCAAATCGAACTCTTAAAGCAGCAAAATCCACCGAATAAGGCTTGGATTCTCATCCTTCTTGTTAAATAAGTAAAATATAGCAGCATGATCTCTATATACAATCACTTTTGTTCCCACAACATAGGAGTGAAATTTGTCAAAAGAAAAGACTAACGCCAGCATCTCTTTCTCAGTGACTGTGAAGTTGGTTTGAGCCATATCAAGTGTCTTACTCGCATAATATATAGAATTAAATACCTTGTCAACTCTCTGAACCATCACAGTTCCAACCGCAACATCACTAGCGTCACACATAAGCTCGAAAGGCAGCTGCCAATTTGGAGCAATCAAAATAGGAGCTTCAATCAAGCGCTTCTTCAGATTCTCAAATGCCTTCACACAGTAATCACTGAATTCATACTTCACCTATTTCTCAAGAAACTTGCACATTGTCCTGGATATCTTGGAGAAGTCTTTAATGAAGCATTTGTAGAAACCTGCATGACCAAGAAAACTACGAACGCCTTTCATAGAGACTGGAGGTGGTAGCTTCTCAATAACTTCTATATTCGCGCGATCCACTTCTATCCCCATCCTTGATACTTTATGGCCAAGGAAAATGCCTTCCATGACCAAAAAGTGGCACTTTTCCCAGTTAAGCACCAGATTCATTTATTCGCATCTCGCCAATACCCTATCTAGGTTCCGAAGACAAGTGTCAAACGACTTCCTAAACACTGAGAAGTCATCCATGAATACTTCAACGATCTCTTCCACCATATCAGAAAAAATAGCCATCATACACCTCTGAAATGTAGCCGGCGCATTACAAAGCCCAAAGGGCATCTGTTTGAAAGCACATGTGCCATAAGGACAAGTAAATGTCATCTTCTCTTAATCTTCTGATGCTATGGCTATTTGATTGTAGCCAGAATATCTATCTAAAAAGAAAAAATACTCCTGGCCAGCTAACCTATCCAATATCTAATCAATGAATGGGATGGGATAGTGATCCTTCTGGGTGGCTTCATTCAATTTCCAGTAGTCCATGCAAATCCTCCACCCAGTGACTGTACGCGTTGAAATCAGCTCATCCTTCTTATTTTTTATCACGGTCATCCACCCTTTCTTGGGGACACATTACACAAGACTAACCCACTTGCTATCTGAGATTGGGGACACAATACCTGCGTCTAGCCACTGGATCACCTCTTTTCGCACTACATCCTTCATGGGAGGGTTCAATCTCCTCTGATGTTATGCCATGGGCTTGTACCCTTCCTACATATAGATTTTATGCATACAAAATGATAGGTTGATCCCATGGATGTCAGACATCTGCCACCCAATTGCTGTCTTTCTCTTCTGCAACACTGCTAGGGCCTCTTTCACCTGTGCTTCATTCAACCCAGCCGCAAGAATTACTAGAAGCGTATCATCTTCTCCCAATATGCATACTTCAGATATGGTGGGAGTGGTTTCATCTCTAACTTTGGGACCTCTTCAATAGACGGCTTGGGAGAGGTCCCAAAGGTCTATTTAGAGGCTCAAATTCCGTAGTACTAGACAACACCCAAGCTGCTTCCAAACACTCGACCATTTCATGTGCCGCTCCATCTTTATAAAAATCTGTCCCTATGAGGGCTCTCTCCAATGGATCTTTAGAGGTTATGAGCGGCATCCCTAATTTTATGTCCACCACAGTAATAACCGATAAGTCCTCATATAACGCAGGCAACTTTATTGCCTTATAAACATTAAAGACTTCCACCTTTTCATGCGCTCTTATGGTGAGTTGCCCTACTGCCACATCTATCAACGCTCTGCCTGTAGCCAATAGTGAACGTACCAAAATAAATGGAACTTCCAGGTCTGGTTAAAAATCCAAGATCACAAAATCCACAGGAAAGATCAACGAACCAATCTGCACCAATACGTCTTCTATTATGCCCTCAGGTCTAGCCAATGATCTGTCTGCCAACTGTAGAACAATTGTAGTAGGCCGAGGACTACCCAACCCCATCTTTTTGAAGACTAAAGATGGAATTAGGTTGATACATTCCCCAAGATTGCATAGTGCTCGAGCTATATCTTTCTGGCCAATAGTGATCTTAATAGTGAAACTTCTCGGATCCTTCAGTTTGGTTGGCAATCTATTCTGAATCTGAGATGTGCGTACTTCTGTGATAGAGACTATCACATATTCGGTCAGCTTATTCTTTTTTACCACAATGTCCTTGATATATTTCGCATACTTTGAGACTCCTTGAAGAGCATCTATGAGTGGGAGATAAAGGTGTACCTGCCTCAAGAGGTTAAGAAATTTCTTGAATCTAGCTTCCTCTCTCTGTTTGATCAACCTTTGTGGGAACGGTGGAGGAGGCTTCACAATAACTTCACCTTCTTTCACCTTTGTCTCTGCACTAGCTTTAGCCTTTCCATTTGTAACCTCAACTACCTTGGGATCTGCTTGCTTTGGTGCCAACTCTTTCAGCTCTAGTCCACTTCGGGTAGTGACTGCATTCACCTGCTTAGGATTTAGGTCAGTATCACCTGGAAGACCACCCTGTGGTCTCATATTCTGTGCTCCAGCTACCTTTTCTACTTGCTTTTCTAAATTTTGGATGACAGTTTTCTGATCTTTCATATCTGCTTCATACTTATCTTGGATCTCCATGATCGACTTCAGCATGTCCTCTATGTTGCTTGGCATGACCGTAGGCTTGTTGTTTCCAGCAAACTGTTGATTCTGCCCTTGGTTCCTGAATTGATTCTGGCCTTGGTTGTTTCCATATGATAGGTTGTTCCTAAAGTTTGCATTGTATGCATTTCCATAACTCTGATTTCCACCTCTCTGAGCATACCCGACAAAGTTCACAGAGTTCAGATTTGCTGCACAATCTTTTGATAGATGGTCTCCCCTACAAGTATCACAAAACTGAGGAGCTACGGGCTGTACTGCATTAACCTGTGATTGACTATTCCCAAGAGCTAACTTGTTGAGAACCGTAGCTATGTTTCTCATCTGATTAGCCATAGACTCCACCTTGGAAAATAAAGCTGTGTTGGAATCCACCTCATGCAATCCGACAACTTTCTTTGGCGTGGCTCTACTGGTGTCTGTGTTCCATTCTGGATTACTCTGCGCCATCCTATGCAAAAGAGTTTACAACTGATCATATTTCTTCTCTAGTGCTTGCCCGTCTGCTGCACAGTGTAGCAAAATCTTTGACTGAGGATCCAGACCTTCAATGAATGTGTGAACCAAAACCTTGTTCGTCTGCTGGTGATGAGGGCAGTCCATGAGGAGGGACTTAAATCTCTCCCAAGATGTGTAGAGATTTTCACCAGCTTTCTATCTGAAACTCAAAATCTTACTCCTCAACTTGGCTGTCTTCCCAGATGGAAAGAACTGCATCAAGAATTTCTGGGCCAAATCATTCTATGAAGTGATGGTGTTTGTCGGCTCAGCTTTCAACCATCTCCTTGCTTCCCCAAGTAAAGAAAATAGAAACAGTGTCAATCTAACATAGTCCTCTGTGACCCCATTAGGTATGAATATATCACTAATCTCCAGAAAATTCTGGAGATGCTGCTGTGGGTCCTAATGTGATAAGCCCGTGAACTTACCATTGGTGTGCAAGAGTTGCACCATGTTTTGCTTGAGTTCAAACCGCCCACCTAGAGCGAGTTTCCATATGCTATTGATGACATTAGTCACAAGTGGGATTGCCACATCACGCACTGGCCTTGGTGCTGCTATTTCTACAGGAACAACTTCTGGTTGCTTAACCATTTGGATCGGATTCTCAACCACCTCCTAAAACTTGATAAGATAAAGTGCTACTGCCCTTCTCCGTTGATGAAATAGTCTTTCCGGTTTAGGGTGTGGTTCTACTAAGTCTTTCATTCTTTCCAGCTTGTTGATAGTTCAAAGTTTCTACCTGTAGATTTTTTGAAAAGCTAAGATCAAGTTGTCAATACTTGAATAATAAATCCGTATAAGAAAATTTAGAAATTTGCTAATTTCTAAGTCCTCGGCAACGGTGCCAAAAACTTGTTAGGCGACTTCCCACTCACACGCAACTGTACGTGGTCGTCCAAGTAATATAGACTAGTTAGTTCGTATATCGTACCCAAGAGACTTATGACTAGCAAATGTTCTAATTTATTCGTATACTGCTAAAATAAACAAGTATGAAAGTAACTAGAGTATGAGTTGTGTAGTAACTAAAGCACTAAAATAAAATGACAGAATTAAATAAGAACAAGTAATGATTTTTTGGTTCCAAGTTTAGAGATAATTCCAGGGTTACAGCCTTAGTACACAATCATAAGTAGTAGTCATTTGAATCGACTTATCCGTTCACCTAGTTGTTGATTCTGGGGTTGATTTTACAACTATGGTCTTCCGAGCCTCTAGTTGCCTATTCAAAATAGCATCACAACTACATCGTTGAGCAGGGATGTGACATCTTATTTTGAAAGCATTTATATATCTTCCCGTATGAACCAAGCAAGGCATTCTAGGTATATTCCTATCCTAGTCGCTAACCTACCCTTTATGTTACAAAAGAGAGGCCTTGCCCCTTATATTCCTCGATCTATCTCGTTGATCCTTCTCCTGAGTTCACAACAATGTTATATATTTATCATAATGGCGGCCCAACATCAAAATACTAAACACAGGAATATAAGAACAACTAATAATGGCAAACAAACAATCTATCCAAATTCATACTAATTAATCATGTGTTTATAGCCGTAACTCCAGAACAAGGGTTCTTAGCCACTCATGCTAATAAAAAACACAAGTAAATATGTTTTCATCCAAAGTTATGGCTAAGAAAAGGAAGAAGAAAAGAAACCTAATGGTCAAATCTAATCTCTGCCTTATGCTCTGAAAATATGATGGAACCCTTACAAAAAATGCACAAGGTTCTATTAATAGGATTTGGGAAATAACCCCTTTTCCTTCTTGGAATCGGACTAGGAGAAAGTTGAAAATTCTGGTCGGGACAAGGCTGGCGCGCCATGCTCAAGATGCGCCTAACTTGGCCTCCAGTGGTTTAGGCCTTGGGGCGGCGTGCCACTGTTGCGCCATGCTGCCCCTTCAGTAGTTTGGGCTTTGGGGAAGCTCCCCATCGATGCTCCAGGCCTATTTTCTTCTCTTTACGTGCTCTCGAGCATTCCACTTCGTTGCATCCATGCTTTGTTCATCCGAATCATCCTCCAATGGTTAATTTCCCGCGTCATTTCACCTACAACCACCTAATCATGCGTCTTAGTACAACATATAGCAATTCAACTCGAAACACACAATATATTGTAAGTACTTCTCTTAAAACATAAGTTAAACATGGGTTAAATACGATAAACAGGCATATAAATATGCCCAAGACCAATAACCTATGTGTCATCCGATGAATAGCTGCAGGGACGGCGTCGTCCAGGCTCGAACTACTCCGAGAAGCTCCAAATCATGAAACCACTATCAATATAATAATCTATACATTAACACGAGACCAGTGATACCCATAATGCTACAACAATAGCCGGGCCAAAGTTTGGGTCACCAACGGGACCATGGGTCCCATAACCCAAAACCAAAAATGGAAAGAAGCACGACGTCCACAACGATGCCAAGATGACATTCTCCAAAAAAGAGCAATCTTGGCCAAGGGGAAAGGCTCCAAACGGCCCGCACAAGAGAGGGCTTTTAAAGTTAGAATTTTATGGAGGAAACCAAAATTGGAGCAAGAAAACATACCATGACGAGAGCACCACGCCAAGGAAATGAAATTACAAAATTTATGGGGCATGCAACTCCAAGGAGACAGATTCTTCAACGAAAGTCAAGCTTTTAAGATTTACAACCATGAAGTTTCAACAATGGAGGAAAAGGAAATTTTGGGAAGAAGACTTACCATAATAAATTAAGGGAGCAAGGATTTTCTCTTCAATATACTGATATTCCAAGGCTAAGAGCTATTTTGAGCAACTTGGTAGAGAGAAAACTGAGTTTTGGTGTTGGAAAAGTGAAGGAATAAGGCTGGAAAATCGAACTCACAAGGAATATATAGCTGATGGTCACTGGTCAGCGCTATCACACTAAACCAACGCCATCGCACTATAAGAGGGTGCAATCGGCACGGGCTTGGTGCCATTGTGCACAAGGGCTGACCAAAGGCTAGCTCAATCGCTCTACCTGGGCGCCGTTGGCGCTGAAGGCCTGCAACTGCACTAAAACTAGTTACACTAGAATTTCCACGGGGTGTTCCAGGTACGATCGGAACTCGATACTCACAAACCAAATATACTATTATAGTGAAAACGACATTTCAGACTCAATGGAATCAATGAAACTTCCATACAAGGTCATCTTAGAGGAATGTTGACCAAAGTCAACACTAACCAATGCCAACCAAACACCCAAAATAAGCCTGAATCACCCGAGACCCCAACCAACAAACTACCTAACACAAACTCGGCATTCTGGAGCTAATGGCACTGATGGAATTTCCATCTGAGGCTGTCTTCTCCAAATGTTGACCAAAGTCAACCAAACAAGCCCAACAGGCTTGGAAACACAGAATGCGAGAGAATTCCAAGCTTAAAAGCTCCCAGATCCTGACCAAGGTCCCACTAAACCAAAGTCCATGCTCTAAAGCTAAAGGAACTGTCAATATTTGATTCTAAGCATGTACACCAAGAATGTTGACTGAAGTCAATGATTTCCAAAGTTAAAAGCTCTAAAACCAGGGATGGACAAAAAGACCAAATAAATGGCCCGAGCACCAAACTACCGGTCCTAGTAAGCCGTAAATGACTTAGGGGCACTACAGGCAAGATCTAATGGTATAAGAAAGGCGAACACACATAAATGACCGGAAGGGTCATTACAACTTGTTAGTACATTTGTTCTTTTTAAGACTTCTTAGATTATACCACCCTTTTCTTGCATACTTGTATAATATGTTAGTTGAGTCTATTGTGCGTATGCATTATGTACATGTACCTAATTCAATGTGATCTTCCCTTTTGAAGGAATTAAGTTATTGCCTCTTCTTCTAATAGAACTATAGAAGCTACTCGTGAGGGTTCAGGTAAGAATATTTCCCAACCTCACTTACTAGAAGGGGTTGGAGAACATCATGCTGATCATAATTACCCCCGTACCAGTGGATCTAAAGTTGGAAACAATAAGGGTGTGATAGTTGAGCCACATCCTTATATGGGTCATAATGCTCCTGTGATGAATCTTTATTTTCAACATATGGCTGATTTCTTTCATCACTTGGCTGGAACAATGCATGACCCTAATGAAATGAACTATGATAAAATGAGAAAAATTGGTGGAGTTGAGTTCGAAGGCAATGTTGATCCTACTGATGCTAAATAATGGCTTGAACGTATGGAGAGCGTATTTGAGCAATTAGAGTTTTTGGATGCTACCAAATTTAAGTATGTTGTCCAACTATTACAAAAAAACAGTTATGACTAGTGGATAAGTGTACCAAATGCTAAAACAAAACCTCCAATGCTTACTTAGGATGATTTTGTTAAAGAATTCAGAACGAAGTATGTACCACCTGCTTATTGTGATGCAAAGAAAAAGGAGTTTTTGAACTTAAGGCAACGAAGTATGTCTATTGCTGAGTATCAACAAAAGTTTCTCAGGCTTTCTCGCTATGCTGGAGGTATTATTAATAAAGAGAAAGATAAGTATAGGTGCTTTAAAGACGATTTAAATAATTTCATATGAAAGAATGTGACGATCCTACAACATGAAAATTTACAAACTAGTTTCAGCTGCCCTTATTTGGGAAGGAATTAATAAGAAAGAAGCGAGTAGAAATGAAAATAAATTCAAAAGGCCTAAATCAGATTATGAAGGTCCATCCAAAAGAGGTAGGTTTGATGATTCCAGGGCCGGTAGTGTTAACAGGTCAGCTTAACATAAGCAAAACATATAAGATTTTTTGACAACTAGCACTCCAAATTATGGCCAAGGCAGGACTCGTGTACCCACTTGTGCACAATGTTGGAAGAATCACTATGGTACTTATAGGAGGGCTTCTAGTGCATGTTTTAATTCCGGGGACTTCGATCATAAGGTTAAGGATTTCCCTAATCCTAACCCTACTCCTTCTTTGCATACTGAAGGCTCAGTTCAAAAACCTGCTACTAATCCTCCTCAAGTTAATAAAGGTGCAAGATCTAGAAACACACAAGCAACGGGTCTAAGTGGAGCTAATCAAACTAGTGGGTCAAGAGCAACTGCACAAGCTTATTTCTTGAGACAGAGGGATGACCAAGATAGACCAGATGTGGTTGTCGATAAATTTCACTTATTTGGCTTATGTATTCTTACACTATTTGATCCTGGTTCTACACAATCTTATAATTGCTCAGCCCTTGTTATTCCTGAAAATATGTAATTTGTGAGACTTAGCTATGATGTGCTTGTCAAAAGTCCTTTGGGTCATCAAGTTGTTTGTAATCAGATCTATCAAAATTGTGCCTTCATGATTCAAAATCTGGTCTTCCCTACTGATTTGATTAAAATGTCTTTCCAAGACTTTGATGTCATTATCGTAATGGATTGACTTTATAAATAGCATGCAGTAGTGGATTGTAGGTCAAAGCGTGTGACTTTTAAGGATCATACATTTTCACACATCATTGTTCAAGGTGAAATATCATTAACATCTAATATTGTTTCGGTGGTCTAGGAAAGAAAGATAATTCATCAAGGTTGTGATGCCTATCTTGCTCATATAGTGGATACCCGTTTGGAGAGTCCTAGCCTCAAGGAAATACCTACAGTGTGTGATTTTCCTGATGTCTTCCTTGAAAATCTTCCTGGGTTGCCTCCTGAAAGAGAAGTTGAATTTCTGATAGAGCTTATTCCCGGGACATATCCTATTTCTATCACTCCCTATAGAATGGCTTCAGCAGAATTGAGGGAGTTGAAACTTCAATTGCAGGAACTTCTTGAGAAGGGTTTCATCCATCCTAGTGTTTCTCCTTGGGTAGCACCTATCTTATTTGTAAAGAAGAAAGATGGCACTTTTAGTCTTTGTATTGACTATAGACAATTGAACAAGATAACAATCAAGAACAGATATCCACTGCCTTGGATTGATGATTTATTTGACTAGCTGAAGGGTGGTAAATTATTTTCAAAAATTGATTTGAGGTCTGTGTATTACCAACTGCGGGTAAGACATCAAAATGTTCCCAAAACTTCCTTTCGAACTCGATATGATCATTATGAATTTTTGGTAATGCAATTTGGGTTAACGAATGCTCCTACAGTGTTCATGGATCTAATGAATTGAGTATCTAAGCCCTATCTTGATTAATTTCTGATTGTCTCTATAGATGATATTCTAAAATATTCCAAGAATAGTGAAGATCATGATAAATACCTCCGCATTATTTTACAAATTTTGTGGGAAAAAAAGCTTTATGCTAAGCTTTCTAAATGTGAATTTTGGCTTAGTGAAGTGGATTTTCTAGGACATGTTATGTCAACTGAAGATGTGAAGGTGGATCCTAATAAGATTCAAGCTATTGTTGAATGGAAATCACACAAAAGTCTAAAAGAAATAAGAAGTTTCTTAGGCTTAGCAGGGTTCAATAGAAGGTTTGTGAAAGGCTTATTCATTATAGCCTCTCCCTTGACTAAACTTTTGAAGAAGCAGGTCAAGTTTACTTAGGTTGACAAATGCCAAGAGAGCTTTGAAACTCTCAAATCCTTGTTGACACAAGCTCCTATACTTATTCAACCAACTGAATGGAAAGAGTATGTGATATATAGTGATGCTTCTTATCGTGGTCTCAGTTGTGTTCTGATGCAAGAAGGAAAAGTTTTTTATTATGTCTCTCGAAACTTGAAACCATATTAATTGAATTATCCTACTCATGATCTTGAACTTGCTGCTATCGTGTTTGCTTTGAAAATTTGGAGGCCTTACTTGTACGGAGAAAATTGTCATATATTTAGTGATCATAAGAGCTTGAAGTACTTGGGTACACAAAAAGAGATAAACTTTACACAGCGGAGATGGCTTAAACTCATCAAAGATTATGACTGCACAATTGACTATCATCTGGGAAAAGCCAATGTGGTTGCAGATGCCCTTAGTCGTAAATCCTTTGCAAGTTTATCTTTAAGTCCCTTACATTTACTTCTTGAGTTCAGAGCCATGAATGCTTGTCTTGCACTCAATTTTGATTGTTCAGTTGTTGCTAAATTGAAAATCAAGCCAATATTATTTGAACAGGTGAAAGAAGAACAAAAATTAGATGAAAAGCTTGCAAAATTGACCAAAGAAGTCCAAAATGGGGAAAAACTTGATTTTACATTGAGGGAGGATGGTGTCCTATTTTATCAGAATAGGTTATGTATTGCTAATGATGAAAATTGAAGAGAGAAATTTTGAATGAAGCACATACTTCACCATATACAATGCATCCTGAAGGCACAAAAGTGTACCAAACCATCAAAAACACTATTGGTCGAATGGTATGAAGAAAGACATTGAAGAGTTTATTTCAAAATGTTTGATTTGTCAACAAATAAAGGTTGAACATCAAGTTACCAATTGTTTTACTACCACCCTTGTAGATACCAGAATGGAAATATGAGAGAATAATTATCGACTTTGTTTTTGAACTTCCTCGCACTCAAAGAAATCATGACGCAATTTGAGCTCACTTATCGAGACCCAAGGTTTACATCTAGATTCTGGACAATCTTGTAAGAAGCTTTGGGCACTAGGTTAAATTTTAGTACTTCTTTCCATCCCCAAATAGATGGCTAGTCTGAAAGGGTAATACATGTTTTGGAAGATATGCTTCGAGCATGCATTATTGAGTTTGAAGGTAGGTGGGACACACAATTTTCTTTGATAGAATTTGCTTATAATAATAGCTACCAGTCAGGTATTGGCATGCCTCCTTATGAATCGCTATATGGAAGGAAATGTCGGACTCCTCTTTGTTGGAGTGAAGTTGGTGAAAAGAAACTTATTGGTCCTCAGATTGTGAAACAAACCAAAGATAAGGTAAGAATAATCAAGGATTGTCTGAAAATTGCTTTAGATAGAAAAAAGTCTTATGCTGATCTTAAGAGGCGTGAAATTAAGCACCATGTTAGCGATAAGGTATTTTTAAAGGTTTCTCCATGGAAGAAGATTATGAGGTTTGGCCAAAAAGGAAAACTTAGCCCTCGATTTATTAGACCATATGAAGTACTTGAGAAAGTTTGCCCAGTTTCTTATAAGTTAGCTTTGCCACCTGAGCTAGACAAGATCCACAATGTCTTTCATGTTTCTATGCTTAGAAGATATCGCTCAGATCCATCTCATGTTCTCCCTGTTGAATCCATTGAGGTTAATCCTGAGTTGACATATGAAGAAAAACCTATTCAGATCTTAGCGCATGAAGTAAAACAATTTAGAAACAAGAAAATTCCCTTAGTAAAGGTACTTTGGAGAAAGGGCAAAGAAGCCACCTAGGAGCAAGAGACGGACATGCAAACCCAATATTCACATTTGTTTTGAGACTAGAATATGGTAAATTTCAGGAAAAAAATTCTTTAAGAGGGAGAGAGTTGTAATACCCCAAAATATAAAAGCTAAAATTTGCACTTAATTATACCATTTCTTAATAAAAAGGAATGAACTCTACTTTCTGCTTCCTAAACTCAAATTTTTGAACCGTTTGAAAAGTTGCTTACCTTAAAGTGCGACGGTATTTTAGGAAATTATATCAAGGTATTTACGTAAACTACTACAACTATATTTATCTCCATAAATATTAGTAAATACATGAGATATTTAGCATTTGTGGCAGCAAATTTAAATTTGGGCAGCCATCTTTTTGAATGATATATATATCCTAGTTTGTGTGTAAAAAATATATCACCTCCTCTCTAATTTCGGTTCCTTAAGTTTGAGGAAACCTCCTGAACTCTCTCTTAATTATAATCCCCCATAATATCACCTAGAAAAACTTGTTCTTTCGGCTAGAACACAAGACAATCCCTCCCTTGTGGTGTTTATATTCTTGTACAAGCTAAAGGAATTTGTTTGAGGTTGTTGACACACTTGTTGGTCCACGATTTGAACTATGGTAGAACTGTTTATGTGCTAAAAAGCCAAGGTTTGTGTATAAACTTGAACTTGTACTCTCATTACTTGCTGAAGCATCTTGATTATTGTTTTAGAACTTTCATTTTGTTTCTTATGACCTTATATCATCATATTGGTATTTTTGAATTATTGCAAGATATTCGTTAATTCGCCCACTTGTACGGATTGCTTGGTCGTTCTGCATTCTTGTTGGGACTTTGTCCTTCTTGTGGCAGTGACTATGTCGCTGTATCAACATACCTCTTGATTTGGATCTTTGGCCATCTTGACTTAGGATTTGCGGTTCGTCTTAATTATAGAAAACTATCCATTTAAGTACGAACTAGAGAGCCATTTGTAATATGGTTCTTGATTCTCTTGATTATATGGTCTTGGCCCTACTTGATATGGGACTTTGGTCCTTCTTGATATTGGATTATGCTTGGTGTTATGGCATGATGTACATATTGGGAAAAATTTATTATTTGATATCTCGTGAAATAGTTCTATGAATTTTCTTGACACTTGAGCTTTGAATGTTAATTTTGATACTTGTAATATACTTATTTACTTGATTTTCATTTATATGTTATATTGAGCTGCCAATAATTTAGAAGGAAATTGGAGAAATCTATGGCTCCAAGTCCAAACATTATACACCACTTATAGCTTTGTGCTTAGCGATAGTTGTTTTCTATCATAAGTGACGCTCGAGAGAATAATTCAAGATGGCCACCTGAAGTACACTTTTTGGAGCTTTTAGAAGATCATATTTGCATATAGGCATCTATGTTTTGTAGAAATTTTGGGATTTGTACATGATCCATATGTTGCATCTATATATGTAAATTTTGGAGGCTTATTTTATAGTAGTACTGTAAATTGTAAACTTAAATTTGGTGTCATGTTGGCTGTTTTGAGGTGTGTAAACTCAGGTCTTGTAATGTATTAAAGTCACAAATTGATTTGTAATTTGCATAATGGAAAAAACTAGTGTTTTATTTAGCATTTGGAAGTTCGAAGATAATGCACAAAATGGTCATGAAGTTGTGTTTAAATGAAAAAAGAAATAATGACTTTCCATAAGGTACATGCTCGATTATTTTTAAAAGGTCCCCCATCATGAATTGAAACTCCTATATTGTCTTTACTTGGAATTATATTGTCACGGCCTGATTTTTCAGGTCATGATGGCACCTACAACCCCCCAGTAGGTGAACCAATTCTCGTAGCCCAAAACGGTTAGTAATGGGCTACTACCTAACCAAAACGCACCAACAAGCAAAAATAAGCGGAAGCAGAATGTAAAGGTAGTACAAGCAGAAGCAAAACTCAAATATATACATAAAGGAAACTACACCAACCCCAAGACTTGGTATCGATAGTACAGAAGCTTTTAATAGAGTACAAGTGCTAGAAGTAACAAAATACAATACAAGTTCGTCTCGGAAAGTACAAGGAGTAACAGTACAAATGATGAGATGTGGTCAAGCCCCGACCGTCAAGCGCTCACCCTAGTCTCAAATATCCATAAAATCTGCATGAGTCTCCAACATGATCAACGGCGAGAACTCAACTAATATCTGCACAGAATGTGCAGAAGTATAGTAAGAGCACCAAAACAACGAGTACTTAGTAGGCATAATCGGCCGACTGAGAGCATATAAGATATAAAAGTAGTAAGTAACAGATAGCAAGAAAGCAGTCACTGAAGCAATACAGGAAGCACAAGGAGCTAGCACAGAGAATAGACAACCAAACGCTACAAGTAAGACATGCTAGCACAAAGATACAATTACACAGAATCACACGTGATGGAAAGGAGAACGCACTTGGAGTCCTTGCAAAATAATATAAGTAAGTAGAGAGAAAGAGTTGAGAAAATGGCGGTATACCGGTAGCCTCAAGTAAAATTAAAAGACGGAAATCAGTCTAACATACTCAAATTGGAATCAACAAGTATAAGGAAGTCATAACACCAATTCAATCACATGATAGCATAGACAGGGAATCACCCCACAAGTATAGCTCTAGGATGGGATAACTAACCCACAATAACCGAGAAACACTACTCAAATCCTTATAAGAATGGAACCAGAATCTCATAATCTGCTCAGAAGGCTACACAAAAGTGCCTCAATAAGATAGGGCTCCCTAGCCCTCTCAATAATAGAAATCCCACAATCGGAGCCTCAACAGGCTAACCATCACTAATGCTTCAACAACCAAATGCCAAGACAAGCTCTAAATAAAGACATGAGTAAAATATAATCAATCTACAGTCCCAACGGCCACCCATACAACCGAGGAACACAATCAAGTGAAAACAAACCCTCCGGCCACCCATACAACCGGAGCGTACACTGAACACACAACAACCAAGGGTGGAATCCGAGTGAAATATGCATGATGATGATATGATGGAACCGGTAATAGTACCTCTGTATGCACCTCGCCCGGCATGCCTGGCACACCGGCAGGAGGACCCATGGTGGGCTGTGCCCACTATACCTCATCCTACACCGTATACCCCTCCTCTGGCATGCTCGCCCTTTGTCCAGGTCCTAGAACGGCAGGGCCCATGGAGGTTCCCGACCACATACAGTAACAACCACGAAATCTCAGAGAATCAGAACCTCAAAGTACATGCCCAAGATGGAACCAGGTCTAAAATAGTAGTAATCTCAAAAGACCCTCTCTAAGGGTGCCCGAAGTAACACTCGGGTCTAAATAAGTGATCAAAGTCTCAGTAACCTCTTCCAAGGGCGCTCGGAGTGTAGCCGGGTCTAAAACTGTAGTAAATCAAGTCTAGTGCTCTGCCCCACAGAGATTAGTATCAGTAATAAAATCATGTCTGGTGCAATATCCGGCAGAGACTAATACCAGTAATAAAATCAGTGCGAAAATATCCAAAAATCCCCCTTTCTATCATCAATAGTACCAAAAATGGGCCCTCGGGCCCATGCAAGTTTAGGAAAACTGTCTGTAGTGGCTCGCAGCCAAAACTATCGTAAAACATGCAGGGGAAAACCTTATTCACGGATGATATGCTTGCACACAAATATAAAATTAGCCCAACGGCTCATAATAACTCCTATCAGCCCTGCACAGGCCCAACAACTACTCAACAGACATAACCAGCCTAAAAGGATCATCTCTATGTCTGAGACTCGCGAACATTCCCAAATAACCCACCATCTATGTTCCAGAATCAATACAAGACCGCATAGGACCACGAGGGTAATGTACAATACTACGCGAATACTACAAACAACGCATAAAATAATGAACGAACAAGGCGGACAAGGTCTGGGGTACCAACCTATAATAACCCACCCAAGGATGTTAATTAATGCAATTATAGCCTATATACGCAGAGTCTAGATAGGGGAAGCCATAACTTACCTTTCATCCGATGACTAGCTGCGAGAATGGCGTCGTCCAGGCTCGAACTGCTTCTCGAAGCTCTGAATCACAAAAAAAAATACTTTCAACTGAAGCCCCAAAGGCGTCTCTATGAAGCCTGACCAACCAAGGTAATGGAACAATTGCTAGAATCGACAAGGCTGCAAGAACGAGCCATAGCCAATTGATAAGGTGTTAATGTCACACTCGCGACCAGCCAACTCCAAAGCATAAAATTAGGCCAATAACAATAATAAATGGCAGCTAAATCCAACAACAATATGTTAACCACATCTCAAAGGAGCGATGAGCTCCCGAGGCACTATTTCAATGCGTACTTCACGTTGTTCAATCCAATCACTATCGTATGCGATCCAAAAAAGAATCGCACAATTTCCCAATCCCTCCAGAACCTTACCGCAACCAGTACACCACAACAATAACCAAACATAATAAGATAAAGGGGCTGTCCAAAGCCACAATATCCAAAAGACCACTTTGTGGCTCAAAAAACTGTAAAAATGATACTAGAACATGTAATTACGAAGGAGGATCATAGGAGAGAGACTTATTGGACAAAAATATTCAATATCCCATGATAAACAACCTGTATCCTCGCAGGAACAACAACCGGATCCAAATTCAACAAGAAACTACTACAATATATCGGCAACAACAACTTTTCATAACTAGAATCTTTAAATCTTGATTCAACAAATAGATAAGTGTAAGGGATCCATACCTCACCACTATAACTCCGTAGCTACTACCAAATACTCAGAAAACACCTGCTAGATCGCTGACACAACACCCATGGAGATACACTTTGAAATCGACGGGAAAAACTATACCAAATGACGAGTTCTTTCCGTAGAGAAACTTCCGCTAAACTTACGAAATGAAAGGATCAAAGTCCATGGAGTATTTATGGGCTTTCCCTCTGATTTTATAAGAATTTTGGTTGATTTTTATGAGTTAAAACGAAGCTGAAACAACCTTTATAAAGCAAAAATGACTTAGGATAGGGGCCCCACTTTGACGTGTCTGCTTGTATAGTCTTACGAAAATGCAAATATCTCTCTATTCTGATGTCGTATAGATGTACGGTTTACTGTGTTGGAAACTAGACTTGTAGACCTTCGATTTTGTAGGTCAAGGGACTTCTAACTCTTTATATATTGAGAGAAAAGCTCTGAAAAATTTGACCCAAAGTTCAGAAAATTTATTAAAGAAACTTACGATAACCTTTGCCAACTTTTATTTCACAACTTGCTTGACTTCAAAACTTATTATACAACCATTTTGCGATTATAATTTCTCATAACGCATCATTCTTAGTGTATTACACACTATTAGTCTTACCTCAAAAGTATAGGTTAATTTAAACTTTCCAAACGGGCGAGGTGTTACACGAGGCATTTCTTTAACTCAAACTTTTATGTAAGGGATTCCTTTGACCTAGAACCTTAGTTAAATTCTTTGATATTACCAAGAATGTTGACTGAAGTCAACGATTTCCAAAGTTGAAGCTCTAAAATAAGGGACAGCCATAAAGACCAAACAAACGGCCTGGGCACCGAACTTCCAAACCCAACAAGCCATAAATGACTTGGGGCCGCTACAGGCAAGCTCTAATAGTACAAGAAAGGAGAAAATGTGTAAATGACCAGAAGGGTCATTACATCATCCACTACTAAAAGGACTTTCATCCCCGAAAGTCAGGAAAGAAGAAAATACTACAGATTTCAGAATAGCGGATACAAATCCCGCACTACTCTCTCGGACAACCCGAGTAGCCTCCATGACCGGACGACACCCAACAGAACAGACCCAAAGAAAGCAACCAACCCTTAACCTCTTACTAGCCAAGCTAGATTTCAACCTCCAAAGATCTGCCAACCCAAACTTAACCTCGAGAATCTCAACCGAAAAGCACCGACACAACACTGAAACCAGAGAACTAAGGTGATTAACACACAAAACTCAAATCCTCAAAACAATAACCAAGTTTACCAGAAAATCCATCAACCCAAAACTCTAACACATGAACCCGCTGTTCCGCAAAACCCTTAGTTTTTAATTCTGAACAGAATCCTTTAGCACCACAAAGATGAAGCTGCATACAAGTCGAACACCCAAACCACCCTCGAAGCGTCAACTGACACATCGGAGATCCATAGTTCCCGCTTATACTTTACGACCAACGAAGTCACCCATTTTATTCAAACTTATTTTAATCCAAGATATAGGCTACTAGCCTTTGCCATCCAAGATAACAACCCACAACATATCATTGAAACTAAAGTTACCTGCCTTGACTGACCATCAACCAATGAACGAACACTTTTGCTAACATCAAACTCGCTAACTGAACCGTGCCAAGTCTGAATCAACTGAAAGTGAATGAACCAGGGCAACCTGCCCAAAAGGCCCAAACCAGAACCACGATCCTGCAAGAAGTGTGGTAAGCCTACCACGAAGTCTGTAACTATGAGCTAAGCTCCCAACTCTAGAAAACACTGTTGCTACTCCAAACACTCGAACACCATTTGGATGTGAAATCGCCTTACGAATCTCACCTCATAAGAAGTCCACCATGCCGCGAATATCAAGTCCAAACACCCCGAAGGAAAAGGAAAAAGATGCCCGGGGTTCAAAGTTACCATCTAGCCATAGAAAGTTTTGCATATACCTTCAACTCATTCCTTTGGCTCGAATCAACTGCTCTACTGGATCTACAAACAACTAACCACTTCGAAGCATATATTATAACAAACTTCTAGTCTATACTGGTCGAGTCTAACCAACACTAGAACCCTGCATAAACAATAACTTTGGAGGAATCAATTAAACAAGCTTTCAAATCCTCGACAAACGAATGGTGATTAAAAATCTCTATGTATCATCAGAACTCAAAATAGCCTCGCTAGTCTCAACCTGCACAAGCTGACCATATAAAGCATACACCACTGTTGAAGCTCAAGCTTACGCCACTGAGTCTTTCCAACCATGGTAGAAGGACCTCGTACTAACTGGAACACTGCTGAAATCTGGAATATCCTGCCTCTTGCAGAGGTTAGAAAAGGACTAGGTGTACAAGGCCAATAGTCGCATCCACAACTGAAGTAAAGAAGCTAAGTTTCCCATACTCACTGCCTCCCGGCACTAGGATGATGCAACCAAATAGAAACTGCCACGAACCATCCGATGTAACCTGCCAAGCCATGATTCTGAACCCCAACTTTCAAAACTGCCAACCAAATCCTTGGTCGAACCCGTATGCTGCCAATAAACCCTTAAGAACCCAAGCCAACTAGGCTTGAATATGCAAGTTGCCAACACTACAGCTGCTACTGAAACAAAAACCAATCGATGTAAAACCCACGGCAATATGTAGATGGCTGAATCGAATCACCAACATACAATCCCAAAGAAAACCTTCATCGCCACGTCAGGCAACTACTAGGACACATAAACACAAACAAAGAGTCATCTCCTTCCTTTTTCAACTAAACAAAAATCCTTCCTTAGCACATACTAAACCTTACAAATCCTTTCTCGAATAAGAACCTGAAGCCATTACCTTACTTCTCATAGCTACACGTCAAACTCAATAAAGCAGGAGAAGAATGGGCCAGATGCCCAACTCACCCAAAATGCTTATGAATACAACCCAACCACGAGGTTATGATCAACACTAAGTCGGAAGTGCTAAAGTCAAAACCCAATTATGATGCCAACATCAAGAGCTCATCCAAAGAACTACGATCAGGATTCGTTCCAACTGGAGCTGGGGATATAACAAAACACCCAATGGACCAGGAACTGAAAGAGACTATGGGAACAACCCACATACCTGCCAACCTCCTAAGCTAATCAACAAAGAGGGTCGACTCTACACACTCGGGAGGCCAAACCAATCTATGCATACTAGCATAACCAATATCTTCAAACTAAGGCAAAATCTCAACTCTGGCCCAACTACCGATAATACACCGAACCATCACACGAATCTTTAGCCATGCTAGATAATTGTTTAGGCAACAACCATCTAGGATCGCTAGAAAGGAAGACTCAAATCAAGCCTAGAACCACAACAAATAGGAAGCGAGCTCTACAAAGCCTACTTATAAGCTACAACTCTGGGAAAAACACCTCACAGGGCTAACTCACCCCAATCCACTACTAAAGAATAAACTACCAATAAATAACACATCGATACTATAATTCAGGTAGGCATGTAAGAAATTACATGACAGAAGGGATAGAATCGTAACACGAGTAGGACTAACATAAGTCGAAGGTAGCAAAGGCCTGACCTAGATCAACAGCATCAAAAACCTCTACCTCTGGCCCACCAAGAGAAGCATCAAGCTGACGGGATCTGACTCTGGACTGAGTGGTCGAAACTGAAGGCCCAACCGGCCCTCGCCGAGGACAAGCTCTATAAAGGTGACCAATCTCTCCACAATGATAACAACCAGGCTATCCGGGATACACAATCATGGGGCAATTCTTAGCAAAGTACTTTCACGACCCGATTTCTCGGTCATGATGACACCTACAACCCCCGGTTGGTGAACCAATCCCCGTAGCCCAGGACAGTTAGTAATGGGCTACTATCTAACAAATAAGGGCACAAGACAAAGAGAATAGATAACAGGGATATAAATATATACATATGCGGAAACTAAACCAAACCCCAAGACCTGGTATCATAGTATAGAGCCAAACTACATACATGGAGTGCAAATAATCCAAAACAATATATTCAGATATCTCTGAATGGTAATAGAGTACATGAAGCAAAAGATAAACTAAAGCTAAGCTCCGATCGCCAAGAGCTCACCCTCAGTCTGAAGTAGTCCCCAACAGATATCCAAGCACGAATCACAGCGATCTAACGGCGATGGCCCACGCTAGGATCTGCACCCAAAGATGCAGGGGGGTAGGGTGAGCACCAAATGCGAAGCATAAGGTACCCAGTAGGTATCATAGGCCGACTGGGCACATAAAAGATAAAAGCGTAGTAACAGACAAAATAGAAGCAAGCAGTCACAGAAATCAATGAAAGGTACACAGGAACTAGCCTAGAGGGAAATCAACAGAACCACATATGAGGCTAGTAGCAGAATATACACACCATAGGAACAGGTGAAAGTAAGAAACAACGCACCTGGGGTCCTTGCAACAACAGTGTATACAAAATAAGTTTACGAAATGGACGGTATACCAGTAACCTCAAGTGTAAGAAGAAGAGAGAAAGAGTAATGATAGGCATGCTTAGAGACATGAATCAAGCCCAACTAATCATATCAATCTCAAATCCAGCAAGTAACAGTCTAGCAGTAACCAATTTCATAATTTAACCGTAACAGGGAACAATTTTACAAGTAAATAGAAAGAGTCTACCTACAGTCCCCCGGCCGCCCATACAACCGAGGAACACAAACAAGTGAAAACAAACCCTTCGGCATCCCATACTACCGGAGAGTACAATCAACAAACAACAAACAAGGGTGGAACCTGAAATAATGAATGATATGATGCATGAAGATTTCAAGTGAAATGGTATCTCTTTATGTACCTCCTCCGGCGCCGATCCGGCCCAGCAGGTAGGTTCCATGGAAGGACACTGCCCGTACACCTCTACTCCACCGTATACCCTTCCTCTGGCACACGCAGCCCGCAGCCTCTAGCCCGGATGGCAAGGTCCATGGAGGTCCCAGACCCCATACTAAAACTCAGTATCAAAACATGTCGTTCGGAAGCAAGTCTGGTATCAAGATAGAGACCCAGTCTCGAATATGCGTGCCCAGACACTGTCCAGGACTAAAGTAGTAGGAAAATATCTCAAAAAAAACCCCTCCAAGGGTGCCCGGGCATAACTGGGTCTAAACAGTAGAAAGTCATCTCAGGTGCTCGATCCGACCGAGACTAAAAATCATCTCAAGTAGCAAAAAAACTCAACTAGCACCCCGGCCCTGCCGAGTCTAGCGTTAGTAGTAAAACTGGTGTTTTAAAACATAATTTTACTTCCTTTTACCCAGGAATATTCACAAGTTAAATCAAACCATTTCCAAATTATTTCCATCTAAAATAGGCCCCCCAGGCCATGCAAGGTTTAGAAAATGGTGCCAGTAGGCCCGAAGCCCAAACCGTAGTAAAACCTGTATAAAACCTCTTTTTATGCATGAAAATGGTATGATCAAACACAATAGTTGCCCAGCAGCTCACAATCAACCTATCGACCCTGCACAGGCCCACAGCTACTTAGCAAGCATAACCAGCCTAGAAGGATAATTCTATGCCCGGGACTCGCGGACATTCCCAAAATCCCACCTTCTAGGTTCCAGAGTCAACAAGGCCTCACAGGACCACAAGGGTAAATAAAATATATCGGCAAATACTACAAGCAACGGAGGAACAAAAGTAGGCGGACATGAATAAAGCGGTCGAGGTCTGTGGTACCAACCTAATAAACCAACCCAAGGATGCCCATTAATACAGTTTTATCCTATATATGCGGAGTCTAGGGAAAATAAACAGTAACCTACCTATCATCCGATGACTAGCTGCTAGGACGAAAAATGTCGAAGCTCGAACCGTGCCAAAAGCTCCGAAACGAAATTAAACCCGAGTTTAGACTTGAATAACTTGACGTAGATAACCAAACATAACTTCAGATTATTTCTCCCCAAATGTAACCTTCTCCGTGATAGACATAAAGCTAGCGTATAGAATAAATATTGATGTTGAACTGGAAAAGGCTTAAACTACATGCTGAAGCTATAGTTGCACATATAGATAAAAGTGAGAAAGTTGGTCAATGGGTTCATTAATTACACTTACCATAATTGATTATTCAATCAACTAGGTGGCAGTATTGAGTTCTTTAAGGAATTGTTGTCCCTCCCCTCCACTTCCACGTGGAAGTGGGGGTTGTTTAACACCACATCGCCTATTTCGTTATATAAATATTCGGGTATTGCATAAACTCGTGGTAAAATAAATATAACTTTTTAAATATATCATAACTAATAGAAAATCATTTCCAATAAAACTTACTATATTATAATAATAAATTTCAACATAACTAAATTTACTATCTCCGTTAAAATATTACAATGTATAAAAACCTTATAAAATAAATACATATACAATTATATCGTAACAAAAATATTTTT